>OZ059836.1:6262844-6813791 GCA_964057195.1 Orthosia cruda | reverse complement strand
CAGACAAAAAAAAAGAAGAAAGAAAAAAGAAGAAAGAAAGAAAGAAGACAGAGTTAGTTCCAGTGACATAGCACCAAATTACTCCTAAACGGGAAAGGCTAGCGTAATGACGCCGTCTGCAACATTGAAGTACATTTAACAGCGCATCAGAATATTACCAACTAAAAAGGTAAATATTGCGTTCCAATTTTAAATTAAATGTTTAAAAAAATTGGGGCCATTTGGCAAATAAAACCAAATCTCTAAGTAGGTGTTTTATTAGGTGTAACCGTAGGTTTTGATAACTCAGTACTTGGTGTTTCCTCCGTGTGCTCTCAATACAGCTTTTACGAGATCGGGCATGCTGAATACCAGATTCCTCAGCTGAGGAATGTTCTCCCATTCTTCGATGAGCGCGTAATTCAAGTCACGAAGAGTAATTGGAGGTGGAACTCCTTTTCTCACACGTCTGTCAAGCTCGTCCCAAGCATGCTCAATAGGATTCAAATCGGGGCTCCTTGCTGACCGCTCCATTTTGTGGATTCCTACGTCCTGAAGATACTCATTTACAACTTGAGCAGTGAGGGCCCGTGCATTATCGTGCATGAACACTGCATTGTCGCCCATATTGGCCAAAAACGGACCAGCATGTTCATTGAGAATCTCATTCATGTATCTCACAGCAGTTAGGTTCCCGTTCTTCGTATTGGAACTAACGCTGTTCGACCCTCTGCAGAGATACCAGCCCACACGTGAACGGTACCTCCGCCGTGTGACACTTTTTCTTCAAAACATGCTTGTGCAAAACGTTCTCCTGGTTGTCGGTATACTCTTTTCCTCTCATCATGATGGTAAAGCATAAATCTTGACTCGTCAGAGAACATCACTGCCCCATTTGTCCTCACCCATTCTGTATGCTTGGGGGCGTATCGCAATCGGGCAACTTTATGATGAAGTTCCAGTTTTGGGCCATTTGCTGGCCTGTAAGGCTTCAATCCTCTTTCGGCAAGATGTCTCCAGTACCTGGTCTTCTTAGGTTTAATCCAGTCTCCCTAAACCTTTGGATCATTCGTCGGACAGTAGTATGTGTCACGCCCATTATTCTGGCCGTATTTCTTTGGCTGGTCCCCAATTCCACCATAGTGATGATTCTCCTACAATCCTCGGGTGATAGAAGCATGATTTATAGGTACGAGAGCCGTAAGACTTTATAATTTAAGAATTCGTTCACAACGAAAACAAATATGAAATCAAAAGCAAAACAGAACGAAACAAATGTATTCCGAAATTTTCAAACCCCAAAATTTTGTTTTTCTACTTGTTTTATCCATTGTTTCAAAAATACCAGTATTTAAAAGAGTTTAAGTTTGCATAATAAAATAGATTTCATTATACTTTTTAATTTATGAAGCTACGTTCTATGTTTTAGGAGATATTAAGGTGTTTGTCGGCATTTTGTGGGTGGAACTTTTTCATTGCTCGGCAGTTTATTAGTATGGATTAAAGATAAGATCATTACTTGCCTGTTTTTCTTCTTTTTAGTATTTTCCATGTTTCTTTAACTATATTTTTTGCGCTGTTTAAATATCGTGATATTGCTTGCTTTTTGGCTTGGCTAATGACTTTTCTATGAATTCGAATGTAGTTTATTTTATAATTTTTGATGATGACATTATTTAATGATCTAGAGCACAGGACTCTTTTAATTTTACTTGATACTTTAATACCTTTTGTAATCCACTTTATTGTATTGTTATTTTTGGACTATATTCTAATTAATTTTTTGGAATAACAATCTTGGAATATTTTGTTGAAGTAGCTTAGAAACTGATTTGACTCCTTTTGAAAACTTAATTATTTTTCTCATTAAGGACGCTGTTACATTTTCGACGAACTCAAAGGAGAATGCCCATTTTGTATGGATAAATGTACTGACCGAAACATTTTAGTGTCCTGTTAAAACACCTTTATTTGATTATGTTACCTTAATTAATTACACGTAACAACTTCAGTCAATTTTCATTGCAGGGGTTAAGAGATATTGAACGAAATATATTCCTTTTTAGGTTACAGTAGATTCACAGTAATATGGACTCTATGCCAAAATATTTAAGATTTGTATTCGTTAGACATTTGTTCAAGTGCTGTTAAGATATATAATGTTATTCTTACTTACCGGTGTAGATCAAGCCCGTAATATAGTCCAATATATTATCAAGAATCTTCGACAAAATGTTATATCTGCGTACTCAGATCAAATAAAAAGTCAAGATGGAACGTCGCAAACAACAAAGTGAAGCCGGTTCAAACTAAGCCTTGCCGTACAAATACACAATTACACGCAGTCACTAACAACGAAATTATGCCTTAGCTTGTCCTTCGAGCTTATAGATCAAATAATAAAGTTCAACTGACAAGCTAAGGGGTAGTTTCGTTATACGTGTGCGCGTATAATTGTGTATTTATACGGCAAGGCTTACTTTGAACCGGCTTCACTTTGTTGTTTGCAACGTTCCATCTTGACTTTTTATTTGATCTGAGTCTGCGCATATATGGCACCAACATCAAAGAACAATTGAGACACCACCTTCGAACAGTAGCCATGTCGGAAATCACAAATATAAAGTCCTGTCTTATTAAGCACTATTTTCTCAAACACACAGCGGTGTTTTAGTGATAAGTATTTAGTAACGGCGGAACATAAAACTCAACTTGACGCAACCAAACACAAACAAAACAAATGAAAATACGACTACTGTCACTGTCAAATGAAATGACTGACAATTATAGGCATGTTACCAAATCGGTAATATAATCGATTTCCAAAAACATGATTCATTTTTTATTTTGGTTTGCATTAAACTAGTAAACCACACCAATTTCAAAATAAGTTTGTTCCTTACATTAGAAGAGGCGAATCCGGATGGATTGATTCAGTGTGTCAGGTAGATTATAAAAAAAACGATTCTTCGATCTTCTTCTTTAATCGATGTCAAGGGTTGAGGCATGTCAACATGCCTCAACCCTAACATAAATGGCGGAATATATGCGAGCTGTGAAACGGAAGTAAAAATACTTATTAATTCAAGAAAATTAACCCCACTAGGAATATTTTTGAAAAGAAGTTAAAAAATACTTAAAATATTTTTGTTTTATTTATTGTCTAGAAATGATTGTGACACAATAAACTTTTTTTTAGTACTGTCCATGGGCATTCTCCTTTAGGTATCTAGTCGCACACAGCAACATTACGCGCACGCACTCATTGAAACTACTGAGCGCTCGATTTTATACACCATTCAAATAATATTGGTCCTTGATATTATTTTTTAATTTTATCGAAGTTGATTCAGGAAGGTTAGTTGGCACTTTGAATATGCATTTGGTAACTGTTACAAACCGTCGTCGTAAAAAGTAAGTTATTATTTTCAACCGACTTCAAAAAAAGGAGGTTCTCTATCTATTCGACCCGTATGTATCCGCAATTTTCTTAAAAACTCCTGATCCGATACTGATCGGGTTTTCGTCGATAAATGTATGTGTTTTCAGGGAAGGTTTAATTGTATAATTTATTAAGATCTTCGGAGATAGACAATGGAACTCTTCAATAACAAACAGCAAATAGCCTGCGATTACTGTGATCGTATGTTTATGTTTTGTTTTCACCATACCCGAATATAACATCACGCTCGTACGGTTTAAGAGGGTAAACAGATGTATTTAGTATACCCAATATGGGGTACCAACAAAATCTAAAACATGAAAAATAATAACTTTCCTGTGTCGAAAAACGAAAAACAATAGGTACCGACACCGACTTCCGAAAAGAAAATTAGTTTTCACTTTATTGTAGTAAGTAGGTATTTTAAAAAAAACACTACGTGAAGTAAGTAGATACCTAAAACGAAATAATTTCCGGTCACAAGGATTTAAAATTACTTGAACATTTTGCATTACATGGAACATATAAAATATTACTATCTTAATTTTTTGGAGCATTACATAATGAGCAGCAGCTAATGACATATTACCCAACATCCATGAAAATGACATTCATGACGAAAAGATGTAAAATTTTCGTCGACGCCATCTTGTATTTTGGTTTTGACCCCGTATTCGATATAAGCGACCCCAAAATCCATGAAAATGACGCCCATGATGAAAATTTGTCTAATTTTTGTCGGCGCCATCTTGTATTTTGGTTTTGACATCATATTTGATATATGCGACCCCAAAAACCATGAAAATATCACCCATGACGAAAAGATGTAAAATTTTCGTCGGCGCCATCTTTTATTTTTGTTTTGACCCCGTATTCGATATAAGCGACCCCAAAATCCATGAAAATGACATCCATGACGAAAAGTTGTAATTTTTTTATCGGTGGCATCTTGGATTTTGGTTATGACCCCATATTCATTACTGGAAACCCAAAAAATCATGAAAATGACACCCATGACGAAAATATGTTTGATTTATGTCGGCGCCATCTTGTATTTTGGTTTTGACCCCATATTCTATATAAGCGACCACAAAAACCATGACAATAACACCCATGATGAAAAGATGTCAAATTTTCGTCGGCGCCATCTTGTATTTTGGTTTTGACCCCATATTCGATATAAGCGACCCCAAAAACCATGACAATGACACCCATAACGAAAAGATGTCAAATTTTCGTCGGCGCCATCTTGTATTTTGGTTTTGACCTTATATGATATAAACGACCCCAAAATCCATGAAAATGACACCCATATCGAAAGCGGCCAAATTTTCGTCGGCGCCATCTTGTATTTTATTTTGACCCCGTATTCATCATACACACCTAAATACAAACCGGTTCAAATCATAAATCTCCACCCACCCATCCACTTCTAACCTTCACCGCCGCCAGCTTAACCTTGCCCATCCAAAGCCTAACCGTACTAAAGCTGCTTAAACCCACCCATCCTTTTCTCTGCCTTGTCAACAACTGCTTAACACCGCCAATCCAAATCCCGATCTTACCCAACATAATTTCTAAATCACATCCTAATAATAATAGGAAACTCAAACATACTTTTATTTCGGTCCGATAAAATATCAACTCCTTTCGATCACGACAAACGACTCACGCATGCACACTACAATCTTTTCTATTACTTTTTTCGTTTTTTGCGGTAAAAAGCGATACGCTCGTCCTTCCACGAGCGCTTCTGAGCGCGGAATGATGAGCTTCGAGTGCAAAATGTATCAAGAAGTCGGCAAGTGTTTTTATTTTAGCTAATATTTAAAAAAAAAAATTGATTTGGGTAAAAAATAATTAGCTGAACCTTTAAAGGACTATATATACCGCAATTTCTTATAATTTTCAAGATAAAATATGCTGTAAAATTACCTAAACTGGGACCTATTCGGACCCTACTTTTTTAATATTTTTGCGATTATAGTGATGGGAAAAACGTATTTGTGTAAAATTTTGTATGATGTCATGCAATTTTTCTGATGCCAATCTGGAGCTGAATATACTATCCATAAATTAAGACTATGATATCCCACATCTGTGATTGCATATACAATAAAATTGTACCTGAAAAGCACTGTTATTTGTAGAAAAATGTAATAGCGTCCTTAAATGATCTTTAAATTACTGTGGTGTACTCGACCTTTTTTGTTTTTTTGTTGATTCCATCAAGAGCTACATAACAAAAAAGTCCATCAGCTAAGCCATTATGATCCACAAAACACTGTTCTATGTAGTCACTATCAAGATTTGTGATTATGTTATCTAAACACGACTGAGACTTATTTCTGATAAAGGAGTTCTCACAAGATACCTAAAGTCAATGTGCTTAAAATTAAAAACTCAGAAGATTTATTGTTTTCAACAAGTACGTCAACATTGAAGTCCCCATATATAATACAGTTTTTGTCAATCAAGTGTTCTAACAATTTTTCTAAGCTAGAAATGAAACTTTCGAAGTTGTCATCATAGGGACTTCGGTAACTACAACAAATGTATAACCTTGTTGCAACATCTTTTGCACCACATATCTCGAAACTTTCGGTTCTGTAAAACTTACTGATTGACTCAATGTTTTCGCATTCTTAAATTGCATATTTTTTTGTTACAAAGTTTTTACTTTTCACTGTTTAGTTGTGGTAATGGACCAGTTCTATAGGTTATCTACTTATCACGTTTAATGTGATGCCAAAATAGATTAACCCAACAAAATGAAACTTAAACAAAACCGGTGGAATGACAGTATACCAGGATGAACTGGTCACACCTGCGTATCCCTTTAGAGCGTACCTGTGTGATCATATGTTATGAAGTGGTGTAAACGATAAAAATGCGATTGCAGCTATCCCGTGTTACTTGCCTTCATTTATTGAAGAGATCTAATGTCTACCTCCGAAGTTCTTCATCAGATCATGAAGATGTAAAAGTTTAAAAAGCTGGTTTGTCAAGTGGTCCCACCACATGACAAACCAGTTTTCAAATAAAAAAAGAATTGTCCAAATTGGTTCACCTAGTAAGTCAGTTCTGAGGCAAAACACATTAAAAATTCCGTCGAATTGATAACCTTCTCTTTTTTGAAGTCGGTTAAAAACATACTTCTTCTTTCTAAGTTATTGAAAATCGAAAGTGATCTGAACTTGATAGTAAGGAGAGCCAAGACTGTAGAAGGCTGGTGAATGCAAGACGCACAAGACCGATCTTTTGGTTAAAATGATGATGATGATAACCTAAATGAATGCGAGAAAAGAAAGATAAAAAAGCATACAAACAAAAACTAAAATACACGACGACTTTATTCTGAAGAACGGAACCTTATAAAAGGAAGTTATTAAACTATACAAAATTATAAGGTTGAATGACTGACAGGTCCGCAGGACAATACAAAAACCTCAACGGTAAAATACTATTGTTAAGTAGTAGAATAAATAACATAACCTGGACAAATAAGTCATTATCAATCGGTAATAAAATACCTTGCATTTCATTGTTAAAAGTGTTAATATTTTTTTTCATAAATTTCACCTGTTCAAATAAAAAAAACACATTATGGAAAAGGAAATAATAGTCGCAAATAATATCGGATAAGTATAAAAAGGGTGGTCTTTAGGAGAAAGTCAGTTGATCGTGACTGCCTGTCGTGGAATCAATACTTTGAAAATGAAGACCAATCAAGTAATTTTGGCGCTCTTGGTACTGGGGGTAAGTGTTAAAGAAATATGTACTAATAATATTATATTTATAATAGTATGTATTAATTAAATATAAGAAATATATATCGTATTAAATTATTTATACAAGTACTAAAGTTGAGGTATTTTTATAGTAAATATAAAAAAAGAAAATTTAAAATATTAATATAAAATGACAAATGTAAATTATAATAATACTAGCAAACGCCTCACGGTTTCACCCGCGTAGTTCCCGTCCTGTGGAAATACAGGGACAAAAAGTAGCCTATGTCACCCGGGGATAGGTGTAGCTTCCCAACGGTGAAATAATTTTTGAACTCTTTCCAGTAGTTTTTAAGTTTATTCGTTACATACAAAAATACAAATCTTTCCTCTTTATAATATTAGTATAGATTATTTATTAGTATAGATTATCACATTGTACTTATTGTTTGAGTGGGCATTTTGACTTTATATGCATTACTAGACAAATTATAAGTGTATTATAAGTAGTTTTATGGGATTGTCATACGCATTTCAGTTATAAGTCCAAATAAAAAAGAAGCATAAAACAAGCTAAGTCCACTTTTCTTGTTTCAGGCTTATTGTTGGACCATACAAGCTGCCCCAGATGGTAAGTGTCTAAAGTCAGAATATTATCTACAACATGAATAAAAAAAAATGGAGCCCATCAAGCAAGACGATCATCATCATCATCATCTATTCCCATCGGCCACCCTCGATTGGCCACCCCGGTGGCCGATGGGAATTATTTAGTGAAATTTGCCACCTTCCTTTATTCCCATCTGCCACCGGGGTGGCGGATGGCACTAACTAGTGGCGTTTGCCACCCCGGTGGTCGATGGGACTTATTTAGTGAAATCTGCCACGATCCTTTATTCCCATCTGCCACCGGGGTGGTGGTCGATTCTCATGACATTTGTCACATAAAAGTGAATGTTGATGCTGTGACCGGGAACTAAAGGTGCTGTCCCTGATAACATTATACGTATAATATCATCTAAATTTGCATTGCTCTACCTATTTCAATTTTGTTTTTTGGAAGTCTGACTCAAAGTGTTGTCCCCAAATTATAGAAATTTGTTTTTATTTCGCCCGTACATAAGAAGGGGTCTAAAAAAGAGATTACTAACCATGGGCCTATAACCAAGCTGTGCATTTTTGCAAAACATTTGAGAGGATTGTCTATAACCAGTTATATCCGCCCTTGCTAGCTCTTTCAGCACGGATTTTTAAAAGGACGGTCTACCACTTCTAATTTGATTTTATTTAATGATTTTATTACGGATGCTATGGATAATGATAAGCAGGTCGATGTGGTCAATGTCAATTTTGATATTTATTATTAATGTATTTAGACTTCATGCACAAAGATACTAATAAGGTAATATACTAACAAGACGCACGGCTATGCACCATCGGTACATGGTGGACATCGCACTCATACGCACAAAGCGATTTTAATACTTTCATTGTGCGCACTGCTGACGAGTGGAATTTCCTGCCGGAGTCTTATTCTCTGATAGCTACAACCTTTGGGTTAAGTTAAGTCGAGAGTGAATAGGTTACTTCTAGCAAGCGTGCTTCATCGTAGACCACATAATCGCTTACCATCAGGCGAGATGTTGGTCAAACGCGAGCCTTTATAGTTAAAAAACAGAAAATACATTTATGAAGTAACATAAAAGAAGAAAGCGCGTGCAGGACTGACCACCCGAGCGAGTGGTGCGAGTAATCGCCCGTCGCACAAAATTACTAGCTTATAGCCGAGCGGTAAAACTAACGGAACTACACACTCGCTTCTTGCCAACTCGTATCTAGGTTCTAACTATACTCGCTGCTGGCTGTTCGTCGGCGATGGGACAAGTACCTTAGTTGTGAAAATAAATCCGTAATTTCCGCTTGAATGCAAACCGACTTGTAACAGTCCTGATCACGAAAGGAAGCACGTTCCAGAGAAGAATGGACTGAATATAGAAGGAAGAATGGACTAGTTAAGGCTTAGCACGCACTGCGATTTTTATTCGCGCGAATTTTTTTCCGCGCGTTCTGTGGCCTATGGAGTTGTATGAAGCTGCACGCACTGCGGAAAAAAAATCGCGCTCAAATAGTACTAAAAAAAACGCGTGGAAAATAATTCGCGCGAATCAAAATCGCTGTGCGTGCTATGCCTAATATGGAAGTAAAAGTGAACAAAATCAGTAGTATGAGAAGGACAGAGCAAGAGGAGACTTCAGGAGATTATTAAAAGAACGCAGAAAAATTACATGAAATTGTTGCCAACGCGTGCCAACGGTTTAAAATTCTACCAAAATCCTTCAATGATTAATAGTCAAATATGAACCTTGAAAACTTTCTTGATATTTTTTCTATTCACACCGTTTTACGGTCATGAGAATCGACCACCCGACTAAACTAACGAAGGTGGCAGATGGGAATAAACCGGCAAACGCCACTAGTTAGTACCATCCGCCACCCCAGTGGCCGATGTGAATAAATGAAGGTGGCAAATTTCACTAAATAATTCCCATCGGCCACCGGGGTGGCCAATCGAGGGTGGCCGATGGGAATAAACCATCATCATCATTTCAGCCGAAAGCCGTCCACTGCTGGACATAGGCCTCCCCCAGGCGTCGCCACATTGACCGATCCCGTGCGTCTCGCATCCAGCGCCTTCCCGCAACCTTAACCAGGTCATCAGTCCACCTAGTGGGAGGCCTTCCAGCGTATCGTTTTCCGGTTCGCGGTCGCCATTCCAGAACTTTTCGGCCCCACCGGCCATCCGTTCTGCGAGCAATGTGCCCTGCCCACTGCCACTTAAGTTTGGCAATTCTTCGGGCTATGTCGGTAACTTTGGTTCTCCTGCGGATATCATCATTTCTGACGTGATCACGCAAGGAAATGCCGAGCATAGCCCTCTCCATTGCCCTTTACCTATCCATCCCATCCTCTCCAAGCAAGACGATCATCTTGTCTTATTCTGACATTAATTTTAGACTTATTTTCTTCTCAAATGAATCCGTACAGATCGGTTTTTGACTAACTATTGTCTAAAATCATGGACTAGAGTCACAAACAGACAGACCGATGAACGTTGAAGTTTCACTTTATGGTTGCTGTTGATATCTTTATATTGTGTTTTCCAATGGTGAAAGTCTAAAGCTTTGGTATCTAGACCGAAACGTACAATGCTGTGGTATGCGGTGCTGGACACATCATCCTGACGACCTCCTTGTGTGTTCCAATCAAGAGATTAAAGCTTTAGACTTTAATGTCCAACTACATTGCTTTAAGGAGGGCAACTAGATTCCTGTCAGCTTCCCTCCCAAACAAAGTAGCTGTGTCGACTTGTTGACTAATGCACAATTATTTTGCACCGGATAACCTTTCACGAAAATTGAGCTTCGGTACTGCAAGTAATATGTCCACTGCAAGACAAATGTCTCTTCTCATATAGAAAAGAACGCTTGCTCAAGGCGGGTTGGCGATTTCAAACTTATGGGAACTATATGGAAAGTACATATGAATTGAAAAAGTCACATCAGAAATAGCCTGGATTTGAACTCACGAACTCAAACAGAAGTGACGAGGTCTCAGCAAGTACTTATGTACTTTCCAAGTTTACCTTGGACATCGCTGACAACGGTGAAGGGAATCATTTTGAGACAACCTATCCTCATAGTTGGTATACATTTGTGCTCCATTGGTGTATTTGAGGATAAAACAAATAAGCAGATTAGCCTCTGAGGCACCGTGGTAGACAGTACTGTAAGTGACATAAATTACTGTTTCAAGAGTTCAGCCACCGACGTCGCCACCGGCCGGAGAACCGACTTGTCCCCCAACACCAGCGCCATGTGGTGGATCAGATCCATCTGAAGAGTGGTCACCATTTCTTGTTTTAAAGGTCAAAGCCACACTGTTGTAGTTGGTTTCCAATCATGGAAGAAAGACATCTTGAGGAAATTAATGTATTCAATTTGTATTCAAATTCAAATCTGTAATATCTATTTTATAAATAAATAATTATATTGTATTGTATGTAGTTGTTTTTTATTGCCTGTAGCACTTGAATTTCAATCAATCTGCCTAGCCTTTTTACAAACAATGTTGGGTTCAGCTTTCAATCTAATCGACAGCAGATGTTGAGGAACAGAATTTGACACGGTGGGACTACCTATCTTACAACCACAACCTAGTTACTGGGTAATAAAAAACAACACGATAATCAATATAGCAAGACTGATGTCACATTGATTGGCATCTGACTACCACAAATCAAATTTGAAATAAAATCAAATTTATTAGACCAACTAGTTTTTTCCAGCGGCTTCGCCCATGTGAATATCGAAAACTATCCCAAGGGGACATACTCCCGGGATAAAAAGTATCTATTCATTCTATCTATTCCAGACAAACACTCTCACAAACTTTCTCTTTATAATATTAGTGTGAATAACAACATAGGATGGACGGCGACCCCCAAACTAGGAAACATTTTACTGTATCTTGGGGGAAGAGTTGCGACATATTTGGAGTGACAATTTACATAAAGAAAAAGAAAGGCATGAATAAAATAGTAACGACTGTCAAAGATACTCAAATGACAGCTGGGCCTAGCAGCTTTCTGAGGCACGGAGAAGCCTTTGCATATAATAGAAGATCACCCATCCAAGGACCAACCTCGGCGCACCACCCGTGCGGCTGGCCGGGCGGATGTCTTAGCCACGAGCTTCTCTTGTCTTCCACTCATATGTACTTTCAATGAATCGTAGGCACTGGGTGCCTAGCCGCTGTGCTTTTGGAAATCTTGGAACTAACATGAATCATGGTTTGCTACTACTCAGCTCTACCATTATGAAGGGAACCGAATAATCCAACCCATATCCCACCATCAGAGAGACATTTGAGACATATGAAACACTCAACTGTCAGGGCACACACATGTCAACAAACGACTCATAGGTACAGTGGTAGACTTACAGTCGGAACATAGTACTCACATATATGCTGTGCAGTTATATAATACTAAAAGAGATTGAGTTTAAACAATACAAATATATTCATACTGTCTTCAGCACGTCCAACAATACTTCAAAACTTTTCTGCCCATCACTTGTTTTTGCGCCCTAGTTGCTGCAGAGCAGGAACAGCATTGAGCCAAGCATTTATATCAGCGACGTATTACCCCAACTTATAATATGCTTGCCTGCATAGTGTGCGTTTTATACAAGTTTTGAATTTCGTCTCATTCATTTCTAGAATGTAGGGAGGTATTTTATTATAACATTTTACACAGTACCCCATAAAAGACGATCTACTTTAGCCAGCCTGAAACTTGGTTTTATTATAATAATAATAAAGCCTTTATTTACTAATAAACTTAAACTACATTTACAATATTATATAGAAACTAAACATAAAAAAATATTGCACTTCGGCGTCTTCGTCCATCAGCGCGTCCCTTGACGCATATGCCTCCCCCAGGCTCCTCCACTTGTCACGGTCTCGTGTAGCTTGGTTGAATTAATTGGTCACTATTTCAAATATCATAATTATGTCTGTCGCCGTTTTTACTAAAAACAGACTTCTAAAACAAATTACACAACAAAGCGAAAAATAACTTTCTTTGCCGAAGTCTGTGTCTTTGGTACCTATTGTTTGCCATTTTTCGACACCGACTTCTGAAAAGAAAGTTATTTTTCACTCTGTAGTAGGTATTTTGTTTTGGAAGACGGTTTGTTTAAAAAAAAAACAACAAAATATCTATTTTTAGTTTTGGTAGGTATACACAAATACCATGAAAATTATTTATAGCCAAAGTAAATCTCATGGCGATTCGAATAAGTCCAAACACGACTAGGTTTCATTGTTTTATTTCGGAGTTCCAGTGCCTACCTTTCAGCTTCATCATCAGATCAGTTCGATGTTACCATTTTCATCAGTGCCAATTATTTAGAAGTATTTGCTTCATCATAGTCGGTTTGTCTTTCGTAGGTACCATTTTTTTGCGTTATGGAAACCGACTTCAAAAAATTAAGTTATTTTTCACTTTGTTGTTTTGTATTTGGAAGTCGGTAGTATTTTTTTGCAAAAAGTTTTTTTATTTTTCACTTTTTAGTTGTACCTAATGTAGGTACCTAATAGGCCAGTTAGTAAGGGAATTATTTCGCCAGAATAGATTTCATGAAACTTGAACATAACCGGTGAAATGAGAGATCTGCTTACCCCTTAAGAGCGAACTGGCGTGATGTTATGTTATAAACACACACAGACATGCGATTGCAGCAATCCCGAGAGATTTGCCGTTATTTATTGAAATTGAAAAAAACAAACATGAAGTCGAACATAGAACCTCCTCCTTTTTGGGAAGTCGGTTAAAAAATATATGGCTGCTTATAAACTAAAGTGCCACAAAACGAAAATAAGTTTTTTTCAGGAGTGCTAATTCAAAATTTTCATTTAATTTTTTGTTTGTTTTTTGCACTCTTACTTTCAATGCTTTTGTGTCATATATCCATCGATGCGTCAATTGCCTTTTGTTTATTTTATATTTGTGGAAACTATAACCCAAAGAGGCCATATATAAAATATTTCTCACAAGTACAATAACATTTTGAATAAAAGGCCGCAAAAGAAAAATAAATGTGTTTTTTTTATCACAACCTTGTTGGATAAAGACAATCTTATAACAAAAAACCGGCCAAGTGCAGTTCAAACTCGTGCGCCGAGGGTTACGTACCTACCCATTATACAGACAAAGATACAGATAAAGATGGACATAATTGCCTCTAAGCATTCAAAGCGTGATTGTCACAGTTTCTGGAAGAGCGCTAATAAATTGAGCATTGGGGCAGGCCTGCCTGTTAGTGTGAATGGTGTGAGTGATGTGAAGGATATTGCAAACATTTTTAGAAATCAGTTTGTTTTAAAGTCATCGCTAGGGAGCTCTTGTGAGATGCTGGTTGCTGAGCCCCGTTCTGGCATAGTGGGTACACGTTCAGTGCCAAATATGTGGCCAGGGTCATCAGGTCTACGTCTAGAAGCAAGTCCAGAGGACATGATGGGCTCAGTAGCTCGAGCGTTTGCAATACGCCGGTCCTCACTTACCGAGGGTTTTGACACTGCTGTACAATTGATGTATTGGTCATTCATACTTGCCTAATGGGGACGATCGTGGTTCCCATTGCTAAAAGTAAAACAGGTGATCTTTCGGATAGGGGAATCTATAGACCTATTTCTCTAGCAACCATAGTAACTAAGGTGCATGATGGTCTGCTTGATACACAGCTAAACGAACATCTTGTGCTGCACGACAATCAGTTTGGATTTCGGCCAGGACTTTCTACAGAGAGTGCAGTTCTGTGTCTCAAGCATGCCGTCAGGTACTACACAAAAAGAGGAACACCTGTTTTCGCTTGCTTCCTCGATCTGTTTAGGGCTTTTGATCTGGTTTCTTAAGATACATTATGGAGGAAACTTGAACCTATACGCTTGCCTATCGAGCTTATAAGTATCTTCAGGCATTGGTATGGAAGCCAGATCAACAGAGTCCGGTGGGCGGATGTGCTGTCGGAGACTTATAAATTGGAGTGTGGAGTGAGACAGGGGGGATTGACCTCCCCTTCCCTCTTCAATTTTATATGTATGCCCTGATTGAGGCGCTTAGCAGTCAACATTTCGGTTGTCATATTGACGGTGTCTGTGTCAATAATAAGCTTTAAAGGACAATGCTGACATTGAAAGGGAACGGAGGGCTCTTTCCGAGCGTGCGAATATGATAGCTTGCAGGTTTGCACATTGTACTGCAGAAATAAAGGTGACGCTCTTTAGAGCATTCTGTACCACCACACTTGCAGCCTGTGGGATAAGTATTCACGGGCGTCATATGGAGCCCTTCGTGTTCAGTATAATAACGCGTTTAGAAAACAGATGGATTTGCCTTGGCGTTGTAGTGCGTCAGGGATGTTTGCGGCAGCGCGTTTGTTTTTACGCGATAATGCGCAAACGCGCAACATCAATGGTGGGCCATCATTGAGCCCACCCGAGCCAACCCACCATTGAGTTATTTATTATTTACTTTATTGCACACCAAGATAAAAACTGTGGTTTATGGTTTAAGAACTTTATTTTCCTCATAAAGAATTAACAATAATTCACTTACTGAGAAAACATTTTTAACATAAAAACATTATCAAGCGTAGGTACAGAAAGTATTTTTTTTTTTAAAAAAAAAAGTGGGTAAGTGCAAATCTTATGCGTAAACAAGTCATCAGGCGACCCGCTCGCCGTACGAGCGAACACACGTATAAAAACTGTACACACGGAAACCTTAAAATAACAACAAATATACAACAGGTGACCTTGTCGCGTTCTGCGATCTCTTCCAGGTAACCCAGAATGGAGAGAGATAGCCTGGACACGACATGGGGTTGCACTTGGTGCAATTTTAAAATTAAATAAGTTACAAACTTAGGAAGCACTAAATATAAAATACTAAAATAGATACATAAATACATACATACATTAATACAGGCAAGAAAACAATACAGCTCCAACAAGAATAAGATCACAGTGACAGGTAGTGCTCCTTTACCAGTCTTTTAAAGATTGGTAGTGATTGCGCGCGTTTTATTGTCACAGGCAGTGCATTCCATAGCCGAGCGGCCTGGACAGTAAAAGATTTGTCTAGGAAGATAGTGGAATGCACTGGCATTTTAAGTTTCATGTTATCCGATGACCTAAGAACTTTCGTGTGCGAGTCACATAAAAACTGAAATCGGTTTTTGAGGTAAAGAGGGGTAGACGGGAAAAATTGTATATTTTACAGGAGGGATAGAATATGAGCATTCCGGCGAAGGCAAATTGGCAACCACTTGAGTTTTTCGCGGAATTCAGAAACATGGTCATATTTGCGCAAACCGAATATGAACCTTATACAAACATTTTGAAGTCGCTCAAGTTTATCAAGTTGTACTTCAGTGAGGTCAAGATAGCTGGCATCAGCATAATCAAGGATGGGTAGAAGAAGAGATTGTGCAAGCGCAATCTTGGTAGCAGTCGGCAGAAAATTACGCAGTCTTCTCAGAGATCCAGCAGATGCGAATAGCTTGCGGCTAACTTCCTGTAGCTGGGCAGTCCAAGAGAAGTTCTTGTCAATAAATATCCCCAAGTTCTTCACCTTCTCGTTAAAGGGTACAACAAAGTTATCAAAATAAACTTGAGGAAGAGTCGTCCAGTCGATCCTTGAGACCAACCTTGAACTGCCCACCACCAGAATTTGCGTTTTTATAGGGTTCACCTTAAGTCCATACCTCTTGCTCCAGTCGCATATACGGGCCAGATCACTATTTATAGTCAAGATAGCCTCAGATAGATTACCAAGAGGAGATCGCGTGTAAATTTGAAGATCATCTGCATAAGGTGGTAGGAAGCAATTAATTCGTTGGATATTGAGTTAATAAAAACTGCGAAAAGTAAGGGGGATAGAACGCCACCCTGAGGTACCCCGGCAGATGTACTACACCAGGAAGACAAGGTCTCTCCGATGCAAATACGTTGTCGGCGACCAAACAGGTAACTACGAAACCAATACAAAACTAAAAACCTCTCAATGTATTCTGAGTGTTAAACTTATGTCACTTCAATAAACTTAAGTCAAAACACAACATTCGTTAACAGCATGAAATCTCTATATTATAATAAACTATAGTTTTACGATAGAAAACTGCATTTTCGTTACTAAAAAGTGAATCGGCGAGTTTTTCTAATATGCAAAGTATAAAATTTTAACAGTTAGCGAATATATTTTCGTTAACAATTTTTGTTGTGACATCCGATAAACGAAAATCCAGGTGGGCTGGGGCAGACCATGCTAAAACACTATTATGTCATTATGTTTACACGAACAACTTGCAAATCTTAAAATTTCAACATATTTCTACTAGCACCCTGTATATTTTAAATTTCGACATATCTACTAGCACCTGTATATTCTAAACTTCAACATTATTTCACAAAAAACCTAACTGCCTTTAAATAATACCATAAACGTACACTTATTAACATTAATATAAGTTCTCACTTACTTCAACAATATTCTAAAAACATAACGACAACAACATTTCAACTATCCTAAAATAAAATATGATGATTCGTTTTTATTTATACTGATGATAGATTGATGTCCTAAAATATCTACATTGTGGTCACCCAGGAATATCAGCTATGAGAGCACTGCAAGATTCTATGTATGGTGGCCAACCATTGAAGAAGACATAGATTCACACGTAAAAACTTGCCGCAAATGCCAGGTGAACACCTCGGAATTGCAAATTTTCTCATGGCCCATGCCAGACCAAGCCTGGGCAAGAATTCACGTTAATATCGCGGGACCGTTCGAAGGCTTGTAATGGTTGGTTCTGTCTGATGCATTTGCCAAATGGATCGAGGTCAAGATTACGACTGCCAAACTCTGTGATGAACTGGACACAATTTTTACCACCTTCGGCCTGCCTCAGTTTTTAGTGTCAGACAATGGCCCACAATTTACTCCTCATGTGTTCCAAAATTACCTCAAAGATAAGGGATTTGAACACATCAAATCTTACAGATTAGCAGAGCGGACGGTTAGAATTTTCAAAAACAGAATGCCTCAAAAAACGGCTAGAACATTTCCCGTTTGCCTATCGCATCACAACCCATAGCTCCACTGGCAAGGCCCCGGCCCAGATGATGTTTGGACGGCAATTATTTGTGAGCTTGACAACGCTCGACCAAGTGCCAAACGGTTGTTACAATACAAGCAAATAGAAGTGAATGTTACCTCCGACAGCCAGACGCCCTATTTCGGACCAGGTGATACTGTGCACGTATGAGCCAGGGATCAGTAGCAATGGGAACCAGCGACGGTTTCGCGACACACGCATCGATACTCGTACGTCATTAACACTCCAATCGGTGTGGAAAGAAGGTACCACGCAGACCATATGCGACCTCGTCTCTCCGAATCAGATGAGTACCCAGTTCCTGGAAGCACTGGAAGCGCTTCTCGTAATCTTATACTTCCAGTCGCGTCCTCGACTCCTGTACTGGAAGCTACAGGATCCCTGATATCATCTCAAGTAGCAGAAACCCAAGTAGAAACTGCCCCCGAAGCATCCGCATCTCACTTGCCACAGAATGTGGTCAGCATGCTGTTTATGCCTATGGCACCACGCCGAAGCTAGCGTACCACTGGACCACCCCGACACCTAATTAATGAGATGGAGGTTTAAACCCTTGTAGGGCGAAAGAATGTTACAAACTTATTTTATAATATTTTCATGTCATAAATACCGGTGACAGTGTAGTCTCTGTCATTGCAGTTGATTTGTCAATTTCATTGTCAATGTCAACATTAATTTATAAACGTATGACGATTAGCTAGTTCTTATCACCATCCAATGAGTTTTATCATAATTAGTGTTAAATTGGCTTAAATACGATGTCACAAAAGCAACGTCTGGTCGACAATTTATTGCCAAGAAATTTAAAGAGCCAATCAACAGCAGATATGGATTATTAGGGATATGATGAAGATTCACTCACATTATTCTTCCCACATGGCAGCAAATTATAAGTTTCTAACGGCGTAGGCACTGCCTTACAATCCAACATGTCTAACTGGCTATGCGGATGCGGATTGGACAAATTGTCCCATCGATCGTCGTTCTTACATCGGCTTTTACTTCTCGTTGTTCGGAGTAGCAATTTCGTGGCAGAGTAGGAAGCAAACTAAGGTCCTCTATCATCGAGTGAAGCGGAGTAGAGATCGACCGATCGTGCAGCGCTGATTCAAATGGTATTCTCTAGCGCGGTTATGGTCATCAAAGAACTCTAGGCTGACATCTCCCGTCACAATTTTGTAGACGAATTAGGGCTTGAAACAAATTCTTTAAATTATAATCATTGAGATAATATGTAGTGCGTAGAACATTATTACCTCAATGATTATAATCGATAAATCTCGACTGACAGTTTTATGGACTGAAAATGTATAACATAGGTCTAGTTTTAACTATTTTAAGTAATATAGTGAAACTACAAACGATTTCATAGTTATAAGATATTAAATAATGCATTTTTAGGGTTCCGTACCTCAAGAGATAAAAAAGGAACCCTCATAAGATCACTCTCTTGCCGTCTGTCCGTGTGTCACCACCGATTTTCTCAGGAACGGGTGGACCTAGCAAGTCGAAACTTATACCAGATACTGAGGTATATAGTCCCTATCAGGTGTACAAAAACTGGGTTTAAAAGCAAGGTCCTGAGTCAACACGATAAAAAGATATGGGCAAAAGTAGATTTTCGCGAAAATTTTTAAGTACCAAAATTTACCTTAATTTTCAACTTCTTTTATTGTTCGGAAATTTCCCTTTACATGAGCTTAAGACCTTGCTTTTAACCAAAATTTACAATTCTAGGTCAACCGGAAGTACCCTATAGGTTTTGGGTCGAAAACCTATATGGTAGTTCACGTTGACTTAGAATCACGAAATTTCAATTATTGCGAGTTGCTACAACTCACGACCGACTTATCTTACAAATACGGACCTATTGTTGATATTTTTTTTATTACTTCAAATTTTTTGTAAGCTATAACATTTGTTTTACTTGCGATATGCAGTTTTAGTGTTATGAGCAAAAAAATCAATAGCTTTGTTTTTTGCAAAGGCAAACAAACTTGAAATGAGAACGAGACGCGGGTTTTGTAACGTTTTGTTGGAGACGTTTTAATTTGTATTTGTGTTTCAGTTGGAGGTATAGCAATGAGGATGTTATAAATTGGTATTAAAAATAGTACATAATGTAACATCACGACTGTGTTTCTCGAAGGGTTGGGCAGGGGTGCAATTAAAGTACAGTACAACTATTTTCTTAATTGTGTTATAAAATGCCCGGTGTTTATAAAGTAGATTGTAGTTGTGGCAAGTCATACATCGGTCAGACGAAGCGTATGCTTGCTTGTCGGATTTCAGAGCATATCAGGGCAGTAAAGAACAATGACACCCAAAAATTGGCCATTGCTCAACATCTTTTGGAATCAGGATTGAACCACTGGATTGAGTTACATAACCCTCAGGTCATTTCGACGCCACTATACCCCTAGACTGGTGAGGGAAGCTATCGAGATTACCAAATACAAGAATTTCTACCGGGACAATACAAGGGTTTCAACTGTCGACAGCTTGGAATCCAGTGGTTCAGCTGTGTAAACCCCGAAGAAGTGCAGAAAAAAGTTCGCGAGCGGACACAGTGAGTTTCGTGTGTTGGGAACAGAATCGAGTTGTGAGTGACAGTGGTAGCGGTACCGAGTGCAAAAAACGAACAAGAAAGAGGGTAGACCGATTTGTCTCCTCATAAACACCCACCCGCAATAACTTCAGTTTATCCGGGTGCATCATCATGGTGCTTGCAACAGCACCGAAATATCGGCAACTCGCTACAAACAGTAAACATGGTAAATATCCCGATTCTAATGTAAGTGTTAGTGACCATGACAGTTTAAAAACTTATATTTTCTTAATGTCCCTCGGCAATCATCGCAATTCCGAATACAAACGAATGCTAATTTCCATGTCCATCAATTATCTAATACCTTTAAACGAGCAATTCTTGTATATATGGTATATATATATGTAATCTGAATCTAATACCTTTAAACGAGCTATTGTTGTTTAGATGTATATATATTATTATCACATCACATCTTCAGCCTTTTAATGTTCCCACTGCTGAGACACAGGCCTCCTCTCATAGAGGGTATATATATATAATCTGAATCTCGGAAACGGCTCCAACGATTTTCATGAAATTTAGTATGCAAGGGGTTTCGGGGGCGATAAATCGATCTAAATATATAGGTTTAGTTTTAGAAAAAGTCGTTTTCTCTATTTTTTCTAACGAGCAGAGTTTTTCCCGAAGGGTTAGACAGAAGTGACCCAATAATATGGGTACCCGAATTTTACCAGAACCTATATGTCACGTAATATAGGGCTCTATTGCCAACTAACGGGCACAAATCCGGACAACCGCTTTCCAAAAGAAAGTACATTTTTCCTGTTGTATAACCGGCTAATCAAAATTTTGAATTCATGTTTTTTTTACCTTTTTTTTTATTGTTGATTAAATATGTAACTTGACAAAATATAAACAGAAAACATCACAAAAACCTCAAAAGGTTTGTCTGGATGTTGAAACACTTATAAGCAATATTAACACTAACAAAATATCATTGATTATAGTTTTAAAATCATAGTTGATAAAATACATAAATAAAAAATTGTAAGTTAGTTAGTAATATAATCTGCAATAGTACCAAAGATACTAACAAAAACTACGCCGGCGTGGGTCAGGCAGCCCGACAACACAAATATTAAATGAAATTTAAACAGGACTATGCATTTGCAAAGATAATCAAAGAATTTCTTGTATTTAATTATATAATTATTATTTGTTATTTCTGATTGAATTTTTGTGGGAACATCATTAATTAGAGTAGGTATTAAATAAGCGCATGTTCGTTTACCGTAATAGTTCTTGTATCTCGGTACTATAAGTTTTGATTGAGCTGCCATTCTTGTAGCTTTGCTATGATTGACTTTAGTTTGCAGGTCTTTGTTGGTGAACTGTTCTATTAATAACCACTTTCGAATTTTAATGTGTATTGGCAAGATTTTACAATATTTAAAGAAGCCTGTTACGTCATCACCATCATAGAGTGTTTTTTTAATTTAATTAGGTATTTTTTTTTTAATAAACTATGTTGTAGGTTATATATTTTGTCTAGGTAGGTTTTAAATGTTCTGCTATAGCTAGTTATTCCATATGAAATAATAGATTCTGCAAGTGCATTATAAAGTAATTAATTGGTTAAGTAATTAGTTAAAGTACAATTTCATCACTAAGTTCATTACTGATTTTTACACGGCATGTTCTGTTTTTTAGATAATCTTTGCACCAGTTTAATATTGGGCCTCGAACCCCTGTATTGTCAAGCTTGTTTATAAGTGTATCATGTCTGAGGGTGTCAAAGGCTTTGCTGAAATCAATAAACAACAAGATGTCGTGTTTTTTTATCATTGAGGTGTTGGTTTATTTCATTTGTGAATTTAGAAAGGAGAATTGAGGATGATTTGTTAGGTTGAAAACCAAACTGAGAAGCCGATAAGACATGGTTTTTAATGTATAAATTCTGAATTTGTTGACACACGTATTTTTCCACTACCTTATCTATGACTGGCAATATTGTAATGGGCCTGTAGCTGTCATAGTTATTATGAGATCCATTTTTATAGATTGGTCGCACGATCCCTGATTTTAATTCTTGGGGATATTCCCCTACTTGTATACTAGTGCTTATTAACTTAACTATGACCTAGATAGCTAACTATCTTATGACTTAAAACTTTTACATCTATACATCGGATGCCATCTATACCCGCAGATTTATTTATATTAAGTTTTTTTATAATAGTTTATATATTACGAACGGTAGGTTTTTTAAATAACATGGACTTGTTAACTGGAAAAATATATTCTGATTCAGGTATTAGTTTTATGTTGCATTTAGGTAATATTTTGTTTACGTTTTCGCTAAATCCCTTACTGAAATTGTTGGTTATTGTACTTATAGCTAAATCATTTTTCTTCAATGCTTTGATTATTGCTTCATCTACTGACTTACAGATTCGACCAGATAGTGTGTTTAAAATGTCCCACATTTTCTTTTTATTCATTTTATTTTCATTAATTAGGTTAAAGTAATGTTGGTTTCTAGATTTGTCTATTATTTTTTTAGTCTCATTTCTTTGTTTATTGAATTGCAATCTAAGTATTTTATTATTTATATCCTGTTTCCACCGTTTGAAAAGTAAATCTCTTTTATGGCACATATTATTATTTTTCTGTTTATCCACAACTCTTTATTCCTTTTGCTGTTGGTACTTATTGTTTTAGAATACTTGGACTGCTCATAACAACACTCAAAGCTATTTTTAATATAGCTATAAATCTCTTGAGGGCGTTGCATATTATCAACTACATTCCAATCTATGGCGTCCAACTTTGGTTTTAATTTATTATAATCAATTAATTCTTTTACTTTTGCAACATCCTGTACAGCGTCTTTAGCTCCTCCTCCAATACAAGACAACACGATCATGCGATGGTCTGCCATAACCGTACCGAGCGCCGCTGTATAAAGGTCTGACGAGTGCGATCTTACAAAAATATGATCAATACAACTTCGAGTGATAATATTATTTCGTTTTTCAATTCTAGTGTAATCTGAGATCGCGCTCGTCAGGCCACACTCAGCCAAACAATTTATGTAATAATTCCGTATGTTGCCATTCAATTTCAGAAAAAAAGCAAGGTCTTACAGCACAAGTAAAGGGAAAATTATAAAAAAAAAAGTTGAAAATTAAGGTAAATTTTGGTACTTACAAGTTTTTGCGAAAAACTAAATTTGATTTGATTTTAATTTTTTATCGTGGTGACTCAGGAGCTTGGTTCTTATACACCTAATAGGGATTATAGATCTCAGTATCTGTTATAAATTTCAACTTGCTAGGTCTACCCGTTCCTGAGAAATTCGGTGGTAACACACGGACAGACAGACAGACAGACGGACAAGAAAGTGATCTTATAAGGGTTCCTTTTTTACCTTTTGAGGTACGGAACCCTAAAATAAACTTAAAATACCCTTACCTTTGCACATTGCCATTTTTTCAATAAATCGAAAACTTAACTTTTATGACAAAAATTGTGTTTTTAAATGCTTTTAAAACCTCACCAGGCAAACATTAAAACTAAATTTTAGTTAACATAGTATGCTTCTGAAGCAATTATAATACTATATGGATCAATCCTTCGTACTAGTCTCTAGCAAGATATCAACAATTTAGTCTGCGTCAAAGGCAACTATGTATTACTTTTAATGATTAGAATAAAAAACCACTTTGGCTGAAGTACGCTACTACAACCTCATGATTTCCTTTTCATTAAGACAACACCCCGCCGATTCCAGTATTGCTGGCATCTGTGTCTACTGTGAATTCATGTTCATTGTCAGGATAGCCCAGGATGAGTGCATTGCACAAAAGTGTACCTTCAACTTCTGCAATGCGACGTCACAGCTTGCATACTAGCAGAACTGTATCTTATCTTCAGTTAGCTCATGTGGAGTTCGAGCAATGTCAGCAAAGTTCTTCGCAAACCTTCGACAGTAAGAGCACAAAACCGAGAAACCGGGACTGGCCAATCCTCCGTGATGACCATGATCTTATTCGGGTCCATTTCAATACCTTCTTCGGAAACTACACGTCCAAAAAAGTTGACTTGCCGCCTGAACAACGCGTCGTATCTTCAACAGCACTTCTTCCAAATTGGGGATCTTCAAAGGTGAGCCCCATGACGATAACACCGTCCAAGTAGACTAGGCAGGCGTCCCTAATTAGTCCAGTAAATACCCGCTCCATCAATATCTCAAAGGTGGCAGGAGCATTACGCAATTAAAATGGCATAGTGTTGAATTGCCACAATCCTTTGCCTGTAGAGAATGCTGTCTTATCCTTATCTCGGGGGTCTATCTCGACCTGCCAGTAGCCAGTTTTCAGATCTAAGGTAGAAAACCACTTCATTCCCGTTAGCGTCGTCAATCTTGGGCAATGAATAACTGTCTTTAATGGGCGATAGTTTACACAGAACCACATGGTGCCAGCTTTCTTCTTCACCAACACTTCCGGTTAACACCATTGACTGGACGAAGGCTTAAAAATGCCGTCCTTCACACGTCTTGGTCGCTGGCGGGCTGGTACCACATTTCCTGTATTAGTTCCTGTATGTATTGAACTAACGCAGTCTTCCCTATATCAGCATAATTTGTCAAGTAAAGTAATAAGAAAATACTTAAGTAGTTCAAATAATAATAAAGCAAGTAGCCCACTGTCGTTGAATTCAGTACCGTTACAAACCTCGTTCATTTAAATTGTAAACGTTGTAGAAATTTGCGCTTATTAGTATATTTACTAAAATATAGATAGTAGATTCATAGTAAATGGCAATTCTATTGCACAACATAAAATATGAATTATAAAGCAAAGCATTCCTTTATTAAACAGCAATCCCAAATTGTATCAAAGCCAGTTTTATCTTAGATTAGATTAGATTAAGACGGGCTGGTGTCCGCAACTCCACGTCTAAGCGCGTATTTTGCGTACAAGTAACCTTACAGTTTTATCTTAAAAAAATATCACAAGCACAAAAATGTTTTGAGGAAAACATACGTTTCACAGAAAAAACTCTTAAGCTTATAACAATAATAACATATTAGGCATTTTTTTATTGCAGTACGGACACTTTCCAAAACGTGGCACCTTTGTATTAAAAATAACTGTGTACATGTTTTTTTATAAGCAATACGGACGCATTCCCAAATGTGGCCCTGTTACCTAAAAGATACACTCACAATATAGGTCACTTTTCGCGTTGTGGCAGTTTATCACAAAACTGACGTGCCTTACAGGTCGCAACTTAAAAGATGGCCGCTTTGCTCGGAACTTAGCCATCGATGCGTGAAAATGCCAAAAGGGCGTATACATTTGTTAATGATGAAGAGGCTGATTTAGACAGGTGTCTTCGTGAAATATGAAAAAAGGATGATTTTCGCCACATTTTTTTAAATAAAAGCGATTTTCAAAAATTTGGATTTGTGGCACTTTAGTTTATAAGCAGCGATATATAGAATAAAAAATAACTCAGTGTCTGCAGCCCTTCCCCATAGTAAGAAACCGTTACACATTATACTATGAAACTAACTAAAACAGACCAGCCTCGCAGTATCTACATCCGTAAACTGACGATTTTTTCTAACAGCCTAAGCTGCCAAACTTAGCCACCCTGCAAATGATATTAAATGAGGAACCCATTGTAACCTTGAGTCTAGCGTTATCCTAGTAAAACCGTTTTATCGACTAATTCTAGTTTCTGACAATTCTTATGTTTCAAAAGTAATGTTTCAATTGAGAGAAAACATATGTTAACATAGAGAAAACAATTGATTAATTATAAAAAACCATGTAAAAAATGCGTCTGTCCACCGTCGATAGCAAAAGAACGTTTATGAATCAGTTTTTAACTATATCTTAATCATTATTTTTTTCCAACTTTATTGCATAATTTGAACAACACAATCGCAGAGATGTTGCTGGCTCCACTGAGTCGGAGCGATGTTGCTGGCTCCAGTGGGTTGGAGAGATGTTGCTGGCTCCAGCGGGTCGCGGTGATGTTGCTGGCTCCAGTGGTTCGGAGTGGTGCTGAGCGGCGTAGTGGTTGACTGCTGGCGTCGACCAGGAGAGCATCTTCAAGGCTCTGCTTGCTGACCGGCCGAAGGTGCAGTGTCTGGTTCGGGCCCAAAGGTTATTGTGGGACTGTCGTAAGTGTTCAAATCGCGTCGAAAACTTTGCTTTCGCGATGCAGGATTTGTGTGACGTCATGTCATTAGTTCGTAAGTGGCGGCGTTGGTGCCGCTACAACCCTATGTTTTACCAATACATATTTGAATTTGAGTTACTAAATAGGTGTTGTAAACAAGACTTGCGCTTTCATATTTGACTACCTGTTTACCCAGACAGGTACCAAAATATAAATCACATCGTAGTACATTGCTATGATAAATATTTTAGTAGAACGATTGTAATATCAATCGTAAGCCACAAATTACTTCATAAAATCATAATAATGACCAATGTAACATAAGACATAATGAGACTCTTTCAATACACTATTGGCAACATGCACTTGTATTAAGTTTATATAAAAAAAATACTAAAAATTGCAACCGACTTCCAAATAAAAACACTACAAAGCGAAAAATTTACATATTACGCCACTACTGCACTCAATTTATCTTATTAATTAACAATCAGTCAGGCCCCTAAACAGACACTATCTGGTTTATTTAGCACCATCGGCCCTTCTCCATTACAAGGGATCCGTGACAAAGGAATAATACGTATTAATTTAATTCCAATGTATGGAGAGGTAGACTAGTGACTTGGAGAACAAAAGTGAGATTATTTCGTCGAGCTTTGGAGATTATTTTAATGTGTAGTTTTAGTTTAATTCGTATTTTGTATAAGTTTTTTTCTCTGTTAGTTAGATAGATAGAACATACTTTATTGTACACGAAAATTGTAACACAGGTATTTCGTAATAATGATAATTTTATGGATTATCTTAATCTTTTTTTTCTTCTTTATCCATAATGCTGCTTACTGTCTACTCCATTGCACGCCTCTTATCTGGTTTTATTTAAATTTTACGACCGCAAAATTATTTTTTTTGTATGCAAGGAAGACCTCTCGAAAAAAATAAACGGTATAAAACAATCCACCGAAAATTTGTAACGAAGAAAACTCTCCAAAGTTTCGGTTTACCATTCTGTAAGTCGAACAAAATATCGGAAAGCAGTCAGGGCAGACTGTAAAGAGCATCCGTGGCCCCTGACTCTAAAACGGCCCACTTCGCCAAGTAAACACGATAACTTTACTGAAAACCTTTCGCGGAGGTGACGACTTTGCAACTTCGGGACCTGAGTTGTTTGTCTTTTACGAGCGGCTTCGGAGTTCCTAGTGGATAACTGACTTGCTAGAAGTTTGAGTCGAAATAGTGTTTAGGTTTTTTTAATAAAATGAGAAGGCTGATAAAAAGGAAGGTTAAAAAAAATTTTTCGTTCGTTAATCTAATACCTTTAAACGAGTAATTCTTGTATGTAAGTATACAACAGCTCACTATACACTTATTCTTCTATTATTTAATTGTACATTATTTATATACACATTTTGTATCACTCATGGCAAATTATGCATAGATTATATTTTATTTTGTTACCCACATCCGTGTGTCGCTGCGGGGTGCCAACTGAAAGCCAGCACTGGATGTCTGACGCCCAGCAAATGCTGAGTTGGTAAACCTTTGGGTATGGGCACGTTCAGCGCAATTTGTCTATGCACTTCTTTTTGTCTTTTACTCCATATTTGTTGCTGTTGTGTTGTGCCTGTGTCGAATAAATAGATTTATATTCTTCTATTCTATCTAAATCAAAATCGGTTCATCCGTTTAGGAGCTATAATGCCACACACAGATACACATATACACAGCAACAACGTCAAACTTACAACAAACCTCTTTTTTCGTCGTGAGTTAAAAATATTGAGGGAAGTACTAATTCTGGGTGCTAGTCTTTCATAATTATTAACTGGACTCTCGCATCTTAAGGCACTAATAGGCACCATACGTTTAAATAAAAGGTATAAATTATTAATACAAAATAAGCAAAATTTATTAGTAATCCAGCAACAGCCAAACAAACACCTGAAAAACTAATTAGGTCTAAAATAAAACAATATTTTTTTCTATTAATCCCTTGTTAGAAAGATTAAAAAACAAATAGTTCAATTTGGTTTAAGACGTAACTCAAAAAAGATCAACTGTAGACAGTTAAATGGCTCTGTTAAATCGTTCGTCATCAACAAAGGGGGTGTCACCGTAATGCCAAGTGAGATAACGTAATATTCGTTTACGGAACCAAAACCCCATGACAATAATATACGTACACATAGAAACATAAATCACGTACTAGCGATTCGCCCCTGCTTCACACGGGTGCAATGTACTAATGTGGCGAGATGTTTGTTTGATATCTGAATGAAACATGAATGTTTTTTTTTTTACCTACTTTAGAAGAAACAAACGGACCAACAGACAGATAAACAAAAGCGACTTTATATAATCCTATTTATAGATTTCTAGCTTCTGCCAGCGGCTTCGCCCGAAATTATCCCAGAAATAAAAAGCATACTTTTTCTTTTCAAAGTGCCATTCATCGCAATTAGTCTAGGAGTGAAAATGTAACAAACAAACAGACAGGCAAAGTTTATTTCGCATTTTTTTTTTTTTTTTTTTTTTTTTTTTTTTTTTATTTGAGTATGGATTTGAAGTTGTATATATTTACACATTAATCTATAGACAGTGACACGTGAACGAATCCGTCGAATACCTTGATGGTTGGAGGTGGTGCGTAAACTACTGATATTCCACATCATTACCTCGGTGATGCGCCACGATTTGCTTCTACTCATTTCCTCCCTTCCAAGAAAATGTTGTTTGTATATTATGAAAAAGAAAATTGATCTCCCCCACAAGATAAGACGGATTCTGTCAGCTGTAAGTCGTTTTTAGATAAAAAGCTACATTGTGTTTATCGATATGATTATTACGACCATGATATTTCTGGATAAAACATAGAAAACTGTGTTACAGAAAATAAATCAATCAGTAAGATAATGTACTGGTTGGCTTTTCCTGTTTTGAATCTAAGTATATTTTGTTATAATTAGATTCATGTTTACGCCTTTTTAGTTCGCTTTTTAAGCAGTCGGGTTTTGTTTTTTTTTTTTTTTTTTTTTTTTCTTGTAACATTTTAGTTGACATTTTTTTTTTCGAATTACTTATATCTAAACATATAAGTGTAATATATTATTGAAATCATCTCTTACAACATTTTATTTTGATACAATATGGCGACCAAAATTGGCCATTTTTCTATTTTTTAATTTTAATGTTGTCAGTGACACTCGCAAGATTAAGACGAATCGATTGACGTACGAATCATCAAAATCGGCCAACGCGTTTGGCCTCTGGAACGCCACATAGGAACAAACATACATATATACTGACATACATACATAGACTGATAAACACATTACGCTCCTTCGGCAGTCGGGATTAAACAGTTATCCCCAACCGGGCTGAAATGCATATATTTTGTTTGCATGACTCTGCCCTACCCTTCGGTGAATGCACGATGTTATTTTATCATCATCATCATCAGCCTATAGCAGTCCACTGCTGGACATAGGCCTCTCCAATTGCACGCCATTTGGTTCGATTTTCGGCAACTGTCATCCAGCTGCTACCAGCCACCCTGCGAAGGTCGTCGCTCCATCTAGCCTGAGGGCGTCCTACCTTACGTTTACCAGTTCGCGGTCTCCACTCAAGAACACGTTTACCCCAACGGTCATCGGTTCTTCGACTTATATGGCCGGCCCATTGCCACTTCAGCTTACTTATTTTGTGAGCTATGTCGACAACTTTGGTTCTCTGCCGGAAACCTCGTTTCGGATTCGATCCCTTAGAGAGACTCCGAGCATATAGCCCTTTCCATAGCTCGCTGAGCAACTTTGAACTGATGAACCAGCCGTATTGTGAGTGTCCACGTCTCGGCACCGTAGGTCATAACAGGTAGGACGCACTGGTTGAAGACTTTAGTCTTCAGGCTTTGTGGGATACGCGACGAGAAGACTCGACGAAGTTTTCCAAACGCCGCCCAGCCCAGCTGTATTCTTCTGCTAGCCTCCTTCTCAAAGTTGTTCTTACCAAACTGCAGAGTTTGCCCGAGGTAAACGTATTCTCGAACAACTTTGAGAGCACCGCCATTGACCACAATCGATCCCGGACTGACGTGAGAATTGAACATAACCTGGGTTTTGTCCAAGTTCATCCGGAGACCGATGCGTGCAGAAGAATCAGCTAGGCTATCCAGCATCTGCTGCAAGTCGTGCACCGACTCTGCCATTATGACGATGTCATCCGCAAATCTCAAGTGTGAGATGTACTTGCCGTTAATATTAATGCTGCGTCCTTCCCAGTCCAGCGTCTTAAACATATCCTCCACCGCGTTACTAAACAATTTCGGGGAAATTACGTCCCCTCGACGCAGTGAGATATGTCTAGTTTGCCGGTCCTGACTTTGGACGGTCATTGTTGCGTTTTCATAAAGACATCTCAGCACTTGGATGTATCGCCAGTCAACTTGGCATCGCTGCATAGACTCCAAAACAGACCAGGTTTCGATGGAGTCAAAAGCCTTCTCATAGTCCACAAAAGCAAAACACAGGGGCCGATTATACTCTTCGGACTTTTGTATAATTTGCCGCACTGTGTGGATGTGGTCTATGGTGCTGTATCCTCCTCGGAACCCGGCCTGCTCCGGTGGCTGAAACTCGTCGAGTCTTCGCGCTAGACGATTCGTGACGACTCTCGAAAACAACTTATAAACGTGACTAAGGAGCGAAATAGGTCTGTAGTTTTTCAAAAGGGTCTTGTCACCCTTTTTGAAGAAACGAACGACCACGCTCCTCTGCCACGCCATTGGAGTTCTCCCAGAGAACAGGACAGAGTTAAAGAGCTCCCCAAGCTCCTTCAATACCGGTCGTCCTCCCACTTTCAGGAGCTCGGTTGTAATCCCGTCCTCGCCAGGGGCTTTTCCATTTTTAAGCTGTTTGAGAGCCGCCTCGATTTCATCTTGGCTTACTTCAGGCAGGTCTTCTGTAAAATGGCGGGTTAAGGTGGCTCTAGAATCCTCATTTTCGGGATCAGGCCGAGATGCATGTGATGCGTACAGTTGGCTGTAGAAGTCTTCTACTTCCGAAAGAATCTCCGGCCTCGAAACGACGATATCCCCACTCGATTTAGACAGCTTCGTCAGATGGCTCCTCCCAAGTGGCTGGAAGAACACTTTGGACCCCCGGTTTTGCGCAATCGCATTCTCTATAGAGAGCGTATTAGATCGTCGGAGATCGCGTCGTACCAGTTTCCTAATTCTTTTGTTGAGGGCCCGCTGTTCTGACGAAGTGGCTGGTGGATTTTCACGTCGCTCCGTCATGAGTTTTAGAGTCTCATTCGAAAGTTTAGACTCCCGGCCCATACGTCGCTTCTTACAAAATCTCGTACCTTCCTCAATGAGGATTTGCACCATTTGGTCGAGCGTCTGGTCAACGTCATCTGTGGTTTCCACGACAGCGAACCGGTTCTCCAGGTCTGACTGGAACGCTTCAGATCCTAACATAGTTTGGAGCTTGTTTGGACGGAGCCTAGACTTCATCAAACGAGTTCTCTCAAGCTTGAAGTTGATATTCAGAGAGCCTCGAACAAGTCTGTGATCGCTGCCGTTATTAAACCTATTGATCACTGAGACATCCCTGAATATATGCTTTTTATCTGTTATGATGAAGACTATCTCATTTTTGGTCATAGCGTCGGGGCTTTGCCACGTCCACTTCCGTTGGGGCTGTTTCTTAAAAAATGAATTCATTACGAAAAGCCCCTCCTTCTCTAGGAAGTTGACAAGCATTTGCCCCCTATGATTTCTGCTGCCAAACCCGTAGGATCCTACTACCGATTCGCTGCAGTTCTGTACTCCCACTTTAGCGTTAAAATCCCCCATGACAACGCTGTAGTGGGTCTTAGTGGTGGAGTGCAAGGCCTTGTAAATGTCCTCGAATATTTCTTCCATTTCGTCGTCCGAATGCGCCGAGGTTGGTGCGTAGACTTGCACCACCTTGAGGCTATACCTCTCAGTTAGCTTCACTATGAGGTACGCTACCCTGGTCGACACACTGGAGACTTCCACAACGTTACCACAGATGGATTTGTTAACCAGGAACCCGACACCGCCTTGGGATAGCTGGTCTCCCTCTCGGAAATACATAAGTTGGCCCGATTCAAGAGTTATTGTGTCCTCCCCCTCTCTTCGGACTTCGCTCAACCCCAGAATGTGCCACCTTATATTCCTGAGCTCCTGTTCAAGCTGCACGAGGTGTTCGTCGAGCCGTAACGTGCGTCCGTTGTACGTAGCCAAGGTCAGTTGGGTTTTTTGATATTGGCGGCCGTAGTCCGTAACCCGGAGATTCTTCGCACCCCCGAGTGCCCTGCCGCTACCGTGACCGCCGCCATAATCAGCAATAACAGCAGGGCGGCCGGGAACTGGGGGCCGTGGTTTCTTTTGACTTGCCATTGGAGGGTTTGCCCATAATCGCCACGCTGGGCATGTGGGTTGGCGATCGCAGATCGCAGTTTCTCGCACTAGTGACGCTGCTGCCCGTCACCAGTCTGTGCCATTTAACTGCGAAGATTTGTTGAAATGGTTATACCGCCATTTGTCGGTTGTCATCAGAGCCTCGTTTGTTGATCAGCAGGATGCACCACGAGCAGGTGAGGTTGACTTGGGGCGCTAAGTTAGTGAGTGCGCCCCCTTACACCCCCCCCCCCTTGTTATTTTATATTATGTGACAATGCACGTTTAACTTAAAGCTTGTTTAAAAAAGTTTTTAAAAATATTTCGTTTACAACGTTGAAACCTGTGTCACTGGACCATAAAAACCAAACGATTGACACCTCATTCCGACACTAAAAATTGGCTCATTATTGAAGCGCTGCAGTAGAACCTTTGTATTTGGTTATAATCGGGTAAAATAACTAATCCCCATTGGAAGAGACATTGAATCAAACGGTATCAAGTCGAGCGTACATCTGCGTATCCGTTGACACTCTGGCGTATCTAGTGAGCCGATGTCACGTATCCGCATCGCCGTATAATCCGACGCGAGATTGACTGTTGGCCCCCCGGGCCTGTTTCCTAGCCAAACTTGATGCTGATAATACTGTTACGAGTATGTGTTTTGCTTTACTAGGTTCTTCGTTTGTTGTGTCTTCATGGTTGTCTTTGTTATAATTTTCATCATTAAGTTTATTGCAAGCTTTTTGATGTCTCTGGATGGACAGGGCGGTGATGGCCAAAGAAAAGATGGATGGACTGTGTGAGGAGCGATATGAAAGAAAAGGGGGTCAGTGATAGCTTGAAGGGGGACAGTATGGTATGTAAGTAGAAATCGTGTTGTGCCAACCCCAAATAAAATTGGACAAGGGCAGGGAGATGATGATGGTGTGTCTGGTTTATTTGGCCTAACCTCAGCTACCGCGAAGTATTGCATAAAGTTAAGGTTACTGAGACCGACACTGAAACAAAACAGGAACAGTCTGTTGCCCAGAAGACAGTTTGCTAATGATAATACACACATCAACACGGTCTAGGGATATTTCATACTCAATTAAATAACTCGAAAAGTACTGGCCGCATTGGAATCTTTTATACACCGATTTGTTTGTTATTTATCTCAGACTAATTCCAAATTCAAATTTTTGAAAATTCTTGTGTTTCGGTGGCATAAAAATGTCTTGATGTGTAGGAGAGGGAATTTTCATTTGTGCGAAATTTAGAAAACAATACGAATTACGTTTAGTTACAGTTTTTTTTCATTTTTAAACGAAAGATAAAGTTAAAATTGAGGTATTGTAGCCACGCAACGCCAACATTTGACGAGGGCGGAGATGTTCGAGCTGTGGGAATGCTGGAAGCTGGGTCTGTTCAGCGTAATGTTGCTGAGGCCATAGGGACCCACCAAAATGTGATTTCAAGATTGTGGAAACGCTATCGTGCTACAGGTGAAGTAGCGGAGAGGCACCGGGGGCCAAGTCGCATCACTACCCCAGACAAGACCGATTTTTGCAAATTACTGCGCGAGCTCAACCAATGCAACGGCGACTCAATTGGTCCAAAGGCTGCGAGTGGAACACCAAGTGCTTGTGAGTGACCAAACTGTAAGAAGGCGACTGCATGAAAGCAATCTACGCTCTCGTAGACCACTCCGGGTCCCACCTTTACGGAGAGGCAATCGTGGACGACGATTAGAATGGGTTCGGAACCACGTGGACTGGGGCCGTAAGCAATGGTCCAATGTGCTGTTCACGGATGAATCCAGGTTCGGCTTCCATCCAGATTCACGAAGGACGCGTGTTTGGCGAGTTCCTGGACGATGGAGCCGTCTTCAGAACCCTCAGGAAGTTCACCCATACCAAGGAGGAACAATTATGGTTTGGGCAGGAATTCGTCTTGGAGGACGGACGGATCTCGTTTGGGTGCGGGGCAATATGACGGCAGAACGATACGTCCAACAGGTGCTGGGGCCCGTAATCTTGCCCCACAAAACACAAATGGGGCAAGATTTCCTGCTCATGCACGACAATGCCCGGGCACACACGGCGAGAACGGTAGCAGCTTGGTTACATACACACAATGTTAGGGCCTTAGACTGGACTGAAAATCTGGCTACAGAAGATCAACTTTTTGCGCACCTCAGAAGGACATGGGACAATATTCCGCAGCAAGACATTGACAACATTGTTCTGAGCATGCCGAATCGTTGCCGATGTGTTATGAACATCATGAGCGCTTTCTCAGACTACTAACTTCAAGTTTATAAACACAAATTAAATGATTTTTCTATTTTTTTCAGTTTTTACTCATAATTTAAAAGTTAATTCATATACGGTTTCCGTCTATGCTTCATTTTTTTTTCCATAAAATCCTGAAATTTTAATCGAAGTACCTTAATCATTATTAAAAAATGGTAGAATATTAAATAACGTATCTTTTAAATATATACATGTCATATAAATAATTAACACATTGATAGTAATTCGCTTTTTTAAAAATATCCCTAGACCGTGTTGATGTGTTTACAATTTGGTTTTGCTTTTGGCCCTTGATGAAAGCAATATCGACAATTGCTATTTATTTATTAAAACTTCAGCTACATAGGCGGACTTAATGTCACAAGGCATTCATTACCAGTCAACTTTTGGTTTGTTGCTATTGTTGAATATAAGTTTGATATACATGTTTTTTGAATTTATTTCAATCACCACATTTTTCATATTGCAATCAACGTCGTAACATTAACTTACCGTTGTTACCATACGTATATAATTTAATTTCTCCAATTTTAGTAATGCCAGCTTTTTATTTGTCGTGTAATCCGACACGCAACTGACTCACGGTCACTCGAGCCTATTAAGTTGATATTTTAGCAGAAAAACGCATCTAAAATAAGGCTGTAATAAATATTTCAACGCCTCGATAAGCTTAAAGTTTTTAAAGAAACTCATGAATCAAAATCATCTTCTACCTGAATACTCCATTTAATTCAGAATATACATAAATAAACCACATGAAAAATGAAACACTCCGCTTTATTTTAAAACAAGCTGAAAATACATATTACTACAAATAACTCGTATTTTTGAATGTAAAATATAAACTTGCCTTTACGGCCGATTTTAATGCCAGTTGTAAATATTAATTTGTTTCCAAAACTTCAATAATTCTGTTAACGTCCGCTTTTGATACGAACGCACATACTTGTTGTTCCGACGGGCAAACAAATTTTACTTCATTTAATTTTACTTGATTGGATTAAACTTCACCATTATGAGAATTTTATTTTGATGGACCGGCTTTTTAATTTGGCTAATGGTTTGGGAGTTACAAAGCTGAGATAAGTTATATAAATCCTATCTCATACATCATGGCAGTCTCAAAAGACGAGGATGAGCTGGATTTCTTCAATAAGAACTGTGCTTTAGCAGCTTAAAATAGAGGAGACTAGAAAGAGATTAGGGAGGACTTTGACCTGCACTGGGACACCACAAAGGCTGTGTCAATACATCAAGTGGCATTCGATGTCAGGAAAGGTGATAGACGAAATGTCAAAATGCAAAGGATTGATCACATGATTTTTCAATATCGCTTGTCAATCCCATACAATTTAGTCTTTTTGACAATCGCTAACGCCGCGCTTTCGATGATAAGATTTCACTTGTATACGGCCTCAGGCTGCTATATTTCCATAATAAAATTATAAATGCGAAGGTAACTATGATTGTCTATTTGCTACGCGAATTTTAATGATTTTTGGTAGAAAGGTAGATTGAAAAAGTACATTGGACACTTTTAGTCCCGGATTTACGTTCCCTTGGGATAACTGCCCACGCGAACGAAACTGCTGACAGAAGCTATACGGATGTCTTAACATCTGATCGGATTTAGATGAAACTTGGCACATGAGTAACAAGTTGCCACAAGTTCCTTTGGGGAAAATAGTAATTAGGAATTATATCTAAAATAAGTCGCGAAAAATACGAGTTACTGCAGATCCAATATAAGGCTTGTTCCTTCAACAGCGCTTCTCGCTCCGTAAACAATCGTTATTGATCCTTTTAATAGGGATCCTCGCCTCTTCGCATTGTGGTTTCCAGTTCTCGTTTCCTACTCGAAATAACGACATCATTTTCGATCCACTTTCACATCTTTACACAGGAAAGGATAGAAAGAGGTCGATACACTTACATTTCGTAGGTAGAGTTCTAAGTCCCATCAAGGAGGTAGGGAGCGAGTTAACTGCTATAGACCGGCCACGATATGGCCAAGTTTGTAAGTGTAAAGAGATAACCTTTCGTCATCCCTTCTCTATACTTTCCTGCACAATCATACTTCTACCCTTCTTCGCGAACGGTTTGAGTACCTCGTCCCTAGGGTGCGTCCTTGTCGCACGGCCACTTCGCTTCTACTTCGTACTCCACTTTACACTTCTAACTGCTACGATGGCTCCTTCGCTGTTACTGCAGTGCATCTCTGGCACTCTCTTCCACACGATAGCCCTTCTCTCGATGTCTTCATGAGGAAAATTAAGGAGCATTTCCTTTCAACGCAATGAATTATATAAATATATATATATATATATGTATTTGTTTTATAAACATAGGTAGGTATTTTATGCATTATAATGTAATTAGTTTTATCTTACTGTATAGGTATATATATTGTACACTGGATCACTGTCCTCTTTTATGATCTCCATCTCTCAAAATTTTGCTGGAAGAACACTCCATTTGGATATAAGCTCACCTTTGTACATTAATGTTGTTATCAATTTGTTTAATTGTAATGTCTTGGTGTCGAGACTCGCTCCTCTCAACACAATCGCGCGCTAGCGGCAGTGAACGAAGGCAGCGGGGTACCAGCCGACCGACGGCCGAGCAAGCGCCACACCGCCACGACACTCGCAGCCAGCTGATGCACGCCTCCACGCACGGCTGCGCTTGCGCAACTTATAATTTTTCTTTTGTTTACCTTTTAGCGGCATTGTAATATGATTTCTTCACTTTTTTAATACACTTGCATTATCTTGTTATACAGTCCACTCTCATGTATTTACTCTACCACGACCTTTCGTCGCAATCACTTAGTGTAGAACGATGGGTCTGTTTCTAAGATAACAGTCAATCATCATTATTTTCATCATCATTATCAGCCTTTTTTATTAATGTTCCAATTGCTGAGACACAGACCCCTTCTCTGTGAGAGGGAATGGGCCGTAATCCACCACGGGCCCAGTGCGGATTAGTCAGTCAATCAATCTACCTAACATTTTCTAAACTATAATGGGATCAACATCCAGTCTTACCGGATTCAGCTGGGTACGAGTATTTTACATGGAGTGACTGCTGTTGCTATTTAGCCTCCACAACCCAGTAACTGGGTAACACGATACCCCTTGGTCAGATTTTATGGCTTCTGACTACCACAACGACTGTCAGAGATCTTTAAATGATAGCCAGGATCAACGGCTTAACGTGTTTCCGAGGCCATTATTACTTGACCATATGCACGTTGTTTCTAAGAACGTCCCCATTAAAACCTGGCTAAACCCTTGAAGAAGAACCCCTGTTGAAGGCTGGATGAAACTCAATATTCACGCTTCTAGCAAATTATCTTTGTGCAAAATCCAAAAAGCTTCATTCAGAGTTCAAAGTTATACTCAACAGGTGTCTTTGTCTTACTTTGTCTCCCAGATAAATTACTTCACGCAATGGCAATTCAGAAATTTGCCTTGGAAATGGCGTCCCAGACCGTTGTGTTGATTTAGGTACTGTAAAGGTGCCTCGAATAAAGCTGTAGGAGTACTTTAAATATTCCTTCCAGGAATATATACGTGACTTGTAGTGGAAAGTAAACGTGAAATCGTAGGCGTTGGTTGGATATCTTCATTATGGTAATCGTACCAGCCTTATTGCCTAAGTGAATATGGCAACGCAAAGGTTTGACCGCTGTCAATCAGCCAATCACACAGAAGGAAATCCACATCGCGTCATTCATCTCGCATGTGATTGGTCGATTTGATAACGGTCAAACTCTTCGCCTTGCCGAATTCACTTGCGCAATTCGGCTGCAGGTATCGTTCGCGTGGTATCTTGAAAAAGAAGTATCCTCTGTCCTTTGTTTATATAGTACATAGTAAAATATTGTCTTGCGTGAAAAGGTAACAAAAAGACAGCACTGTTACTTGCCCAATTTAATGATGTCTATGGAAGTATTGATTTTTCGTTCTTCCCTATTTATGACTTTATAATAAAAAACGTGATTGGTAAAATAGTAAACAGTAAACAGTCACATGAAAATGGTTTACGAGTGGTTGACTCAGCCAAACATTGCAACCGCAGAACAGATAAAGTGGTCCTTTTGGGGTGGAAGTTAAAAGCGAACCAAATATTGATTTGGAATAACTTTGTGAATTATGCGGGCTTTTTAAATTTGTAAGATGGTTGGTTTGGCATAAATTGATTTTATTTTATTTGTTCAAATGTCTATTTGCGTTAGTATACCTTTTTTATTTTTTTTTGGGTGGGAAATCATCCAATGACTTCTCCCGCTCTGGGTGAGGCGGGAGGGCGTGTCAGACTTTTACTGACTAAAACCCACCCGTGACCCTTCAGTTGCTTGAGTCAGGGCCGCGGTAACTCTTTTTCAAATTTATCCGCTACCCAGACAGGCATCGGCCCTAGTGGACCCCGTCAGTTCTGCTGACATCTCTTTGAGGTGCGCGTGGAACACAACGCGCCGTTGACTCGGGCCTGGTCCTTATCGGACGGTGAGCTATCCATTACTCGCCATCCGCAAGTCCGCGCCTACGGTGGCCGGGAATCGGCTAGACAGACAGTCAGGCTGCAATCAAAGCCATGGCATCTACAAAGACTCCACACTTATTCTTGATGCTATCTAAAGCCTGTTTGGCTTGGGAAGCATAACAGGGTAAGACTGATGTGGGATCCCTGGGCACAAAGGAATCCATGGTAACGAAGTGGCAGATGAACTGCCAAGAGAGGGCTCAGCAAATAATTTTGTGGGTCCAGAACCATGCTTAGTCATTTCGACGTGTCTCATCAAAGCCACATTTAGGGAGTTTGTAGATCACAGACAACGAACACATTGGCTGTCTAATACCGGTCTACAACACTCCAAGAAATTCTCACTCCTAGGCTCTACGTTCAAAGCCCGGGAATGCATTTGGAATATGAGTATGGGGCAAATCCGCTACCTGCTTGGGGCCTTTACTCGGTACTTTGGAACCAACGACATGGTCATGAAGATGGGTGCAACCGCGACACCCATGTGCAGATTGTGTGGAGAACATACGGAACGCATGGAGCACCTTCTGTGCACATGCGATGCAATGGCTAGTAGGGGTTGAATATCCAAAACCAGAATACTATAGGCTCATATCTCCTAGTCTCGTTTTAAAACTCATGAAAAGAGTTTTCAACGAGATTGGGGAGGAGTAAGTTATCTAGGGGACCACAATAGATCGCAATGAGTCAAAGTGTCCGAGTTATTTCTCGGCCTCTCCACAAGATAAGATAAGAAGAAGATAGTATACCTATATGTGTATGATTTTACTTTTCATTTTAGTTAAACAAATCACGGAACACAATTTAGAAGAAAGGGTGCTGTTTGTACAGTGTTTATCGAAGAACATTAAGCTGAATATTCGTTTGCTCGAAGAACGGTCACCCGAATAATCGTTTTCTCAAAGTATTAGTCTCACGAATGATTGCCCGAAGAACACTCGCTGGCAATAATCGTTTGCCCGAAGAACTATTGCTAGAAAGATTCATCATCATCAGCCTTTTAATGTTCCCACTGCTGGGACACAGGTCTCCTCTCTGTGAGAGAGGGGAGGGGCCTTAATTCACCACGCGGGCCCAGTGCGGGTTGGTGGATGTCACATGTCCTCGAATTCTTGGTTTTAGAACACAGCCGGTTGCATCACAGTGATTTCCTTCACCGTTTTGAGAGCAGTGGTGATGAAATAATTTACACAAAGTAAAGCGCCAGCCTAGGTTCAAACCCACTTGTTAGTCGCGGCCGTTACCACTAGGCCACCACTGCTTGAAAGATTATTGTAAATAAATAAATAAGGAATGTTGAAGAAGAAAAAACAAAATAGGTTTTTTTTCATCAAAATAGTTTAACATTTCTCTAGTGGTTCCATAGAAAATACTGTGCCGGTACATACATAGTTCAACACAATACGTAAAGGTTTATATATATAATCAGATTCAACAGGATTGCCAACTTTATTTTCCAGACTTGTTGTGCAAATTCAACGGAGAAAATTTTCTTTTCATGTAATTTGCACAAGCTTCGGGATAACTAGAAAACTTCTCTAAAAGAAAAAATATAAAAAGGACGTCTTCAAGCGAGACAGATAAGGGCGAGTATTAACACGAATGTAATGGGAGAAGGTCAGTGTAAAACAGCCCTAACAGTAATTGTAGAGGTTGTACATAAGATTGAGAACTCAAAAAAGGCCAAAGAAAGTTTTGGGTCATAACACTCGAGGGACGACGGATTAAAAAAAAGGACTTTGGGTGACATTATTATTATGTTGGGATTTATACTTTTTAAAAAGTATTTAAAAAAGTCTTATTCTGGTTTTTATTGGTTGTATCAATATTTGTGTATTGCAACTTGCTTGGCAAATCTATTTTCTTTCTACGATTAGGGTGCGTATTGCTCGTATTTTGCGGCGCACGCTTATAAGAGAGACTATTATAAACGTGAAAGTTTGAGAGGATGGATGGATGTTTGTTACTCTTTCACGCAAAAACTACAAAACGGTATATTTTTATTATAACGTAAGCGGCGATGTGGTCGACGATGCAGCAGGCTTGCCTTGAAGAAACATGAAACTTGTTTGATGAAACTTTATAGAAATATAGCTTATAAATACATCATCATCATCATCAGCCTTATAATGTTCCCACTGCTGGGACACAGGCATCCTCTTTGTGAGTTAATGGGCCTTAAGCCATCACGTGGGCATGTCACATGTTTTCGTATTTTTTGTTCTAGGACATGCCGGTTTTGTCACGATTTTTTCCTTCATCGTTTTATTTATATCAGAATAATAATTAAAAAAAACAATAATTAAATAACGTTTTTTTTTATTAATCAATTTATAAAAAAACTGGGAGAAGTACAAATAAAACGCGGGCGGAGCCACGAGTGGCAGCTACGATTGTCGATAAGTCCTAAATATAATTAGTATGAAATTAAGTTGTGCTGCCGCAATGGCACGTGGTCAATCCCAATTTCTCGATTTTACCCGACTGCAGGAGGGTAATGTTTTTTGATAACGCTTAGCGCTGATATTACGTCACTTTATTTAGAACCCACAAAAAAAAAGAATTTAGGAATCACACCTAGTAGGTATGGGAACTCCCCATTCTTCTTTTCTCAACCCCAAGTGGCAAAAGTCAAGAGATTTTCTTCCTACATCTCCTCTTTCATTCATCAAAAACAAACAGTGCAACCGAGCATAATTTAGCCAATAGTTTCCATATAAACTCAATATCGTTAGTAACACAATCACGGCTGAGCAGACAGGCCATAGTCCTGAATCTTGTTCCCAGTCAATATTTTACGTGGATGCAACGGACCGATGTGATTTGTTCCGCTACGAACTTTCAGCAACTAACTTTGCGAGTTCTATGAGAACTTTATTTAGCCGTAAGGTCGGAGGTAATTGATTGTCTCTGAATAAGTATTTCAGTTGGTTTTAGCTTACTTTTAGGTTTCTCTAAGTGCGTAGGTGTTTTTTTTTTGAGCAATTATTAGAGATAATAGTTTTAAAGTTAATCTGAAAATAAACTTACCGTTAATACTGGTACAAAACAGACCTAGTTCAGTATTCTTGGAGGAGTTATTTAAAATCTTGATAATAAAAAGAAACTTGTTATCTTGTTGTCCTCTTTATCTTGTTGTTAAAGGTTTATGAAAACGTACATATTGGGATCTCGAAATATTTCTGCATTCACAATAACGTATTGCTAATATACTTGTATTTATACCTAATATGCTGATATAATAAAAAGTTCTGGAGTGGCAACCGCGAACTGGAAGTCGTTGCGTTGGAACGCCTCCCACTAGGCGAACCGATGATCTGGTGAAGGTTTCGGAGATCTGCAGCATGCGAGACACACGGGACTGGTCAATGTGGTGACGTATGGGGGAGGCCTATGTCCAGCAGTGGACGTCTGATATGATGAATTTGCTGATATCATCAGACTTATATATGAAAAAATCGCTTGTAATATGATTAGGTTAAAAAATTATTAGCAGACTCTAAACTCTCTCTTTTTGCTACAGAAAATTTGAATTACAGATAAACCTAATAATTTAATTAGAAAGTTTTTTTAAATAAATAAATCCCTTAATGATTTCTCTAAATATAAATCAAATACCTTAAAATACAATAAACAGAAGTGGATTTCTAAACGAGTACAAAGCGGAACGCAGCGTCCCAACGGATGAATAGACTCGACAAGTTTAATATTATTTTCCCTCCAATATAAGGGCTATATTTCTTCTGCTATGGTCAGGCAAGCACCTGAACGTTAATATGATATATGATGATGCAATATTGCTTTTGCTGACTTTCATTTATCTGCGTACTTGCTGTAGAATTCCCTAAAGGATTCTGTGTTTCTTGAAAGCTATAACCTGGGGGCCTTTAAATCTTGAGGGCATAGGTTACTTCTAGGCTAACGTGCTTCACCGTCGAAGACATCATCGCTTACCATCAGGTGAAATTGTGGTCAAACGCGAGCCTATCATTTATAAAATAAAAAATCTGAAAAAAATGTGGCTTTGTTGATAATGCAAATTTGGGTTTGAATAGTTAGTTACTATTGGAACCACAATAAGGGGGTCCGTATATATATCCTATCCTACTATTGGAACCGCACCAGGTTGCGGTATGGCAATTTAAGAGGCCACGGGCCCTGCCGCTGCTGCTGCGGGCTGATGGTGATTACTGGAGTGATTTTGGTGTGTTGAAAATCCAACAGTCCTTGGCCTTTTCTTTGCTTTGCCCTGTAGGTTTCCCCCATAAACAAAAGAAAAGGTACTACTAGCAATATGTCACAATGGAAAAACCCAATTTGATTGATTTTCTGGGGAGTTCCTGAAACCAGAACTGAGTCACGCTACCTTTCGCATTGATATAAATTACAGAAAAATTGTTCATATCTTTGTCAGGTCAGAGTAATCTCGAATGCAATTTTTCATTGTTATTAGGAACAGGTGGTTGAACTTCAATGACAAACAACACTGGACTGAAATTCAAAGAATTTATTTCACTTAAATCATTTACGGCGTTTTTCTTCGTACGTCTAAGAATACAATACACATCTAATTTCATTAATTTGACATTCTGTACCATTGCCGCAGTAATCTGCCTTTATCATATCGGCAGCTTTTTCTCCGGTCATCATAACAGGAGCGTTAGTATTGCCGCTAGGAATTAATGGAATAACTGACGCATCGACCACTCTCAGTCCAGTCACACTATGGACCCTCAAAAATTCGTCTACTACACCAATATTACCATCAGTTGGCATACTGCAAGTCCCCACACCATGCAGCATTGACACCGGAGAGTTCCTCGAGTAACACTCCCAGTATTCATCCGAACCCCACTCTATGTCCTCACATCCAGTCACACACAACTTCGGAATACTGCCCTGATTATTATTGAAACATGTAGTGTTTATCAAGGTATTCATAAATTTTACCCCTTCTACAACCATTTTTAAATCATAAGGGTCTGTATAAAAGCCCAAATTAATTATTGGCTTATCATGCGGATCCGTGCTTCTCAGTTTCACTTGACCTCTTGATTTAGGATGCAAAAGAATGAGCAGTAGATTATCTACTTCATTAAAAATATTTGCCGCTCCCTGTGATAAACAATAATTATCGTCGAAGTTAATGATCGATTTACATGTATAAGCTAAGACAGGTGATGCAGCCCCGTAGTATGAATTGAAAAATTGGAAATGAGGTTGTAATTTTGATGGGTATTGGTCAGCCAAACTAGAGTTAACCCTGAAGAACCCACATTGCACAGGAGCAGGCAAAGTATCTAGTTGCGTAACAGCTAATACATTTTGCCATGCGGAGGAGATTCCACGTTTACCTTTATAAATCAACGGTATTGCTAGATGATCATGAAAGTTTTTGCCAACTGGAAGATCTACCAAAGTTTCCATACCTAATTTTGATAATTCTTCTTTAGGTCCTATTCCTGAATGTAAAAGAATTTTTGGGCTGTCTATTGTACCAGCTGAAAGAATGACCTCCTTGTTAGCGTAAACATGGATTGTTTGCTTATTAGAAGTATAGACACGAACGCCGTATGCACGCATTGTCTGAAGATCTATTAATACCTTGATAACAGTGGAGAATTTAGCTATTTTAAGATTAGGTCTATCTTTAACGCATCTCAAGTACGATTCTGCTGTGCTAGATCTTCTACCGCCATATAAAGTGTAATGTGGAAGAGCGGCACCACTATTTTCTGGACCATTGTTTTCCAGAACATGCTTGATACCCATTTGTTCGTAACAATCGAGTCTACTATTATCGATGGCAGTATATGAAGCCGGTGTTTCTGGTCTGGATACTTTAACTGGACCATCTTTCGAATGAAGATAGGCATTTTGTGGGTTCTCAAGCGTTTTTATATCTGTCATATTTTCCAACTTCTTAAAGTAGTATAGCACTGTATCCCAGTCCCATCCAGGTGCACTCCGATTCCAGCATTCGTAATCTTCGGAAACTCCTCGGAAGTACATCAGATAGTTAGTAGCAGAACTGCCTCCGAGCATTTTCCCTCGATGGTAGGGTAGAATTCCACCCGGATGTGCTTGGCCGACACCTTCATTGAACAGGGCATCATAATTATAATCATAGCTTTCGACGCCTTGTAGTAATAAAAACCCACCTGGAAGCTGAATTATTATATCTGTTAAATTTGATTGCAAAAAGCAGTCAGTATTTAAGACTCAGCTGTTTCGTTATTAAATGCTGTAATTTCCACGAATATTGTCTATTTAAAATATTTATATACATATGTATATAATTTGGTCCTTCATAGGGTGCAGTAGAGCATACAAAGTTTTTCCTGCTGTGACTCTGTGATAGCAAGCGGGCATATATATTTGCCACCGCCTTTACATGCAATATTATATCCTAAAATCCCACTGCAAAAATCTACAGAAAAGTTTGTTTTTCATTAATATTAATTTTAATGAATGATACTTGATGTATGGATTGCTGCAGTGTTGCCAGGAAATATTTAGCTGCAATAACCTTAAATAAATGAATTTGCACCACTTTCTTCAACAGAAAAAAAGGAAAAACCCGCCAAGTGCGAGTCGGACTCGCGCACCAAGGGATCCGTACAAACAGCTATATTCAACAAAACAATAAAAATACCGTACCATAAACACAAACAAACAAGTAAACTTGTACCGTTGGAAAACTGTTGTCTTCATCACATCTATATATGTATCGGTCTTTTTACCAACTGCAAATAAGTTTGTAATAGTTTTTTTTTGTTATTTATCTACAAATTGGTTAGGTGGTGGATTACTGTCCATTACCTTTCACAGCAAGTAAACCTGAGTCCCAGCAGTGGGAACATTAAAAAGGCTAATGATGATGTACAAATTTAAAGTTTTTAGTTTTCTAGGCAAGCGTGCTTCACCGTCGACCACATCATCGCTTACCATCAGGTGAGATAGTGGTAAAGCGCGAGCCTATTGATAATAAAAAAAAGACATTGCGTCTTGCCAAATGTCATGATTCTAGATCAACGGGAAGTACCCTGTAGGTTTATGATTCCCTTGCGATTTTTCAAATATACGTCATAAACGCCCATATCTTATGAATTTTCACAGCTCCAAGATATTGCAGAGCTGAATATTTAGTATAAACTTCTATTTTACACCTCCAGGCATTACAGAGCAAAAGGTTTTGACACACGGACCGACGGACACACAGACGGACAACCAGACAATGAAGTGATCTTATAAGAGTTCCTTTTTTCCTTCTGAGGAACGGAACCCTAAAAATAAGGTAGCCAGCTCTGATGATTCTGAATCATACTCTCTCTGATTGACAGCTAGATGACGTTCCATACACATCAATGATACAGAAGAAATTTCTAGTCATAGCATCATCATCATCTTCCTGCCCTTATCCCACGTTACTTGGGGTCGGCGCAACACGTTTTCTTCTTCCATACCGTTCTGTCCCCTGTCACGCTATTACTTACTCCCTTTTCCTTCATATTACTCCTCACACAGTCCATCCATCTTTTCTTTGGCCTTCCTCTTCCTCTCCATCCATCCACATTTATATTCATAACTCTTTTAGTAACATGCGTTTCATCCCTCCTCATCACATGACCATACCAGGACAAACGGTTTCCCTTCAACTTTTCTGTCACTAGCGCCACTTTCAAACTGCCTCTAATATACTAATTTCTCACTTTATCCAATCTCGTCACGCCGCACATCCATCTCAACATTCTCATCTCTGCTACATGCAATCTCCTTTCATCCATCTTTTTCACAGCCCAACATTCTGATCCATACAGTATGACAGGTCTAATCACGGACTTGTATATTTTACCCTTTAACTTGAGGGGCATCCGTGGATTGCAAGTTGTTCCAGTGACCTGTCGCCATTTCATCCATCCTGAGTTGATCCGGTGCGTTACGTCTCGGTTTATTTCGCTATCACCTTGGACAAGCGACCCTAGGTACCGGAAGTCGGAGCAGATTGGTATGGGCGCTCCAGCGAGAGTTATGGGCACGGAACTGGAGAGACCGCCAACATCGCAAAAAAAGTATTCAGTTTTGCTTCTGCTTAATTTCAGACCAACACTCTCCAGTCTGCGCCGCCATACCTCCAATCTACTCTGGACCTCTAGGCCACTCTCGGCAACCAGCACAATGTCATCGGCAAACAGCAGACACCAGGGTGCCTCATCCTGTATGTCCGACGTCAGAGCGTCCATTATCAACAGGAAGAGGTAGGGACTGAGGGCCGACCCTTTGTGCAAGCCGACCGCCACACTGAATCTGCCAGTATTGCCCACTGTAGACGTAACTTCGGTACTGCATCGACTGTACATCGCTCTGATCAACTCTACGTACTTGCCAGGCACTCCTTTCTTCTTAAGGGCCCACCACAAAACCTCACGAGGAACCCGGTCGTATGCCTTTTCGAGGTCAACGAACACCATGTGCAAGTTTTTATGTGCATCTCTATATTTCTCGCACAACTGGCGGATTGCGAAAATGGCATCCGCTGTACCACGACCCAAATTGGTTCTGGGATATTTCACTCTCTTCTCTCAGCCGCCTTTCAATAACTTTCTCCCAAACTTTCATACTATGTGACATTAGCTTTATTCCTCTATAGTTGTTGCACTCCAGCACATCACCTTTGTTTTTAAAGATGGGCACTAGTGAACTATTGCACCATTCATCAGGTATGGCTTCTTCCCGCAGCAACTTATTGAAGAATAAAGCTAACCACGTCCATCCATCTACGCGCAATACCTTCCATACTTCAACTGGTATTCCGTCCGGACCAACTGCCTTTCCATTCTTCATTCCATTTACTGCTATTCTTACTTCATCCATACTAACCATTCTCACTAACCCCTCATTCACAGATTTACTTTCTAACACACCACTCCAGTAATTTTCCTCATTCATCAGTTTTTCAAAGTAGTTCTTCCACCTATCCTTAATTTTTCATCATCAGACATAATCATTCCAACTTCATCTTTTATACATCTTATCTTACGAATATCTCTCGCCTTTTTCTCCCTAGCTCTAGCAAGCCGGTACAGGTCTTTTTGGCCTGCTGGACTATCCAGCGTGTCGTATTTTTTATCGAGAGCTTTTGCTCTCGCTATAGCCACGGTTTTCTTGGCTTTTATCTTCACAGCTTCATACTCTTTTTTTTTTCAGCTTTCAAACTAGCGTTTTCCTGTTTTACACCTTGCCATTCCTTGAATTGTTTCTTCTTTTCCTTTAACACACTTTGTATTTCACTTGACCACCACCATGTATCCCTATCTATCGTGCCCCTCCCTTTCGTTTCGCCCAAAATATCCTTCGCTGCACTCCTTATACAACCAGCAATCTGCTTCCAACTTTCATTTACACTTCGATCTTCCATGTCTCCCATCTCTATCATTTTGTCTACTAATCGCTCTCGAAACTTCGACGCACAATCATTCTTCTCTAGCATATGCCATTTTATTTTAGAAGGAGGACGTTCTTTGCTTTTTATGCTCTGCACTTTTACCTCTTGTACCATAATCAGTAGTCTATGCTGGGAAACCAAGTCTTCTCCTGGCAATACCTTGCAATTCATGACTTGATGTGTGCTGTTGTGTCTGACGAGAAAGTAATCTATTTGGGTTTTGTGGTTACCGCTTTTGTAAGTTATCAGATGTTCGTCTCTTTTTTGGAACCAAGTGTTAGCTACTGCCAGGACAAATGCAGTAGCGGATTGTAGCAGTGACTCTCCCTCGTTGTTGGTACTCCCAAAACCCCATCCGCCGTAAATTCTTTCATAAATCCCTTTCATTCTGCCCACATGTCCATTAAAATCCACTCCAACTATTAATTCCTCATGCACAGGGATGGTCATCAAGGCTGTGTCAAAATTCTCCCAAAACTTCTCTTTCACCGTTTCATCACATCCTACCTGCGGTGCATACACACTAACTACATTCAACATCACATTCTCTAACATAACTTTCACAACTATCATTAATCCTTTTTACCTCCATCACGTTTTCTTTCAAATTACTGTCTATTACTGTCTATACTATTCCCACACCATTTCTTTTTCCGTCACTTCCACAGTAGAAAAACTTGTATCCTTCACCTATTTCCCTCGCCTTGGTTCCCCTCCATTTAGTTTCTTGTAAGCAGGCTACATTTATTCGTCTTCTTTTTAATACATCCGCTAACTCTTTGGCCCTTCCAGTCATAATCCCAACATTCCAACTTGCATACCTCAATCTTATTTCCCGAGCTCGCTTCTTACGTTGCCCCCGTGCAATGTATAAAAAAAACACATATAAATAAGCTAATTGCGGCCAGATGCGGCCAGGCAACAGGCCTGCAGTAATCTAGTATCAAGAATGATACATTAAGAAAGAAAGTTTTATTAAAAATAAAATACGTGCAGATTGCAGTGGGTGAGATTTCATAGCCTGAGTAGTACCGTAAGTCGTATCATGTTGATGTGAGTAGGTACTTACCACGCTGTTGAACGGCGGGTCGCCCCCGGTCTCGATGAGGAGTGTTACAAAGTTTGATATCTCCGACAGCCTAGCGGCTACCACTGAACCTGCCGATCCACTACCGACTACTATAAAGTCGAATCTTTCCCCATCTGTGCCAAAATAACGTTACTATGAATAATAATGTCAGTTAAATTATATACCAGACATGTGGCTGCTTGTTGTATCTTATGTGTCATCAACATTAGCAATTTAATGTTCCCACTGCTGAGACAAAGGCCTCCTCTCTGTGAGAGAGGAAATGGACCTTATTCCACCAAGCGGGTTGGTGTATGTCATATGTCTTTGAATTTTACATATTTTTTTATTCGTTTTATCTTATGTGTGTGTTACAGAATATAAGTAAAATTAACATTGAATTTATTGTAGTTATTATTATTTACTTTATTGTACACCACAAAAATACAAACATACAGAACAATCATTTTTAAAAACAACGTGTACAATGGGCGGTCTTATCGCACAGGGCAATCTCTTACAGACAACCTTTGGATGGGCTGAAGATAGTCCCATGAAAAAAGATTATAGCATTTTTACAGTCACTAACCCTAGATTACTAAGCTTATTCTGTTCACGCTTATTACCAACGTTCGTTGTTCAAAGAAAATATTTTTAATAAGGTTTGAAATAAATATTGTATCTTTTGTTATATGTTTTGTTTTGTTCTTACTTTTTTATTGATATTTATATAATCGTGTGTCATCGTTTTAACGTAGGTTAGTAATCTAGGGTCAACCGTGCCAGTTTCAAATTTAAACAGAAGGTAAATGTTTACTCAACCCAAGGATCAAAATTGTATTTTGTCTTCCTCCAGAAATGCTCATGCATACTGGGTTATGTGGGACACTAACCCACTAAAAAACGGTGTCCTCCTGGGCCGCTTATGGCGGGAGCACGGGCACGCGTTAGCACTTACCGGGAACCTGCCGCGGCTATCCGTCACGGGGCCCTCCTCTGGGGAGTTAACCCCAGCACTGGCGCTCCAGAACCTGAAACCAGCACCTTGGCGCCAGACGAACCCGTGTATAGCACCCTTGGACCACCTGTGACGGTTCATGTCAGTGGCCTCACCTCTTACCACTTTTAGCCGCAGTGGATAGGGACCTGCCCTGTGGGCCCACCGCATCCGCCATCAAACGGTGGCGTCAGCCGAAGGTAAGAAGAGCAACGTACCGCAATACCGTGTTCCTCTCCCGCCGCGGCTTCCAGCCCTCAGCCAGGATGTAGTATGGGTATGGGAGACTCCATACGACATTACGGCCCGCTTTAGTTGCGATGTCGCCTCTGTTACTATAATCGGCAAAACCCTGGACGAGCGGCCCCTCCTCTGGTTCTTCTTCGCTTCATCGTGGGTGATCATATCACGGCTACTAAGCCCCCCCGCATCGACAATGCAGGAGCCCACCGGCGGGGAACCAAAGGATCGAACCTAAGACTTTCACGTTCAGTAGCCGCACTGTCGATAACTGAACCAATGAAGCAGTGTCATAACTTGCAACAGTTAAAATTATACCTGTTAACACGTAGTTGTCGGGCCATCCATTCTGTAGCAACGCTTGTGACAAGGTCAGGGCACGCAGAAGCAATAGGACGACCGATGAACATCGACGAAATTGCATGACGTTGGAGAACCCGTCAATGAAGAAGAATGATTGCCTTGGTTATTTCTTCTCGTCAAATTGATCCAATCCACTATTCTCCTCGATCAAATTCAAGAACTCTTAATATTTTTATACAATTGGATTTTTATCAGAGGCGGCTCGTCCTAAAGAGCGCTGGTGCAGTGCACTCCCACAAAAATTGAATAATCTATATTTCCATAAAATCCTATACGTACATTATTTCTACAATGCCTATACAATACACTCAGTTACTAGCAGTTTACTAGAAACGTAGTAGAAACTAACTATTACCTACGCGCACATTTGGCGTCAAGTTGTATGTGCCTAACGTATGGAGTGGAGCGCCAGCGATTGCGCTCCTATGAAACAAAATTCAGTACAATTTCTAGCACTGTATTTAATGAGTGCGAAAGAGAAACATCGACACGGTCCGACGCGTGAAACAGAAGATTTTGTATGGGAAATTAGCCTAATCTGGAGCGCCGCTCACGCGCGACGTTGCCAAATCGCGCAAGGCGGCGCGGGAGACTCATGCCTGTGCGCCGTTGTCAAACTTATGTAAACAATAAAACAAACACTCGAAATCAGTTACTTTACGGTAGAATGTAGATTCTTCGCAGTTTTCTTTTAATTATGTATTAAATATAGTTTTGAGCGATATTTGTGTTAAAAATGGAACAATAAAGTGTGCCTTTTATAAAAAAATATGAAAAGACTCTTGAAATGCGTCTCGAACTTAAAGCTAAGGAGCCACCACGTCCTGAATTTTTTTTATGAATTTTTATGGCCTGGTTGCTAGGGTCCTAAAATTGCTCTTACTCAAAATTTCGTAAAGCGCTCGATTCTGCGTATCGAAAATCTATTAAAGAGTTCAATGAACGCGTTGATGAAAATCGATATATTTTACGGCGTTTAATAGATTGTGTGGTATTTTGTGGTGCATTTCAAGTTGCTTTACGAGGTTAGGATGAATCTACGGCATTCCGGAATCTATAGAGATTTGGAAGATTTCGTGTCAGAGATCGATTTGGCTATGAAACAGCATTTATCCAGCAGGTCCGTTTTTAAAAGTACGTCTAAAACCATTCAGAATAATATTTTAGATGCTATTTATGAAGTTTCCAGAACAGAAATACTGAACAGAACAGATCAGAATGAATTTTCTGTACAAAAAAAAAAATGGTAAGCTCTAGTTTCACGTTTTTTTTTTGTGAACTCCCATAAATAAATGTCACGAGCCGCCTCTGATTTTTATTATTACCTATCGTGGCATACAAGCCTTATTGTTATGTTGTTGTTGAATTTATTTTATAAACGCACCTTTTTTAAATAGTCTAACAATTAAATCACACACTCAACACGTCTTTTCATGAAGACACTTAATACAGACTACTATATTTCAGTTCAAATATCTTTATTACCCCATAAAGGCCGTCACTTACATGTGAACAACAAATATACGAGTAATAATGACGACGATTAATATCTTTAATTAGTAAATACGATTGCTACATTAATTGACGTCAATTAAGGCTGGTTTATTGTAAACAGGTTTGCAGGTTTGCACTTTTGGGTTATGGTAAATGCCTGACACCCGTTGTCATTTGCAGTATAATCGAAATTGTACGGTGAATATTTTTGACAAAAGTAATTGCTATTTTTTGTCTCTTTGTCTTTTATACCCGGCTACCGAAAGCCATCCAGGAGTCCTTCGGCGGTCGGGTTACTATGCCATGTATGTATGTGTGTTTGTTTTTTATCTGCCGTTCTAGAGACCTAATGCGTTGACCAATTTTGATGATTCTTACGTCAATCGATTAGTCTTAACCTTGCAAGTGTCACTGGCTACATTACAATTGAAAAATAGAATAATGGCAGCTTTTGGGCGCCATATTGAGGGGGCTCAATATTTTTCTCCAAACCCACCGTGTGGCGTATGAAAATAAAGGGCTTTAAGAGGTGACTTCAAAAATATATAAAACTTATATGTTTAAATGAAGGTACATAATTTGAAAATAAAAATATTTAAGAAAAAGTAAATTCAAAAACATCTAAAAACTCAACTGCTTAAGAAGCGAACTAAAAAGACGTAAACAAGAAGAAAATCATGCTGTGCAGTTAAAGGATACATCTGGTTTGGGTCAGCCAGCTCGCATGTTTGTATTTTGTTGCATTAGCACCCACAGTAAAAAGCCTAATATACGGGCAAGTAAAAAAAAAAACTAAATGCCAGTTGCGGCTTGATGCGGCCAGGCAACACTGCAGTTATATATTCTACTATCAAGAATAATACAAAAAAAAACGAGTTTTATCAAAAAGAATTTACATGCCGATTTTTGCAGTCTTACTCAGTCAGCCTTACTTGACTTCCACATTTATAATATTCGTAAGATTAATCTTTACCTATTGCCTAAACAAAACCAAATCTCCTCACTTCCTAAATACAAACTTGAGCAATTGAGGCGGGCCGCGATGTCTTATGGAGATTCCAAGGTCCCATACAATGTCGCGGCTGAGGGTTGGAGGCCGCGGCGGGAGAAGAGTGCCGGTATTGCGGTGCGCCGCTCTACCTACCTTCCGCGGCCCGCACGTGGTCGCCTCCATCTGATGGCGGACGCGAAGGGGCCGCAGGGGAGGAGGAGCGTCGGTATTTAGCGTTAGCCGCTCTGCCTATCCAATGCGGCCGAAAAATGGTAGGTGGCGGGGCCATTGACCTTTACCCGTCACTAGGGGACCAAGGGTACCAACACGGGGTCGTCTGGCGCCCATGTGCTGATTTGGTCCCTGGGGTGGTCACGGCGTACAGTGTGTTCTGGTGCGCCGGTGATGGGGTGTACTCCCCCGAGGAGGATCTGGTGACGGACAGCCGCGGCGGGTTCGCGGTGAGTGCTAACGCGTGCCCGTGTTCTCGCCATAAGCGGCACAGGAGGACACCGTGGCGTTTTAGTGGGTTAGAATCCCACATAACTGCACTATCTCCCCGTGGTAGCGCTGAATGCATGAGCATTTCCCCACGATTAAAAAAAAAGGGTGATAGATACGTGAGGGGCCCAGCCGTCGGGTATGACGCGACTTTCTCATACATAACAATTAAAGCCTCTCTGTTCAAGACTTCACTTCGTTTTACGATGTTTAATGGACTAAAGTGGCGCTTGTTACGGTTTAGCTGGATTTTTTTTCTTACGGGTCCAAAATTGTGTTTGCTACTAAAAATGTATTTTGTTCACTTGAAACCTATTGAAACTCGTGGATGATGCCCAGAAAAGTAACGTTTATTTCAATTGAATAAAGTTATACATACAACAGTAGGTGCCGCTTGTGTAGCCTTATTTTGATAAAGATAAAATATAGGTACACCTTAGACTGTAAATTTAACGCTGGAGGTGTTAAATTTACCGTCTTATCAAAATAACACCTACACCGGTTTTACAGAAATTAAAAAAAATATATTTTACTACTACCTAATTAATAACTTCTGACAACCCTAACATCTTCATAAATGTATAATGCTTTACATGACATAAACTCTTAGTTAGAATGTATGCTGGCATATCAGCAGTAGGTAAATAAGATATCTTAACTTGTAGCTACACACTCTCTAACAAAATGATGTCTGATAGCGATATGTTTGGTTCTTTTATGATACAAAGGATTACAAGCTAATTTATGTGAACTCTGATTATCTTAACAATTGAACTGGTAAATTTGTATACTTTAAATATTATGTACACATAAGATATAGGTATCTTAGACGGTAAATTTAACAACAAATAATCTAAATTTATTACCAAATGCTTCATATTTATTTAACTCAAAATTACAAGAAGTTATCAATTAAGTTAAAAACTAAAACTCTTCTACACTAAAAAAAAACTACAGAGACAGATATCCAAACTGCTGATATTATTATATTGTAACGACTAATTTATATTCTTGAACTCACAATTTTGTTCTCTTTTATAAAAAAAAATCAGAAACCCCTTCTTTTTTGAGTGTAACAGCCGACATTTTGGTTGTTAAAAAGCTTTAATTTAACATGCCTTGTTAAACAGTATGTGTACGTCAAATCTTGCTCCTGTATTTTATAAACTTTTTACAAAACAATACAACCAACTTCCAACGATTCCAACTTGTTCATTTTGTACCACAACAAAAGAGAGAAAAATAAAATCATTTTTACAAAAAAATAAAACCAACTCCAAATAAAAACACTACAAAGTGAAAATTAACTTCAATTTCGGAAGTCGGTGTTTCTTAGTTTTTTGACACCGACTGTAAAACTATTTTTATTTTTTCCTTTTTACTTTTGGCACAAAATTAACAAGTTCTATATAATAATATAGTAAAGTAAAACATAAAATTTGAACATAATTGGTGAAATAAGAGTGTATCAGAGTGAATTGTATACATATGCGTACCCCTTTAGAGCGTACCAGAGTGATTTTAAGTTTTAAATGGCGTAAATAATAAACAGACATTCCATTGCAGCAATCTTGATTTGCTATTGTTTTTTTAAGAGTTCTGTTGTATATCTCCGAAGTTCTTCATCAGATCTTCATCAAATTTAAATGGGTCCAACTCCGGAACATATGTACTCTTGCAAACAAAATGTATTTTAAAATGGTTCACATTTGACGGAGAAATCGGTGAATACTCGTATACACAATATAAAAAAAACACATACAGCCTAACATAAAACCTCCTCCTTTTCGGAAAGTCGGTTAAATAACAGTTATGCCCAACCGAATGAGCTGAAATGTAAGCAAATTTGGTTTGCATGACTCTACCCAACCCCTCGGGGAATACAACCATGACATTATTTTAAAAATATTTCATTTAAAACGAAGCCTGTATCACCGGACCTTAATAACAAATCGGTAGATACCTCATTCCGACACTCAAAATTGGCTCAGTTTTGAAGCGCTACCGTAGAACATACGAAAATACACACGCAAGACTTACTACTATTGGGTAGTAATATTGGGCGCACGGTTGATGCAGTGGTTGAGGGATTGAATGCTGCGCTGCGCGTCGCGGGTTCGATTCCCGTACGGAACAAATATTTGTAAGACCTTCAGATAGTTGTTCCGGCTCTGGGTGTTGTTTATGTGAGTTTATATGTTTGTAAACACACCCACGATACAGGAAGAAATTCCTAGTGTGGGGAAAAGTTTTATTTAAGAAAAAAAAAAATTATAACACTCGTATTTGGCTATAATCGGGTAAATCGAATAAATCGAGCTCGTATTTGGTTCATGTTGCAGAAGTAAGTAAGAGGGTCTTCTACTATTTTCAGTCTCTTAAGCGTCTCCAAAAATTCTTACCATTTCGCACTAAGGTCACTCTTGCTCAATCTCTTCTTCTACCGCTCATAGACTATGCGGATGTCTGTTTTCTAGGCGCAACGGAGGTACTCCTAAATAAACTCGAGCGACTGCAGAACTTGTGCATCCGCTTTATTTTTGGCCTCCGCAAATACGACCACGTGTCAGAGTTTCGGACTAAATTGAAGTGGCTGCCGATTCGGCGTCGTCGAGATACCCATATCCTATCTCTCCTCTATACTATCCTACACAATCCTAATTCTCCTCAATACCTTCGTGAACGCTTTGAGTACTTTGTCTCGAGGGGTAAACCCTATCGCACTTCCACTTCTCTTCTTCTTCGTACCCCACGTCACACTTCCAGCCGCTATGATGGCTCCTTCTCTGTTACTGCAGTGCGTCTATGGAACTCTCTACCACATTCCCTACGCGACAGCCCTTCTCTGAATGTCTTCAAGAGGAAAATCAAGGATCATTTTCTTTCGGAATGACATAATATTAGTATATATTATGTATATTTTGTACTTATGTATATTTATGATTTATTTTACATTATTCTAAAATTGTACACTGGACTACATCTCTTCTTCCTTTTGTAAACTCTCTCTATCACTCTAAGGTTTGCTGGTAGAAAACTCTTCTTGGAGTTAAGCTCGCCTTTGTACATCAACTTTATAATTACTCATGTTGTATATGTAATTTTTTTTTTGTGTATAATAAAGAAATAATTAATTAAAAACCAATACCCAATGGAAGAGACATTGAACCAAACGGTATCATGTCGAGCGTACATCCGCGTATCCGTTGATACTCGGGCGTATCTAGTGAGCCGATGTCACGTATTCGCATCGCCGTATAATCCGACTGTTGGCCCCCCGGGCCTGTCTCCTAGCCAAACTTGCTGCTGATAATACTGTTTTGTGTTTTGCTTTACTTAGTTCTACGTTAGATCTGTCTTCATGGTTGTCTTTGTTATAAGTTCATCATTAAGGTTATTGCAAGCTTTTAGATATCTCTAGATGGACTGGTAGGTGATGACCAAAGAAAAGATGGATAGACTGTGTGAGGAGTGATATGAAAGAAAAAGGAGTCAGTGATAGCGTGACGTGGGACAGGATGGTATGGAAGAAGAAAACGTGTTGAGCCGACCCCATGTAACATGGGACAAGGGCAGGGAGATTATGATGACATCTCTGGTTTATTTGGCCTTACTTCTGCTCCCGGACAGTGTTGCACAAATTTAAGGTTACCAAGACAGACACTGAAACAAAACAGGAACTGCCTGTTTCCCAAAATACAGTTTGATAATGATAATACAGTTTGGTTTTGCTTTTGCCCGATGATGAAAGTAATGTCGACAATTGTTGAACATAAGTTTGATATACAAGTTTTTTTTATTTCAATCACCACATTTTTCATATTTCAATCAACGTCGTTACATTAACTTTACGTAGTTACCCTACGTACCATTACCCTTTACGTAGTTATAAATTATGTTCTCCGATTTTAGTAATTTGCCACATATTCTCATGTCATTTAAAACGACAGGCAATTGACTGACGGTCACTGGAGTATATTTAGTTGGTAGATTAGCATTAAAATGTACCTTAAATAAGGCTGTGATAAAATATTTCAACGCCTCGATAAGCTTAAAGTATTAAAAGAAACTCATGAAACAAAATCATCTTCTACCTGAATAATCCATTTAATTCAGAATTTACAGAAATAAACCCACTGAAAAAAAAAATCCGTTTATTTTAAAACAAGCTTGAAATACATAAAAAACACAGAAATTACAAAATGGCTATTTGGCTCGGCGGGCAAACTCGTATTTTTGAATGTAAAATAATAACTTGCCTATAAAGCCGATTTTAATGCCAGTTGTAAATATTAATTTGTTGCCAAAACTTCAATAATTCTGTTAACGTCCGCTTTTGATGCGAACGACGGGCAAACAAATTTTACTTCATTTAATTTTACTTCATTGGATTAAACTTCACCATTCTGAGAATTTTTGTTTGATGGACCGGCTTTTTAATTTGGCTAATGGTTTGGGAGTTACAAAGCTGATATTAGTTATATAAATACTATCTCATCTCTCCATCGTGGCAGTCTCAAAAGACGAGGATGAGCTGGTTTTCTTCAATAAGGACTGTGCAGCTTAAAATAGAGGAGACTGGAAAGAGAGTAGGGAGGACTTTGACCTGCACTGGGACACCACAAAGGCTGTGTCAATACATCAAGTGGCATTCGATATCAGGAAAGGCGATAGTAGAAAGTGTTAAAATGTAAAGGTGTGATCACGTGATTCACTTTTTAATCCCATACAATTTTGCCTTTTTGCAAATCGATACCGCCACGCTTTCGATGATAGAATGTCACTTGTCTAGGGTCTCTGGCTTTTTTATTTCCATAATAATATTATATGCGAAGGTAACTCTGACTTTCTATTTCTTAAACAAATTTTGATGATTTGTGGTAAAGAGGTAGATTGGAAAAGGACATTGGATAATTTTAATCCTGGATTTACGTTCCCTTGGGATAATTGCCGACGCGAACGAAGCTGCTGACAGAACCTTTACGGATGTCTTAACATCCAATCGGATTTAGATGAAACTTGGCACACGAGTAACAAGTTGCCACAAGTTCCTTTAGGGAAACTATAAGTAATTAGGAATAATATCTAAAATAAGTCGCGAAAAATACGAGTTACTGCAGATTCAATATAAGGCTTGTTCATTCAACAGCGCTTCTCGCTCCGTATACATTCGTTATTGATCCTTTTAATAGGGATCCTCGCCTCCTCGCATTGTGGTTGCCAGTTCTCGTTTCCTACTCGAAATAACGACATCATTTTCGATCCCTTCATACACAGGAAAGGATAGAAAGAGGTCGATACACTTACATTTCGTAGGTAGAGTTATAAGTCCCATGGGGAGGTAGGGAGCGAGTTTACTGCTATAGATCGGCGACGACATGGCCAAAATTGTAAGTGTAAAGAGAGAACCTTTCGTCATTCCTTCACTATACTATCCTGCACAATCCTTCTACCCTTCTTCGCGAACGGTTTGAGTACCTGGTCCCTAGGGTGCGTCCTTGTCGCACGGCCACTTCGCTTCTCCTTCGTACTCCACTTTACACTTCTAGCTGCTACGATGGCTCCTTCTCTGTTACTGCAGTGCATCTCTGGCAATCTCTTCCACACGATAGCCCTTCTCTCGATGTCTTCAAGAGGAAAATTAAGGAGCATTTTCTTTCATCGCAATGAATTATATATATATATATATATGTATTTGTTTTATAAACATCGGTAGGTCTTTTATGCATTATAATCTAACTAGTTTTATCTTACTGTATAGGTATAAATATTGTACACTGGATCACTGTCCTCTTTTATGATCTCCATCACTCAAAAGTTTGCTGGAAGAAAACTCCATTTGGATTTAAGCTCACCTTTGTACATGAATGTTTTTATCAATTTGTTTAAATGTAATGTATTGGTGTTGAAACTCGCTCCTCTCAACACAATCGCGCGCTAGCGGCAGTGAACGACGGGAGCGGGGTACCAACCGACCGACGGCCGAGCAAGCGCCACACCGCCACGACACTCGCAGTCAGCTGATGCACGCCTCCACGCACGGCTGCGCTTGCGCAACTTATAATTTTTGTTTTGTTTACCTTTTAGCGTATTGTAATATGATTTCTTCACTTTTTTAATAAACATGCATTATCTTGTTATACAGTCCACTCTCATGTATTTACTCCACCACGACCTTTCGTCGCAATCACTTAGTGTAGAACGATGGGTCTGTTTCTAAGATAACAGTCAATCATCATTATTTTCATCATCATTATCAGCCTTTTTATTAATGTTCCAATTGCTGAGACACAGACCCCTTCTCCGTGAGAGGGAATGGGCCGTAATCCACCACGCGGGCCCAGTGCGGGTTGGTCAGTCAATCAATCTACCTAACATTTTCTCAACTATAATGGGATCAACTTCCAGTCTTACCTGATTCAGCTGGGTACGAGTATTTTACATGGAGTGACTGCTGTTGCTATTTAGCCTCCACAACCCAGTAACTGGGTAACACGATACCCCTTGGTCAGATTTTATGGCTTCTGACTACCACAACGACTGTCAGAGATCTTTAAATGATAGCCAGGATCAACGGCTTAACGTGTTTCCGAAGCCATTATTACTTGACCATATGCACGTTGTTTCTAAGAACGTCCCCATTAAAACCTGGCTAAACCCTTGAAGAAGAACCCCTGTTGAAGGCTGGATGAAACTCAATATTCACGCTTCTAGCAAATTATCTTTGTGCAAAATCCAAAAAGCTTCATTCAGAGTTCAAAGTTATACTCAACAGGTGTCTTTGTCTTACTTTGTGTCCCAGATAAATTACTTCACGCAATGGCAATTCCGAAATTTGCCGACGCCTTGGAAATGGCGTCCCAGACCGTTGTGTTGATTTAGGTACTGTAAAGGTGCCTCGAATAAAGCTGTAGGAGTACTTTAAATATTCCTTCCAGTTTCGCTTTAACGCGAAATTGGAAGGAATATAGACGTGACTTGTAGTGGAAAGTAAACGTGAAATCGTAGGCGTTGGTTGGATATCTTCATTATGGTAATCGTACCAGCCTTATTGCCTAGGTGAATATGACAACGCAAAGGTTTGACCGCTATCAATCAGCCAATCACACAGAAGGAAATCCACATCGCGTCATTCATCTCGCATGTGATTGGTCGATTTGATAACGGTCAAACCCTTCGCCTTGCCGAATTCACTTGCGCAATTCGGCTGCAGGTATCGTCCGCATGGTATCTTGAAAAAGAAGTATCCTCTGTCTTCTGTTTATATAGTGCATAGTAAAATATTGTCTTGCGTGAAAAGGTATCAAAAAGACAGTACTGTTACTTGCCCAATTGAATGATGTCTATGGAAGTATTGATTTTTCGTTCTTCCCTATTTATGACTTTATAATAAAAAACGTGATTGGTAAAATAGTAAACAGTACACAGTCACATGAAAATGGTTTACGAGTGGTTGACTCAGCCAAACATTGCAACCGCAGAACAGATAAAGTGGTCCTTTTGGGGTGGAAGTTAAAAGCGAACCAAATATTGATTTGGCATAACTTTGTGAATTATGCGGGCTTTTTAAATTTGTAAGATGGTTGGTTTGGCATAAATTGATTTTCTTTTATTTGTTTAAATGTCTATTTTGTTAGTATACCTAGACAGACAGTCAGGCTGCAATTAAAGCCATGGCATCCTACAATCCAGACTTAATCTGGATGCTATCCAAAGCCTGTATGGCTTGGGAAGCATGACAGCAGACAACGAATACATTGGCTGTCTAATACCGGTCTACAACACTCCAAGAAATTCCTAGGCTCTACGTTCAAAGCCTTTACTGGGCACTTTGGAACCAACGACATGCTCATGAAGATGGGTCTATCCGCGACACCCATGTGCAGGTTGTACGGGGAACATACGGAACGCATGGAGCACCTTCTGTGCACATGCGATGCACTGACTAGTAAGCGAATGAGTCTCCTAGGGGTTGAATATCCAAAACCAGAAGACTATAGGCTCATATCTCCTAGTCTCGTTGTAAAACTCAAGAAAAGAGTTTTCAACGAGATTGGGGAGGAGTAAGTTATCTAGGAGACCACAATAGATCCCAATGAGTCGAAGTGTCCGAGTTATTTCTCGGCCCCTCCACAAGATAAGATAAGAAGAAGATAGTATACCTATATGTGTATGATTTTACTTTTCATTTTAGTTAAGCAAATCACGGAACACAATTTAGAAGAAAGGGTGATTTTCGTACAGTGTTTACCGAAGAACAATCAGCTGAATATTCGTTTGCTCGAAGAACAGCCACCCGAATAATCGTTTTCTCAAAGTATTAGTCTCACGAACGATTTCCCGAAGAACACTCGCTGGCAATAATCGTTTTCCCGAAGAACTGTTGCTAGAACAATTCATCATCATCAGCCTTTTAATGTTCCCACTGCTGGGACACAGGTCTCCTCTCTGTGAGGGAGGGAATGGGGGCTTATTCCAACACGTGGGCTCAGTGCGGGTTGGTGGATGTTACATGTCCTCGAATTTTTGGTTATAGAACATGCCGGTTTCTTCGCGATGTTTTCCTTCACCGTTTTGAGAGCAGTGGTGATGAAATAATTTACACAAAATAAAGAGCCTGCATAAGTTCAACCCCACGACCTACAACTTGTTAGTCCCAGCCGTTACTACTTGGCCACCACGGCTAGAAAGATTATTGTAAATAAATAAATAAGGAATGTTGAAGAAGAAAAAACAAAACAGATTTTTTTTCATCAAAATAGTTTAACATTTCCCTGGAGGTTCCATAGAAAATACTGTGCCGGTTCATATATAGTTCAACACAATACCTGTAGGTATATATATTTTCACCCATCTAATCAGATTCAACTGGATTGCCAACTTTATTTTCCAGACTTGTTGTACAAATTCAACGGAGAAAATTTACTTTTTATGTAATTTGCACAAGCTTCGGGATAACTAGAAAAGTTCTCTAAAAGAAAAATATAAAAAGGACGTCTTCAAGCGAGACAGATAAGGACGAGTATTAACACGAATGTAATGGGAGAAGGTCAGTGTAAAACAGCCCTAACAGTAATTGTAGAGGAGGAGGAGGATACAAAGGATTACAAGCTAATTTATGTGAACTCTGGTTATCACTTAACAATTGAACTGGTAATTTTTTTGACTTATTAATCTCTAACAGTAAATTCTTTAAATATTATGTACACATAAGATATAGGTATCTTAGACGGTAAATTTAACAACAAATAATCTAAATTTATTACCAAATGCTTCGTATTTATTTAACTCCAAATTGCAAGAAGTTATCATTTTTTTTTTTTTTGATCCAATCTTATTTATTTTATTTACATATGTACATTAATATTTACAAACTAATATTAAAACTTAAATAAGAATAAAAATATATACAATTACGGGGCGTCAAAAAATTCGTCCACGTCGCTGTCAACAGGAAAAGTGCCCAGGCTGGCAGCATTGCCACGTTGGATGGCAATGCTGATTCTTTGGCCAAAAAAAATGCCAGCCCTCTGGTCTCGTTAAGAGTCGACCAACCGCTTGGCGATATCCCGAAATATAAGGTGTGCACTCGGACCCCATGGCCCTAGTGTTTCAACCCCAAACGGCTCAAACACATAATTACGTACCAATTAAGTTGTTGTATTTGCGCCGTTTGAGGTTTTCAGCACCTGCAGCAGCCGCCCCAGCGCAGTCCACCGTGCTAGGAAGATGGGATGGTGCAAGGGTGTCAACACAAGTTGCATCCCACACCAAAGACCTACCCAACTTCCATGGCATTATGGTCATACCATCTGGTCTCTTCCCATCGACGCGTGCCAGGCCATTAGGTTCTAAGACAGCTGGCACCCCGGCGGTGGCAAGAGCACGACGGATGAGATCATTAATACTAGCGTGCCGCGCAATCCGACCTGCACTCTTACTACAAGGAAGGCCATGGTGTCCGAGGCAGTCGCATTGACAGCGATGTGGAGCCCCACAAGGAGCGCCCAAACGCAAGCATGTAGCGAGTCGGAAGGTTGTGTCACCTAGCATAGTGCCTATGTTAGGCGACGGCAGTGCCTGAAGCCAGAGGCCCGACTCCCACTCACCCACAGCCAGCAGGCGGGCACGCTCAGCAGTATTGGTAGACGTATTAATTAGGTTATTCCGTACCAACCTGCAGAGCGGCTTATCCCACTGTCTCTGGGAAAATGGGTTCTCGGGCCGATCCGTATCCGGGCAAGCCACTTTCCAGGCGTCCTCTGCGTCTGTCAAGCACGGCACTTCCGAGTCAACCAGGGAAAGAGCTTAAATTTTCCTGGTCAGCTTTTCAGTGCTGTGGACAGAAGACAGGAACGCTGGTAAGCTTACACTAGAAATTTTGCGGACGCCGAGGCCACCAAAACGAATTGGTAGGGTGGCTTGCAGCCACGCTCGGTCGTCCAAGGCCACATTAAGAATGGATGTTAATGTGTTGCGAATAATTTGGTCAATTTTGTCCAAAAGTTGTGATTTCTTCCAAAGAGGATTTTGAGAGAGAGAGATTTCCAAAGAGAAATTTTGAGAACGGAGAAAATACATAAAATTTGGTCCGAAACAGCAATAGCTGATAAGGGTGAATGCCGAATGTAAATTAATTTTGGAGAGTCTATCCGAAATATCATTAAAATGTTTGATTTTGTCTTCGATCAAAGATGAACAACTTTCTTCTAAAATAGGGGAACCTAGGAGGTGCAGGGAAGTTTTTTCTAAGATTTTGATTTGCAGGGCTATTGCATTAAATTTATCTTAAGTTGATTGTCTGTCGGTAACGTCAGAGAGCTAAAATTTCGCACTAAGTTATCAATTAAGTTAAAAACGAAAACACTTCTATACTAAAAAAAAAAACTACAGAGCCAGATATCCCAACTGCTGATATTATTATACTGTTACTACTAATTTATATTCTTGAACTCACAATTTTGTACTCTTTTATAAAAACAATCAGAAACCCTTTCTTTTTTTAGTGTAACAGCCGACATTTTGGTTGTTAAAAAGCTTTAATTTAACATGCCTTGTTAAACAGTATGTGTAGGTCAAATCTTGCTCCTGTATTTTAAAAACTTTTTACAAAACCAACTTCCAACAACTTGTTCATATTGTACAACAACTAAAGAGAGAAAAATAAAAACATTTCTACACAAAAATAAAATCAGCTCCAAATAATAACACTACAAAGTGAAAATTAACTTCAATTTCGGAAGTCGGTGTTTCTTAGTTTTTTGACACCGACTGTAAAACTATTTTATTTTTTCCTTTTTACTTTTGGCACAAAATTAACAAGTTCTATATAATAATATAGTAAAGTAAAACATAAAATTTGAACATAATTGGTGAAATAAGAGTGTATCAGAGTGAATTGTATACATATGCGTACCCCTTTAGAGCGTACCAGCGTGATTTTAAGTTTTAAATGGCGTAAATAATAAACAGACATTCCATTGCAGCAATCTTGATTTGCTATTGTTTTTTTAAGAGTTCTGTTGTATATCTCCGAAGTTCTTCATCAGATCTTCACCAAATTTAAATGGGACCAACTCCGGAACATATGTACTCTTGCAAACGCAAGATAGAAAAGCATACATACAAAAACTATATGTAATAGGAAGGACACGACGACTTTATTCTGAAGTACAGAACATTATAAAAGGAAGTTATTAAACTATACGTAATTATAAAGTTTAATGACTGACAGGCCCGCAGGACAATTCAAATAACTCAACAATAAAATATTATTGTTAAGTACTAGAACAAGTAACATAAGCTGTACTAATAAGTCTAATGACTAATTACATTGATAATTCAATCGGTAATAAACCACTTTGCATGTCATTGTTAAAAAAAATATTTTTTAAATATATTTCACCTGCAGGAACAAATAAAAAAAACACAATAAGGTAAAGGAAATAATAAATGTTATTATCATCGGATAAGTATAAATAGGGCGGTCTTTAGCAAAAAGTCAGTTGATCGTGACTACCTGTAGTGGAATCTACAAAAATAATTTGAAAATGAAGACCAATCAAGTAATTTTGGCGCTCTTGGTACTGCGGGTAAGTGTTCAAGAAATATGTAGTAATAATATTATATTTATTATAGTATGTATTCATTAAATATATAACGTACTTAAATTATACAAGTACTAAACTTGAGGTTTTTTTGTAATTAATATAACAAAGAAAATTAAAATATTAATATAAAATGACAATATTGATGTAAATTATAATAATACTAGCGGACGCCTAGCGTTTTCACCCGCGTGGTTCTCATTCCCTTGGGAATACAGAGATAAAAAGTAGCCTATGTCACCTAGGGATAGTGTAGCTTCCCAACGGAGAAAGAATTTTTGAACTCGGTCCAGTAGTTTTTATGTTTATTCGTTACTTACAAAAATACAAATCTTTCCTCTTTATAATATTAGTATGGATTATTTATTAGTATAGATTATCACATTGTACTTTTTGTCTGAGTGACTTTAAATGTATAACTAAATAAATTATAAATGTATTATGAGTAGTTTTATGGGTTTTATTATCTTACGCATTTCAGTCATAAGTCCAAATTAAATAAAAAACAAAAAAATTACATAAAACAAGCTAAGTGTACTTTTTCTTGTTTCAGGCTTATTGTTGGACCATACAAGCTGCCCCAGGTGGTAAGTGTCTAAAGTCGGAATATTATATACAATAGGAATAAAAAAATAAAAACTGGAGCCCATCAAGCAAGACGATCATCTTGTCTTATTCTGACATTAATTTCAGACTCCTTTTCTTCTAAAATAAATCCGTATAGATCGGCTATTGACTAACTATTGTCTGAAAACATGGTGTATTGAAGAAAGCATTCATGTGTGGATTCGAATGAGAACTCACCTTTTCAACTACTGCACACCAGCCTTGCGCACCGTGGGCTCGGTCGACGTGCAGACAGCGAAAGTTTTGAATCCAGCAATTAACGCACAGTTCCACAGGTGCTGGTCACTCACTTTTCTTACCCGGAGCACTAAAGAATCTTCGTTGAGCGAGAGGAAACTAGGAATTTCACATAATAGCCGGAGACCGTTCAGTAGACAGTCTTTTCGGGCGCTAGTCCTAGTTCAGTGAAAAAACACGCACGCCTTCGTGGTGCTGCAGTGTCGTCCACCAATCAGATGGCTCGGCCAATAGCTAAGAGCGAAAATGGCAGTTCCACTAAAATCCACTCAAAATTCAAGAAATCAATACATAATTGATGAAATTATGATCAATGTGAGGTGAATTAAAGCCCAGAAAAATCCCATGAAACCATTATAATTATTTCCCTTACGAACCTACTAAATGTACAAGTGGAAGTAATATTCACACTTGAAACAAAGAACGGTACGGAACACATGGACTACAGGCACAAACAGACAGACCGATGAACTTTAAAGTTTCACTTTATAGTTGCTGTTGATATCTTTATATTGTGTTTTACAATGGCAAAAGTCTAAAGCTGTGGTCTCTTGATCGAAACGCACAATGCTGTGGAATGCAGTGCTGGACACATGATCCTCGTGACCTCCTTGTGTGTTCCAATCAAGAGATTAAAAGCTTAAGACTTTAATGTCCAACTACATTGCTTTAAGGAGGGCAACTGGATTCCTGTCAGCTTCCTCCCCAAACAAAGTAGCTGTGTTGACTTGTCGACTAATGCTCAATTATTTTGCACCGGATAACCTGTCAAGAAAATTGAACCTTCGGTACTGCAAGTAATATGTCCATTGCAGGGCAAATGTCTCTTCTCATATAGAAAAGGACGCTTGCTCAAAAAGGGTTGGCGATTTCAAACTTGTGGGAACTATGTGGAAAGTACATATGAATTGAAAAAGTCACATTAGAAATAGCCTGGATTTGAACTCACGAACTCAAACAGAAGTGACGAGGTCTCAGCAAGCACTTATGTACTTTCCAAGTTTACCTTGGACATCGCTGACAACGGTGAAGGGAAACATTTTATGACAACCTAGACTCATAGTTGGTATACATTTGTGCTCCATTGGTGCACTTGCCACAACGCGTTCCAGTGCGAGGATAAAACAAATAAACAGATTAGCCTCTGAGGCACCGTGGTAGACAGTACTGTAAGTGACATAAATTACTGTTTCAGGAGTTCCACCACCGACGTCGCCACCGGCCGGAGAACCGACTTGTCCAACACCACCGCCATGTGGTGGATCAGATCCATCTGAAGAGTGGTCACCATTTTTTGTTTTAAAGGTCAAAGCCACACTGTTGTAGTTGGTTTCCAATCATGGAAGAAAGACATCTTGAGGGAATTAATGTATTCAATTTGTATTCAAATTCAAATCTGTAATATCGATTTTATAAATAAATAATTATGTTGTATTTTATGTAGTTGTTTGTTTTATTGCCTGTAGCACTTGAATTTCAATCAATCTGCCTAGCCTTTTTACAAACAATGTTGGGATCGGCTTTCAATCAAATCGACAGCAGATGTTGAGTACAAGAATTTGACACGGTGGGACTACCTATCTTACAACCACAAAACAGTAACTGGGTAATGAAAAAACAACACGATAATCAATGTAGCAAGACTGGTGTCACATTGATTGGCATCTGACTTCGCCTGCGTGAATGTCGAAACATATCCCAAGGGGACATACTCCCAGGATAAAAAGTGCTATGTGCTATTCCAGACAAACACTCTCACAAACTTTCTCTTTATAATATTAGTGTGAATAACAACATAGGATGGACGGTAATATCCAAACTAGGCATTTTCCTGTATATTGGGGGAAGAGTTGCGACATATTTGGAGTGAAAATTTGCATGGTAGGTAAAGAAAAAGAAAGGCATGAATAAAATAGTAACGACTTTCAAAGATCTACAAATGACAGCCGGACCCAGCGGCTTTCTGAGGCACGGAGGAGCCTCTGTATGTAATACATGGTCACCTATCCAAGGACCAACCTCGGCGCACGACTCGTGCGGCTGCCCGGGCGGATGTCTTAGCCACGAGCTTCTCTTGCCTTCCACTCGAATGTACTTTTAATGAATCCTAGGTACTGGGCGCCACGCCGCTCTGCTCTTGCAAATCTTGTTAAATAGCTTATATTTTAACAGGATATATATAACCTGAGTTTGTGTCGATAAAGTACACTAAGTAAATGTTAGGAATATAGATTACGATGAAGATGATGAAATGTTAGGTTTGGCTCAAGACCTAGAAAATCCTGTGTTATTTTAAGCTAAAATAGTGTGACCTAATGTTATGTCTAGACCACCTCCACTTTTGCTTGGCAAATGAGAGCAAAGAAAAAAAAAATACAGTAACAGATTGGTTGCTCCGAAATGGTAAGCGGAGAAAGAGAATCATCTACTTACGTGAAAAAGAACTTACATCTTTTTAGAAAAACGGTGACGAACTAATTATGTTACTAGAAATAGTGACCATATAGTTCCTCCAGGTTTCTGACTGGCTAAAGTAGCCGCATCTGTTATGGGGTGCTGTATTAAATGTTACAATAAAATACCTCCCCACATTCTAGAACTGCATGAGACAACATTTAAAACTTGTCTAAAACGCACACCATAACATCCCTGATAAAAATGCTTGGCTCAGCGGTAGTCTTGCTCCACAATCACTGGGGCGCAAAAACAAGTGATAAGCAGAACATTATTGTTAGAAGTATTGTTGCAACTACTGGAGTCAGTATGTATATATTTGGATTGCTCAGGAATGGTTCCTCTAGATTTCAGACGGGCTAAAGTAAGTTTTAGTGTGGCAAATATAATTAAGAAAAGTTAACGAGGCTTACAATTATGGTTATTCATCTTTTTTTATAGTTCCAAGGGACTAAAGTAACCCGCAGACAGGTACGAAATTCCCAAAATTCAACAAAGTCTTTTCATAGAATTTTTCTAAAATTGTTCTACAAAAACGCGTTATTGCATCGTGGATTCGATGTCTATGAAATTGTGGATGCCTTTGACTAAGTTGCATAATTATTTTCATGGATTTATTATTGAATAAAATAAAACAAGACGTGTCGTGGGACACCCGGTAGGAACAAAATTCCTTTCGCATATCACTCTCTTTCGTCTCTTTCTTGTTAATATATAAACGCACTTTGCTAATAAATAGTTGTAATGTATTATGATATCGCAAAAGTGTCGTAATATATTTACAGTAGAAAAAGATATTTGTCTTTACTGTTTAATGAGGCACTCCTGGAACACGCCGAGTAGCCAAAATATACCACATATATATACCATAACATATAACTACACACACCATACCACACCACACACCTCATCACACACACCACTCACACCACACCACATCACGAACCATAACACACATCGCACACCTCACAACACAATACGCACCACGCCACACATCACACCACATCGCGCGTCACCACACACCACACTTTACTTCACCTGTACAGACTGGAAATAAGTTTTACAAGTTTTATTTTACTGTTAATAATTTAAATTGCAACTTTATTATATATTTTTATTTTCTTAGGATTGGTATGTTTAGTTAAAAATAAATACATAATAGTGTACTTAAATTGCATATTTACCCTTAAGGTCACAAGTTCACTATAATACTCGTACGAGTATCAGCTCGAGTTGAATAAGTGTAAGACAATGATGTTGAAAGAGCGGAGCCTTCTAATACAGGCATTGTTTGCCTAAATGGGGAGTCCATTCACATTAACATGTAATGTAATTTCTAATTGAATTAATAAAGAATTTTGTATTTTTGTATTTTGTAATGATATCTGAGTGTGTATCTTTACCGCAAGCGATCTGGCAGGTTTCAATAATACATTGTGCGTATTATTTTTATTTCAAAACAATAAAAATTAAAATCAAAATTTCTTTATTCAATTAAGCCATTAAGAGGCCCTTTTGAAAAAAAAAAATAAAAAAGTTATAATAATTTATTCTACCGTCCATTCGGCAATGTAGCTTGTTAAGGAGAAGAACGGACAAGAAAATCCACAACATTACATTAATACTTTTATTTTATTCGTAAACGAGTACGATGGGCTGTTAAACACCAACAAACATAAACTTTATAACACCATTGTTCAGCATTTTGCTACAAATTATAATTATTATGATTAACTTATAACAAGACAATTACATACATTTATAATTCTTGTTTATTAAAAACACATATCTACAAAAAGATGGTCAGTTTTTTTACATATTATTTCCATTTGTACCAGTTTTTCTAATTAAATTAATGATTACGACATAAGACACCTAAAACAATTATTAATCTCCGGATGCACTGTCCGGTTGACAGTAAATTTATTTTAAAATTTTCATTTCAGTTGATTTATTTGGTTTGATTTATTTCAAATATTTAAGACAAGTCATCTTGACTATGATAACAAAGCTTAATAATCAGTAGATAGAAGTCTGTACTTTGTTATCATTAGACTATACAAAACATCTGGATAAAGCACTGTCTGCCTTATTAGTAAACGCGAAACAACTTATAACATTAAAAATATGAAGTCCATAGGTTCTGATAGTCTGTGGTTCCTGATAGCTTTAACCTGGCGTCTTTCTGTCAATAGTGTTACTTCTATACAAGTACGCTATATCGTCGACCACGTCATCGCTTACCATCAGGTGAAACAGTGGTCAAACCAATCCTATCAGTTAATAAAAATCAAGTTTACAAAAAAATACAACCGACTTCTAAATAAAAACACTACAAAGTGAAAAATAACTTCAATTTCAATTTTCCTGTTTCGTTTCTTCGTTTTTTGACACCGACTACCGAAATTGAAGTTATTTTTCACTTTGTAGTGTTTTTATTTGGAAGTTGGTTGTATTGTTTTGTAAAAAAAGTTTGTATATTGGACCAGTTCTATATGTTATCTATCTATCATGCCCAAAGTGATGTCAGAATAGATTAACCCGATAACATGAAACATAAACATAACCGGTGGAATGACAGTATACCAGGGTGAACTGGTCACACTTGCGTATCCATTTTGAGCGTACCAGTGTGATCTTATGTTATGAAATGGTGTAAACAATAAACATACATGCGATTGCAGTTATCCCGAGTTACTTATCGTCATTTATTGAAGAGTTCTGATGTATATCCCCCAAGTTCTTCATCAGACCTTGAAGAAGTAAAAGTTTAAATGGGACCACATGACAAACCAGCTTTCAAATAAAAAAAAAATATCAAAATCGGTTCACCTAGTAAGTAAGTTCTGAGGCAAAACACATTAATAAAATACAGTCGAATTGATAACCTCCTCCTTTTTGAAGTCGGTTAAAACCATACTTCTTCTTTCTAAGTTATTGAAAATCGAAAGTTATCTGAATTTTATAGTAAGGAGAGCCAAGGCTGCAGTATTGTGGCGAATGCAAGACGCACAAGCCTGATCATTGTGGTGACGCTTGGGGAAGGCGTGTGTCCAGCTGTAAACGTATTTTAGCTGAAATGAAGATGATGATGATGAAAGCCAAAATGAATGAGAGAAAAGAAAGATAGAAAAATACACATACATAAACTAAAATAGGAAGGACACGAAGACTTTAATCTGAAGTACAGGTTCTGTATAAAAGGAAGTTATTAAACTATACATAATTTTAAAGTTGAATGACTTACAGGCCCGCAGGACAAAACAAAAACCTCAACAATAAAATATGATTGTTAAGTAGTAGAACAAATAACATAAGCTGGACAAATAAGTCATTATCAATCGGTAATAAAACACTTTGTATTTATTTCTTAAAAGTGTTATCATTTCTTTTTTATAAATTTCACATGTAGGAACAAATAAAAAACAACAATAAGGTAAAGGAAATAATAGACGCTATTATCATCGGATAAGTATAAATAGGGCGGTCTTTAGCAAAGAGTCAGTTGATCGTGAATGCCTGTAGTGGAATCAATACTTTGAAAATGAAGACCAATCAAGTAATTTTGGCGCTCTTGGTACTGGGGGTAAGTGTTAAAGAAATCTGTAGTTATAATATTATAATTATATTAATATGTATTATTTATTATTATTCAAATATTAAAAATATATGTTGCATTTAAATTATAAAAGAACTAAAGTTGAGGTATTTTTATAATTAATATAAAAACGAAAATTAAAATATTAATTGAAAGCGCTAATATTGAAGTAAATTTGAATAATCTTATCACATTGTACTTTTTGTCTGAGTGATTTTAAATGTATTACAAGAAATTGTGATCTAAGTCTTAATAAAATCAAATCTTTCATTAAAGGTAAGTTCTGCCAGAAAGCGTTTTATACAATTAAAGATTACCTTGAGGACAAATAGGCTTGGGATTGAGCTGCTCCAATTAATTTTGTTTTTTTTTATTATATTTTGCACCGTGAATTTTGTTATTATATTTATTTTTGTTTTGTTTTTGGTTTTCTTGCAATAACAAGAATATTTACTTTTTAAAGTATTATATTATTTTATTTTAATTATTGTGAATGTGAAGATTATGTGGATCATTCTTTTTTTGTTGTTTTAATTTAAATTTATCTTAGTTTTTAATCATGGTCTGGTAGTTTGAGTAGTTTATGCGGCCTACCCGAATGTCCTTTCTTTGGTATTGTTCGTCGAATCGTTGAGCTCCTTAAATTCTGAGTTGAGCTGCTCGGTTATTGACCAATACGTGCACTGACTGGACAGGTCCAATCAATCTGGCTGGTTCTTTCCTCAAAAGACCATTTCAGACATCAATCTACATGGTCTTCACATTATCTAACCAAGATTTGGTCTGGACGTTAAAAGAGACTGTGACCTCTGAGTTTGTTTCGGCCTTTCTTCTCAGAGTAGTTAGATAGGAAACGCCGACCTCATCTAGTTTAAAAATATGATCGACATGTAAAAGTGTTTGTACAAACCAACTTACAGAAATAAAACCATATATCATTTATCATAAAAATGTATTATTAGTAGTTTTACGCATTTAAGTCCAAATAAAAAAAAAAACAAAAAAAAAAAACATATAACAAGCTAAATCCACTTTTTCTTGTTTCAGGCTTATTGTTGGACCATACACGCTGCCCCAGGTGGTAAGTGTCACAAGTCAGAAAAAGTCAGAATATTATCTAAAGAAATAAAAAATTTAAAAAACTGGAATCCATTAAGCAAGACGATCATCTTGTCTTATTCTGAAATTAATATTAGACTTATCTCCTAAAATAAAGCCATACAGATCGGCCATTGACTACCAACTATTACATAAGAACATGGACAAAAGTCACAAACATATAGACCGATTAACGTTAAAGTTTCAATATATTGTTTCTGTTGATATCTTTCTATTGTGTTTTCCAATGGTAAAATAAAAGTCTAAAGCTTTGGTCTCGTGATCGGAATGCACAATGCAACTGGACACAGGGCAACTGGGTTCCTGCCAGACTCCCTCCGAAACCAAGTAGCTGTGTCGACTTGTCGACTAATGCTTAATTATTTTGCAATGGATAACCTGTCACGAAAATTTTACCTTCGGTACTGCAAGTATAAGACCCACTGGCAGGCAAATACCTCTTATCATACATAATCAAAAGTACGAGCATCACCACGCTTGCTTAAGGAGGGTTGGCGATTTTAAACTTGTGGGAACTATATAAGTCCAGGATTACTCACGATGTCCTCCTTCACCGATGTTTAGGATAAACCTAAAACTACGTATGTATTTAAAAAGTCACTTTGGACACTCAAACAGAAGAGGCGAGGTCTTAGCATGTACCAATATGACTTATTCAATTAATTTGTACTTTCTAAGTTTATCTTGGACATCGCTGACAACGGTGAAGGGAAAATTTTTGAGGCAACCTAGACTTACAGTTGGTAAACAATTCTGCTCCATTAGTGTAATTGCTACAAGGCGTTCCAGTGCGAGGATACGACAAATAAACTGACCAGCCACGGGGGCAACGTGATAAGTGATATAAAATTACTGTTTCAGAATATCCGCCACCAACTTGCACCCCAACACCGCCACCGACGTCACCACCGACGTCGCCACCGACGTCACCACCAACGTCGCCACCGACGTCGCCACCAACGTCGCCAACAACGCTGCCACCAACTTGCCCGCCAACACCCCCACCGACGTCACCAACGACGTCGCCACCGACGTCGCCAACAACGCTGCCACCAACTTGCTCCCCAACACCGCCACCGACGTCACCACCGACGCCGCCACCGACGTCACCAACGACGTCGCCACCGACGTCGCCAACAACGCTGCCACCAACTTGCTCCCCAACACCACCACCGACGTCACCACCGACGCCGCCACCGACGTCACCACCAACGTCGCCAACAACGCTGCCACCAACTTGCCCCCCAACACCCCCACCGACGTCGCCACCGACGGCGCCACCAACGTTACCACCAACTTGCCCCCCAACACCACCACCGACGTCACCACCGACGGCGCCACCAACGTTACCACCAACTTGCCCCCCAACACCGCCACCATCTGAAACGTGTTCGCCATTGCTTAGTATAATTGCCAAAGTCCTAATCCTTTAGTTGTTTTCTAGCCATGGAAAGAAAGAAAACTTGAGGAAAGAAATTTATTCAATTTGCACTCAAATTTAAAACTGTAATATATATTTTATAAATTAATAATTATGTTGTATTTTATGTAGATGTTTGTTTTATTGCCTTTAGTAGCACATTTAAATCAATCTGCCTAGCCTTTTTACAAACAATGTTGGGTTCGGCTTTCAGTCTAATAGGCAGCAGATGTCGTGTACTAGAATTTCACATGGTGGGACTACCTATCTGACAAGCACAACCCAGTAACTGGGTAAAACAATCACGATAATCAAGATGCGACGATTAACCTCTCTGGATTGACCCATCCAAGGACCAACCTCGGCGCACGACCCTTGCGGCTGCCCGGGCGGATGTCTTAACCACGAGCTCCTCTTGCCTTCCACTCGAATGTACTTTCAATGAATCCTAGGCACTAGGTGCCAAGCCGCTCTTCTTTTGGAAACCTTGTTAATTAGCTAATATTTTAACAGGGTATATCTTAACCTGAATTTGTGTCGATAAAGTACACCAAGTAAATGTTAGGAAGATAGATTGCGATGAAAATGAAGAAATGTTAAGTTTGTCTCAAGTTCCTAGAAAATCCTGTGTTATTATAAGCTAAAATAGTGTGACCTAATATTATGTCCAGACCACCTCCACTTTTGCTGGGCAAATGAGAGCAACGCAAAAAAAAAATTGTAAAATAATTACGGTTTGGTTGCTCCGAAATGGTAAGCGGAGAAAGAGAATCATGTACTGACGTGAGAAAGAACTTACATCATTTAAGAAAAACGATGATGAACTAATTATGTTACTAGAAATAGGGACCAAATAGTTCATCCAAGTTTCAGACAAAAAGTTCCTCCAGGTTTCAGACTGGCTATAGTAGCCGCATCTTTTATGGGGTGTTGTATTAAATGTTACAATAAAAACCTCCCCACATTCTAGAACTGTATGAGACGACATTTAAAACTTGTATAAAACGCACACTATAACATCCCTGATAAAAATGCTTGGCTCAATGCTAGTCTTGCTCCACAATCACTAGGGCGCGGAAATAAGTGATAAGCAGAACATTATTGTTCGAAGTATTGTTGCAACTACTAAAGACAGTATGCATATATTTGTATTGCTTAGAAATAGGAACCAATTAGTTCCTCTAGATTGCAGACTGGCTAGAATAAGTTTTAGTGTGGCAAAAATGCTACAAAGGCTTTTCATAGATTTTTTCTAAAAGTTTCACAAAAACGCGTTATTGCATCGTGGATTCGATGTTTATGGAACTGTGGATGCCTTTGACTGAGATGCATAATTATTTTCATGGATTTGTTATTGAATAAAACAAAACAAGTCGTATAGTGGGACTCCCGGTAGGAACAAAATTCCTTTCGCATATCACTCTCTGTTGTCTCTTTCTTTTTAATATATAACCGCACTTTACTAATGCATAGTTGTAACGCTTACTTTTTCACTCACTTTTGAATTAGTCGTTTTGATAACATTTACACTGGTAAATTAGGCCTTTATACATATATTTTACGAAGTTTTGACACAAACATACGATTTTAAATATTTTTAAACAAAATGTAAACACGGAGCTTATTTATCGAGGTGTCAAGCGGTACAGCGCCATCTACCGACTGTCAATTAGAAGATTATCTGTAATTTTGTGTGCTACGGTATGCGTTTCCTTTTAGCCGGTCGAAGTAAAAATTGGCAATGAGGTTTCAGTAGGTTCCTAATGTAACAAATGCCGTGTACCTTTTTAGAACACAAAATAGTTGGATAGAGGTGCACCTATGGTACACCCATATTTTGGCAGTTACTCGTATGTATAAGAGTTGAGCCACGTCTCCTGTGCGGGTTACAAACAAATATTTCTTCTTTCTTTATTGCCTTCAACCGGATACAAAGTTCAAACTCGGGGCTGTTAAACACCAACAAACACAAACTTTATAACACCATTGTTCAGCATTTTGCTAGAAATTATTGTTATTATTATTAACATATAACAAGACAATCACATACATTTATAATTCTTGCTTATTAAAAACACATATCTACAAAAAGATTATCAGTTTTTTTTTACATATTATTTCCATTTATACCAGTTTTTCTAATGACACCTTAGTTCCGATATATTATACAGACATATTTCTAACAAAAAATCTTTTAATTTTGTTTTAAACAAGTGTGTGTTATAAATCAGGATCTTCATCTCAGAAGGGAACCTATTAAATATCTCTACAGCTTGATACTTCGAACAATGCTCTACTATATTCAATTTTGGTGATGTTAGTTGCTTAAAAACTTTTCTCCGCTTGCTCCCTCTAAACTCACGTTCTTCCTGTGATTCAAGCTCATGTAGATACTTAGCAAAATGAGTCAAGAGGACCAATATATATAGGCTAGGTACTGTTAAAATTCCCAACATTTTAAAGTAATCTCTCCATGAGACACATTGTGCAATTCTGATTATTGTCCTTATGGCTCGTTTTTGTAAGATGAACGCTCTCTGCCAGTTATGACGGTAACTATTTCCCCAGAGCACGATGCTATACCTTAACCTAGACTCGACCAGCGCATAATATACAGTATTTAGCTGTTCTATGTTCAGTTCATCCCTAAGGCTCCTGAGAGCGTAACATGCTGACGATATGGATGATTCAATAACAGCAAGCTCCGGTTTCCAATTTAAATGCGAATCTATATTAATCCCTAAGAATTTAACCTTGTCCACTAATTCAATCCTGTCTCCATTTATTTGTATAATTTATTTGTCATTATGACGAGTCGTAGTCTTAAATAATATGAGGTTAGTTTTACTTGTATTTTGCTATATGTTATTGGGTGTAAACCATTCGCAATTTTTTGCTATAATTATATTTGTATTTAATGTCAATTGTCCCAATGATTATGTTTGTGTCATCTGCGAACACAAGGTTCTCGTTCGGCTGAGTTTTATTCATGAAATTGAGTAAGTCATTTGTAAAAATAATATAAAGTATAGGTCCTAAAATTGAGCTCAAGGCTGTATAATACTTACAATTTTAGGATTGGCCAGACGTAGCAAGATACAGAAAAAAATGGAAAGACGGAAGGGAGGCCTTTTCCCTGCAGTGGGACATAATAGGCTCATAATAATATTAATAAATAATCTGTGGCTCGACTTGACAGACGGATGCCAAAATTTTTCTCTACCAAATTTATTACAAAATATAAAATTTCAACCGTCTAAATTGTGCAGATATATATATATAGATACAATGAAACCAAGAAAAAAAAACATAAAACAATAACATTATCAAAATTATGACCAATTTATACATTGAATTACAAAATATGAGAAAAATGAAGACTACGTCATGTTGACGAGAGCTGCCGCTGCAAGACGAGCACGCCCACCACCTCCGGCCTCGTCGCCCAGCTCCGCCTCGTCACCGCCGGAAACCAGCCCCACCGTGAGTGCTGTGACACCGGCTGTGGCAGTTGCATCGAGCTCGAGCGACGAGTACTTCTCTCCGCCGACGACCCCACCACCTACGCGTTGACGGGGAGGACGCTAGCCGCCGGACCGCTTAGGACCTCGAGGCTTACCGGTCTCTGATAGGGTCCCAGCACCGGGCGGAAGTGTGCAGCGCATGATATGGACACAATCCATAAACGAAAATGTCATGCGCGCATACTTTGGGGCTACAGAGGGAGGAAACAACCTGACCGCGTATCGTGTCCAGATGCTCTCTTTGTTTCAGGTGCTTGAGCCAGCCGTCAACGTTTCGGCCCAACGACTTTCGGATCAGGTGCGGATCATCCAGCGCAATCGTATGTTGGATGATACTGTACTTGATCGCCTCCTAACGGAAATGGGTAACCGTGTCACTGCCCCATCGTCGCAGGCTGTGGTATACCACAGTCCAACCACGCTGACGAGGAGAGTAGTGACAGGGTTACAAACGTAAGTACCCAGTGCAATGAGGAATTGAGGAGTGCTTTGGATTGTGCTATTCGGGAGTATCGCAACATGCCACCCGAACTTAGGCCACGATTACCTCGTTTGCCCATGCATAACAAGAATAGGGCGCTGGTGGCTGTTCTGGATTCACAGTTGTCAAACTATTATGCGCTTTGTGAGACGGGCGTTTTCGGGGACTGATGTCAGCCCCCGAGACTATATATCCCATGTCACAGAGCGCATCGACTTCCTGAAACAAAAAGTGTATGCATGGGCAAACCATATTCGTAGGTACAGGCGATACACCCAGAATCGCACATTCCAAAGTAATGAAAGGTGGTTTTATCGGGCTTGGGAGTGACCCGACCAAGGTGTGACTTATACGCACCTGCCGGATGATGACGCTATGTGTTCATTCTGGCGCAGCATCTGGTGCCTGTCGGTCACACCGAAGGTGAATGGGAATCGGGAGGTCGAACTAGCGTGTGATCCAATACAAGAAATGGGGGCTATCACGATCAGCCCCCAAGATGTAGCCCGTGCAGTCCATCCGTTGCCGAACTGGAAATCTCCAGGACCGGTCGGACTGCACAACTTTTGGATCAAGTGGCTACAAAGGTCGCACGCTCGTTTGGCATCTCAGTACCAGGCAGCCTTAGAGTCTGGTTTGCTACCCAAGTTCCTTACAACAGGAATAACCCACCTGCTCCACAAGTCTGGTAGCGACGCGGAACCCAAATATTATAGACCAATTACATGTTTACCAACGGTCTATGAGGCTCTTACATCCATTTTGAGAGTTAAAATTAATAAACATGTCGACGATAACTTCATCAGAGACCGACATGTCTCTCAGAATGGATGTAGGAACGGGTCCCGCGGTACTAAGGAGCTACTCCTTATTGATATGGCCATTAGCAAACAGGTTCGGCGTTCCTGAAAGGATCTGTCAACATGTTGGATAGATTATAAGAAGGCCTATGACTCGGTGCCTCATACATGGCTCATGAGGGTGCTAGAATTGTATAAAATAGATACTCTACGCACATTCCTGATGTCGTGTATGAGGCAATGGAGCACAGTCCTTCGCTATCTAGGATGTCGAAATATCCAGAGGAATAGCGAACCTGTAAGGATCGAGCGAGGTATATTCCATGGCGATAGTTTGAGTCCACTTTGGTTTTGCCTAGCCTTGAATCCTATAAGCATGATGCTGGAGAATTCAGGGCTAGGCTGTTGGTTAAAGAGAGGTGGTCAGGTTATATCTCACCTCCTTTATATCGATGACTTGAAGTTTTTTGCCCCCAGCAATCTTCAGTTGATGGAGCTACTAATGGTAACTGTAACTTTTAGTAGCGCCATCAGGATGGAGTTTGGTGTGTACAAATGTGCGGTCATGCATGTATAGCGAGGGGAGATTGTATCACCCTCCTCACGGGCACGAGTGTCATCTGCTATGCGCATGACACTCTCCTCACTGCCCGGGGGAGGGACTTTGGAGAGGCGGCCTGTCTGGCCTCTGCTGGCGGATCCTTAGTGGCAGGTAGGATCCGCCAGCTTGGATTGAGGGTGGCGCTGAACAAGACCGAGGCCGTGTTCTTTCACGGGCCTCAGCAGCGCTACCCTCCTGCCGCCCACGTTGTCGTGGAGAGCGTCCGAATTGAGGTGAAGGCCCAGATGAAATATCTGGGCCTAGTGCTGGACAGCAGGTGGCGCTTCGGCCCGCACTTCAGCGGGCTGTCGACGCGCCTGCTGAAAGCCGCGGACGCCCTCTCATGGCTCATGCCGAACCTGAGGGGGCCCAGTGCACGGTGCCGGCGATTGTATGCCGGCATCCTGCGGAGCATCGCCCTCTACGGGGCACCCATCTGGGCGGACTCCCTCCACAGGAGGGAGAATGCTACCGCCATCCGCAGGCCCCAAAGGGCCATTACACAGCGGGTGGCGAGGGCCTACCGCTCGGTGGGCCTTTCGGCGGCGTGCGCTCTGGCCGGCACCCCTCCCTGGGAGTTGGAGGCATGGGTGCTCGCCAGAGTGTACGAGTGGGTGGCAAGGCGGAAGGCGCTTGCCGAGCGCCCCGCCAAGGAAGAGCGGGAGGCCGTGCGGCGGGAGGCGAGGGACGCTATCGTCGTCCATTGGACGGAGGACCTCGCCTCCGCCGCCTTTGGCCGTCGGACGTTGGACGCGCTCGGTCCAGTCTTGCAAAGCTGGCTCGAGCGGCCCCACGGTTTCCTCTCGTTTCGTCTAGTGCAGGTGTTGTCCGGACATGGGTGTTTCGGAACGCACCTGCACCGGATCCGGAGGGAGGAAATCCCGTGGTGCCACGATTGTGGCGCTGCGGAGGACACGGCGCAGCACACCCTTGAGGTGTGCCCAGCCTGGGCAGAGCTGCGCCGTGTCCTAATAAATGTGATCGGGCAGGACCTCTCACTTCCCGGCGTGGTCAACTCCATGCTGGGGAGTGAGGAGGCCTGGGCGGCAGTTGCCTCCTTTTGCGAGCAAGTAATTTCGCAAAAGGAGGCGGCGGAGCGTGCGCGGGAGGACGATCCTCTCGCGCCGCCGCTCCGCAGGCGGAGAAGGGGTGGGAGAAGGCGGTTGTACGATCGTCTCCTCCCACCTCCTGGTGGTGGTTAGCGGGCGACAGGTGCGGGGGCGCCTCTTGTCTGCATTGCACAATCACCACCCTCGGGCGGGAACGGCCGAGTACTCGGGCTCGTTCCCGGGCCCCTCCACTGAGGGAGGGGCGTGAAGGGCCTGCCCTAAAAGGCGGGCGGTCGTCAGCGGAGGACTGGACGTAAAGGCTGTGCCAGTTTCCCAGTCCTCCTCCATTCAGACGATGCGGGAGTGCCGCTGTGTTATTTTAGTGGGTATACTGGGCTTACCCGGGGAGTCCCACATAGCCCGCCCATTCCCCCAATGGGCGGGTATGCGTAATGCATTTTTTTCCCAGCGAGATCAAAAAAAAAAAAAAAAAAAGGGGAGATTGTATAATCCGTAGGAATTCAACTTGCGGATTCCATAAACCTGAGATCCCTCTCTCCAAACGAAACCTATAAGTATTTGGGTATGTCGGAAGCGTTAGGTATCAGTACTACTGACATGAGGCGATCGTTGAAGGAACGCTTCTTTGGCCGCCTGAAGAAGGTAGTCAATAGCCTTCTTTCGGGCGGAAACAAGGTGCGCGGCTTCAACGGTTGGGTCATGCCGGTACTGATGTACTCTTTCGGCATACTCAAATGGTCTCAAACGGAACTTGACTCCTTGGCATGTCACCGTCCGGGTGAATCGATCCGCCACATATCTCTGGTTGTTCTCGTCTAGCTAACGAAGAGAACTTGCATAGGCACAACCTTGTAGCCAGGATTATCCATCAGCAACTTGCTCTGAAATACACTCTTGTGGCGTCGGAGGTGCTGTACTACAGGTATGTGCCCGACCCAGTTCTCGAGAATGGCAATATCACATTGTACTGGGATCGGTCCATCATCACTGACAGGACTATTATCGCTAATAAGCCTGATATAGTGGTGGTGGACCGAATCGAGAGGCGTGCAATGATTGTTGACGTAACTGTCCCGCATGAAAGAACCTGTTGAAAGCCGAGAAAGATAAGCAAATCAAGTATCTTGACTTGGCTCGCCAGGTTATCGACGTGTGGGATGTGGACACAGCGATCATTGTACCGATAGTCGTGTCAGCCCATGGCTTAATAGCCACGAGCCTCGACCAACACCTTAGGAGGCTCTCGTTAGGCGGCTGGGTCAAGGGCCTGATCCAGAAAGCAGTACTGCTGGACACGGCTCGTATTGTTAGAAGGTTCCTCTCTACGGAGCCATGATCGCCGGTAGCTTGGACCCTGTTCCCGATACCGGTGGGCCTCTATTTTTTTATATTAAAAAAAAATATATAAAATATTTAAAAATGTAGATAAATAAGAAATTGGATAAATAAAGGATATAATAATAATAATATTACTTTGTGATTATTCTCGTCTATACTTTTAATTTCTACATATGTTCTTCTATTTTGCAAGTACGATGTCATAAGTTTTAATGTATTGCCTCTTTTACCATAGTGTCCGAGTATAGTAAGTAATAGTTCATAATCTATGGTGTCAAAAGCGGAGCTGAGGTCAACAAATAACTTTAAATTTTTTCATTCAACTTATTAACTATATCATTTATTAAAGTGTTCATTGCATCCGCGGTACCAACGCCTTTCTGATATCCAATGTGTTCCATCAGTCTATTATTAATGATTTTTTCAAAGAGTTTTGATAAGGTGAGTAATAAGGATATAGGGCGATAATTTTTCGGATTGATCTTAGTGCCCTTCTTCTCTATTGGAATCACCTTGGTCAATTTCAATTGGTCATGAAAGATTGACTCATCGATGCATTTATTGAAGAAATCGGAAAGAAGCGAACCTAAAATATCTCTACATTCTCCTTTACAATCGATATCAGTACGTCGTCGAAGCCGCAAGAATGTTTATTAGCCATTTTGCTAACTTTCTTTGCAATTTCATTTGGTGTAAAGTTTCAAGTGTTGGCTTGAAAGTTATATCACTTTCAACTCTTTTTTGTCGTCTCCATCAGAAAAGACATTGCTCTATCCTTATCTTTATTAGCTATCGATGATTTGAATACAAAACTGTCGATAAATATATTTGCAATATCCTGAGGATCAGTGATTACTTAATTGTCTACACTAGCTGTTACCCGCAGCTTCGCCCGCGTTAATATAAATTTTATAAACCAATTGTGGTTGTCGACATACAGGGTGAGAAATATTCCATGTTACAGTTCTAGTTTTAATCAAAATCGGTCTCTTAATTCCTTTGATTGTCCCTTAACTCCACAGTGATGATTTGGCCATCCACGCCCATTTTGCAAAACTCAGCCTGTATAGGTACAGGAAGTATTAACATAAAACGATTAACTTATTTAATTGTAAATGTTGATCAATACACGTAAAGGTTAAATAGTTACAAAAGGAAACAAATAAACTACAGAGTCATAGGTTCTGCTTTGCTGCGAATTGAAGATACCACTCTATCATAATTTTTATGTACAGCTAATTGACAGCCGTTTATCATGGGAACAACATTTTAGGATGTTGCTATATACTATGTTGTATGTCCTTTCATTTTGTGCTAATACATACACATTCTGGACCCTGGACATACGCGACCATCAGCAGCTACATGAAGCTGGCAGTAGGTAAAGCATGGCTTCTCCAAATGCGCCTCTGCTACCCTGGTACTTTGTAGCAAAACTAAGTTTGATTGGAAACTAGAGTCTTTTGAATTGATCTGATAGACGAATGAACACGCTTTCCCCTTTTCTCATACCCGTTAATATTTTGGCACCTATTATATTTTGCCCTAATTGTGTTATACGAAGCCTCATCCCATTACATAATCTAAATAAATATGTAGATCTCAATCATTTGTTATCAAAAACATGCCTGCAAAGTTTCAACCAAATCGGAAGCCGCATTTAAAAGTTTCATACAAAGATCATTCGATCGAGAATTTCCCATTTCATCATCATCATCATATCAGCCGAAAGATGTTCACTGCTGAACACAGGCCTCCCCCAAGCATCGCCACATCATTTACATATTTCCCATTTACGACCTTAAAATTCGAATTTACAAACGTTTACTCGTAGTATCATTATACTACCTGCCAAAATTCAGCATCATGAAGAAAATTTGTACATTTTATATTTACAACCCCAACTCCCTTTTAGAGGTGATTAAAACAAACAATGCACTTTATTTATTTGTGACGGAAGTATTTCCGCAAAGTTTAAAGCGAATCGATCCCCATAATAAAAAAATTCATACAAAAGTAACACATCCCATTTCTACCTCTTCAATTTTTATGCAAATAGAAGCAGTTTATATCCTTTTCAGGGTCTCAAACTATCTCCATACCAAATTTCACCTAAATCGGTTCATAATAAGAAAAAGTTGCATGATAAGAAGTTACATACAAAATTAACCCTCTCCCTATTTCAGCCCCTTCGTGTTTTATGCAAAAAGAAGTAGCCTATGTTCTTCTCAGGGTCTCAAAGTATCTCCATACCAAATGTCATCTTAATCGGTTCATAATAAGAAGAAGTTGCATGATAAGAAGTTATATACAAAATTAACCCTCCCCCATTTCTCTCCCTTCATAATTAATGCAAAAAGGGGTAGTTAATGTCCTTCTCAGGGTCTCAAAATATCTCCATATCAAATGTCATCTTAATTGGTTCATGAACTTACATACAAAATTAACCCTCTCCCCATTTCTCCCCCTCGTGATTCACGCAAAAAGAAGTAGCTTATTTATTTATTTATTTATTTTATAATTAATGTACACACAGAAAATATATACAGAAAACATATCATGACAGAGGAGTACAAAGGTACTGCTTATTTCTTTAGAAATTTCTACCAGCAGACCCGCGAAAAGGAGAAATGAAGAAGAAATGTAGACAAATTGTGTGTGAGAACAGGAAGAGAAGAAAAGTGAACGACTAACCTAAGAAATATAAACATACACATAATAGTGTAAGTGATACATACTTAAATAAATACTTAACACTAAAATATATAGATACTAAATATATATACATATGCTTATAAAAATCAGATTTGAGAGGAAAGATAATGCTCTTTTAATCGTTTTTTAAAAAGCGAGATAGTATCTAGATCTCTTATGCTAGACGGAAGTGAGTTCCACAATCTTACAGCATGGACAGAGAAGGAATAGGAATAATAGCTAGTTTTATGAGGGAGGGATTTAAGGAGGGATCTAAGATGTGACCTACATGATGCGTCTCTAGAGCGAGCGTAAGAAAATCGCTCACGCAGGTAGGAAGGATAAGACGGGTTGTGTAAGATGTTGAAGAGGAGACATAAAATCCGAGTGTTCCTGCGAAGACGGATTGGGAGCCACTTGAGTTCTTTGCGAAGGTGAGAAACATGATCATACTTACGTAGACCATAAACAAAGCGAATGCATAAGTTTTGCAGGCGCTCAAGCTTGTTCAATAGCTCCTCTGTGGCATCCAGGTAGCAGGCGTCGGCATAATCTATAATCGGCTGAATAAGTGTTTGCGCCAAGGAAATTTTCGTCTTTAAGGGCAATAGACTCTGAAGGCACTTCAGCGAATGGAACGAAAAATGAACCTTACGACTGACATCGTATGTTCTTCTCATGGTCTCAACCTATCTCCATACCAAATTTCATCTAAATCGGTTATGCAGTTTAGGCCACAAGAAGAAGTTTCATACAAAACTAACCCAACCCCCATTTCTCCCCCTTCGTGTTTTATGAAAAAAAAAGAAGCTTATGTCCTTTATTTATTTAGACTTCATACACAAAGGTACAAAGGCGGAATTAATGCCTTAAGCATTCTCTACCAGTCAACCAAGGGTGGTGAAGACAGAACATGGCGGTGTATAGTTTAATAATAAAAAACTAGAAGTTATTATGCTAAAATAGGTGAAATACACGTACATATATATTGAATATAATATAAACCTATATAAATATACATATTATATATATTTATAGAGTAACAGTATATTTATAGTCTTTACAGGCAAAAACCATCTCAAACAATCCTTTCCCGCCCTTCCCGGGTCTTAAACTATCTCCATACCAACTTTCATCTCAACCGGTTCAGCGGTTTAAGCGTGAAAAGGTAACAGACAGTCAGACAAAAAAAAAGAAGAAAGAAAAAAGAAGAAAGAAAGAAAGAAGACAGAGTTAGTTCCAGTGACATAGCACCAAATTACTCCTAAACGGGAAAGGCTAGCGTAATGACGCCGTCTGCAACATTGAAGTACATTTAACAGCGCATCAGAATATTACCAACTAAAAAGGTAAATATTGCGTTCCAATTTTAAATTAAATGTTTAAAAAAATTGGGGCCATTTGGCAAATAAAACCAAATCTCTAAGTAGGTGTTTTATTAGGTGTAACCGTAGGTTTTGATAACTCAGTACTTGGTGTTTCCTCCGTGTGCTCTCAATACAGCTTTTACGAGATCGGGCATGCTGAATACCAGATTCCTCAGCTGAGGAATGTTCTCCCATTCTTCGATGAGCGCGTAATTCAAGTCACGAAGAGTAATTGGAGGTGGAACTCCTTTTCTCACACGTCTGTCAAGCTCGTCCCAAGCATGCTCAATAGGATTCAAATCGGGGCTCCTTGCTGACCGCTCCATTTTGTGGATTCCTACGTCCTGAAGATACTCATTTACAACTTGAGCAGTGAGGGCCCGTGCATTATCGTGCATGAACACTGCATTGTCGCCCATATTGGCCAAAAACGGACCAGCATGTTCATTGAGAATCTCATTCATGTATCTCACAGCAGTTAGGTTCCCGTTCTTCGTATTGGAACTAACGCTGTTCGACCCTCTGCAGAGATACCAGCCCACACGTGAACGGTACCTCCGCCGTGTGACACTTTTTCTTCAAAACATGCTTGTGCAAAACGTTCTCCTGGTTGTCGGTATACTCTTTTCCTCTCATCATGATGGTAAAGCATAAATCTTGACTCGTCAGAGAACATCACTGCCCCATTTGTCCTCACCCATTCTGTATGCTTGGGGGCGTATCGCAATCGGGCAACTTTATGATGAAGTTCCAGTTTTGGGCCATTTGCTGGCCTGTAAGGCTTCAATCCTCTTTCGGCAAGATGTCTCCAGTACCTGGTCTTCTTAGGTTTAATCCAGTCTCCCTAAACCTTTGGATCATTCGTCGGACAGTAGTATGTGTCACGCCCATTATTCTGGCCGTATTTCTTTGGCTGGTCCCCAATTCCACCATAGTGATGATTCTCCTACAATCCTCGGGTGATAGAAGCATGATTTATAGGTACGAGAGCCGTAAGACTTTATAATTTAAGAATTCGTTCACAACGAAAACAAATATGAAATCAAAAGCAAAACAGAACGAAACAAATGTATTCCGAAATTTTCAAACCCCAAAATTTTGTTTTTCTACTTGTTTTATCCATTGTTTCAAAAATACCAGTATTTAAAAGAGTTTAAGTTTGCATAATAAAATAGATTTCATTATACTTTTTAATTTATGAAGCTACGTTCTATGTTTTAGGAGATATTAAGGTGTTTGTCGGCATTTTGTGGGTGGAACTTTTTCATTGCTCGGCAGTTTATTAGTATGGATTAAAGATAAGATCATTACTTGCCTGTTTTTCTTCTTTTTAGTATTTTCCATGTTTCTTTAACTATATTTTTTGCGCTGTTTAAATATCGTGATATTGCTTGCTTTTTGGCTTGGCTAATGACTTTTCTATGAATTCGAATGTAGTTTATTTTATAATTTTTGATGATGACATTATTTAATGATCTAGAGCACAGGACTCTTTTAATTTTACTTGATACTTTAATACCTTTTGTAATCCACTTTATTGTATTGTTATTTTTGGACTATATTCTAATTAATTTTTTGGAATAACAATCTTGGAATATTTTGTTGAAGTAGCTTAGAAACTGATTTGACTCCTTTTGAAAACTTAATTATTTTTCTCATTAAGGACGCTGTTACATTTTCGACGAACTCAAAGGAGAATGCCCATTTTGTATGGATAAATGTACTGACCGAAACATTTTAGTGTCCTGTTAAAACACCTTTATTTGATTATGTTACCTTAATTAATTACACGTAACAACTTCAGTCAATTTTCATTGCAGGGGTTAAGAGATATTGAACGAAATATATTCCTTTTTAGGTTACAGTAGATTCACAGTAATATGGACTCTATGCCAAAATATTTAAGATTTGTATTCGTTAGACATTTGTTCAAGTGCTGTTAAGATATATAATGTTATTCTTACTTACCGGTGTAGATCAAGCCCGTAATATAGTCCAATATATTATCAAGAATCTTCGACAAAATGTTATATCTGCGTACTCAGATCAAATAAAAAGTCAAGATGGAACGTCGCAAACAACAAAGTGAAGCCGGTTCAAACTAAGCCTTGCCGTACAAATACACAATTACACGCAGTCACTAACAACGAAATTATGCCTTAGCTTGTCCTTCGAGCTTATAGATCAAATAATAAAGTTCAACTGACAAGCTAAGGGGTAGTTTCGTTATACGTGTGCGCGTATAATTGTGTATTTATACGGCAAGGCTTACTTTGAACCGGCTTCACTTTGTTGTTTGCAACGTTCCATCTTGACTTTTTATTTGATCTGAGTCTGCGCATATATGGCACCAACATCAAAGAACAATTGAGACACCACCTTCGAACAGTAGCCATGTCGGAAATCACAAATATAAAGTCCTGTCTTATTAAGCACTATTTTCTCAAACACACAGCGGTGTTTTAGTGATAAGTATTTAGTAACGGCGGAACATAAAACTCAACTTGACGCAACCAAACACAAACAAAACAAATGAAAATACGACTACTGTCACTGTCAAATGAAATGACTGACAATTATAGGCATGTTACCAAATCGGTAATATAATCGATTTCCAAAAACATGATTCATTTTTTATTTTGGTTTGCATTAAACTAGTAAACCACACCAATTTCAAAATAAGTTTGTTCCTTACATTAGAAGAGGCGAATCCGGATGGATTGATTCAGTGTGTCAGGTAGATTATAAAAAAAACGATTCTTCGATCTTCTTCTTTAATCGATGTCAAGGGTTGAGGCATGTCAACATGCCTCAACCCTAACATAAATGGCGGAATATATGCGAGCTGTGAAACGGAAGTAAAAATACTTATTAATTCAAGAAAATTAACCCCACTAGGAATATTTTTGAAAAGAAGTTAAAAAATACTTAAAATATTTTTGTTTTATTTATTGTCTAGAAATGATTGTGACACAATAAACTTTTTTTTAGTACTGTCCATGGGCATTCTCCTTTAGGTATCTAGTCGCACACAGCAACATTACGCGCACGCACTCATTGAAACTACTGAGCGCTCGATTTTATACACCATTCAAATAATATTGGTCCTTGATATTATTTTTTAATTTTATCGAAGTTGATTCAGGAAGGTTAGTTGGCACTTTGAATATGCATTTGGTAACTGTTACAAACCGTCGTCGTAAAAAGTAAGTTATTATTTTCAACCGACTTCAAAAAAAGGAGGTTCTCTATCTATTCGACCCGTATGTATCCGCAATTTTCTTAAAAACTCCTGATCCGATACTGATCGGGTTTTCGTCGATAAATGTATGTGTTTTCAGGGAAGGTTTAATTGTATAATTTATTAAGATCTTCGGAGATAGACAATGGAACTCTTCAATAACAAACAGCAAATAGCCTGCGATTACTGTGATCGTATGTTTATGTTTTGTTTTCACCATACCCGAATATAACATCACGCTCGTACGGTTTAAGAGGGTAAACAGATGTATTTAGTATACCCAATATGGGGTACCAACAAAATCTAAAACATGAAAAATAATAACTTTCCTGTGTCGAAAAACGAAAAACAATAGGTACCGACACCGACTTCCGAAAAGAAAATTAGTTTTCACTTTATTGTAGTAAGTAGGTATTTTAAAAAAAACACTACGTGAAGTAAGTAGATACCTAAAACGAAATAATTTCCGGTCACAAGGATTTAAAATTACTTGAACATTTTGCATTACATGGAACATATAAAATATTACTATCTTAATTTTTTGGAGCATTACATAATGAGCAGCAGCTAATGACATATTACCCAACATCCATGAAAATGACATTCATGACGAAAAGATGTAAAATTTTCGTCGACGCCATCTTGTATTTTGGTTTTGACCCCGTATTCGATATAAGCGACCCCAAAATCCATGAAAATGACGCCCATGATGAAAATTTGTCTAATTTTTGTCGGCGCCATCTTGTATTTTGGTTTTGACATCATATTTGATATATGCGACCCCAAAAACCATGAAAATATCACCCATGACGAAAAGATGTAAAATTTTCGTCGGCGCCATCTTTTATTTTTGTTTTGACCCCGTATTCGATATAAGCGACCCCAAAATCCATGAAAATGACATCCATGACGAAAAGTTGTAATTTTTTTATCGGTGGCATCTTGGATTTTGGTTATGACCCCATATTCATTACTGGAAACCCAAAAAATCATGAAAATGACACCCATGACGAAAATATGTTTGATTTATGTCGGCGCCATCTTGTATTTTGGTTTTGACCCCATATTCTATATAAGCGACCACAAAAACCATGACAATAACACCCATGATGAAAAGATGTCAAATTTTCGTCGGCGCCATCTTGTATTTTGGTTTTGACCCCATATTCGATATAAGCGACCCCAAAAACCATGACAATGACACCCATAACGAAAAGATGTCAAATTTTCGTCGGCGCCATCTTGTATTTTGGTTTTGACCTTATATGATATAAACGACCCCAAAATCCATGAAAATGACACCCATATCGAAAGCGGCCAAATTTTCGTCGGCGCCATCTTGTATTTTATTTTGACCCCGTATTCATCATACACACCTAAATACAAACCGGTTCAAATCATAAATCTCCACCCACCCATCCACTTCTAACCTTCACCGCCGCCAGCTTAACCTTGCCCATCCAAAGCCTAACCGTACTAAAGCTGCTTAAACCCACCCATCCTTTTCTCTGCCTTGTCAACAACTGCTTAACACCGCCAATCCAAATCCCGATCTTACCCAACATAATTTCTAAATCACATCCTAATAATAATAGGAAACTCAAACATACTTTTATTTCGGTCCGATAAAATATCAACTCCTTTCGATCACGACAAACGACTCACGCATGCACACTACAATCTTTTCTATTACTTTTTTCGTTTTTTGCGGTAAAAAGCGATACGCTCGTCCTTCCACGAGCGCTTCTGAGCGCGGAATGATGAGCTTCGAGTGCAAAATGTATCAAGAAGTCGGCAAGTGTTTTTATTTTAGCTAATATTTAAAAAAAAAAATTGATTTGGGTAAAAAATAATTAGCTGAACCTTTAAAGGACTATATATACCGCAATTTCTTATAATTTTCAAGATAAAATATGCTGTAAAATTACCTAAACTGGGACCTATTCGGACCCTACTTTTTTAATATTTTTGCGATTATAGTGATGGGAAAAACGTATTTGTGTAAAATTTTGTATGATGTCATGCAATTTTTCTGATGCCAATCTGGAGCTGAATATACTATCCATAAATTAAGACTATGATATCCCACATCTGTGATTGCATATACAATAAAATTGTACCTGAAAAGCACTGTTATTTGTAGAAAAATGTAATAGCGTCCTTAAATGATCTTTAAATTACTGTGGTGTACTCGACCTTTTTTGTTTTTTTGTTGATTCCATCAAGAGCTACATAACAAAAAAGTCCATCAGCTAAGCCATTATGATCCACAAAACACTGTTCTATGTAGTCACTATCAAGATTTGTGATTATGTTATCTAAACACGACTGAGACTTATTTCTGATAAAGGAGTTCTCACAAGATACCTAAAGTCAATGTGCTTAAAATTAAAAACTCAGAAGATTTATTGTTTTCAACAAGTACGTCAACATTGAAGTCCCCATATATAATACAGTTTTTGTCAATCAAGTGTTCTAACAATTTTTCTAAGCTAGAAATGAAACTTTCGAAGTTGTCATCATAGGGACTTCGGTAACTACAACAAATGTATAACCTTGTTGCAACATCTTTTGCACCACATATCTCGAAACTTTCGGTTCTGTAAAACTTACTGATTGACTCAATGTTTTCGCATTCTTAAATTGCATATTTTTTTGTTACAAAGTTTTTACTTTTCACTGTTTAGTTGTGGTAATGGACCAGTTCTATAGGTTATCTACTTATCACGTTTAATGTGATGCCAAAATAGATTAACCCAACAAAATGAAACTTAAACAAAACCGGTGGAATGACAGTATACCAGGATGAACTGGTCACACCTGCGTATCCCTTTAGAGCGTACCTGTGTGATCATATGTTATGAAGTGGTGTAAACGATAAAAATGCGATTGCAGCTATCCCGTGTTACTTGCCTTCATTTATTGAAGAGATCTAATGTCTACCTCCGAAGTTCTTCATCAGATCATGAAGATGTAAAAGTTTAAAAAGCTGGTTTGTCAAGTGGTCCCACCACATGACAAACCAGTTTTCAAATAAAAAAAGAATTGTCCAAATTGGTTCACCTAGTAAGTCAGTTCTGAGGCAAAACACATTAAAAATTCCGTCGAATTGATAACCTTCTCTTTTTTGAAGTCGGTTAAAAACATACTTCTTCTTTCTAAGTTATTGAAAATCGAAAGTGATCTGAACTTGATAGTAAGGAGAGCCAAGACTGTAGAAGGCTGGTGAATGCAAGACGCACAAGACCGATCTTTTGGTTAAAATGATGATGATGATAACCTAAATGAATGCGAGAAAAGAAAGATAAAAAAGCATACAAACAAAAACTAAAATACACGACGACTTTATTCTGAAGAACGGAACCTTATAAAAGGAAGTTATTAAACTATACAAAATTATAAGGTTGAATGACTGACAGGTCCGCAGGACAATACAAAAACCTCAACGGTAAAATACTATTGTTAAGTAGTAGAATAAATAACATAACCTGGACAAATAAGTCATTATCAATCGGTAATAAAATACCTTGCATTTCATTGTTAAAAGTGTTAATATTTTTTTTCATAAATTTCACCTGTTCAAATAAAAAAAACACATTATGGAAAAGGAAATAATAGTCGCAAATAATATCGGATAAGTATAAAAAGGGTGGTCTTTAGGAGAAAGTCAGTTGATCGTGACTGCCTGTCGTGGAATCAATACTTTGAAAATGAAGACCAATCAAGTAATTTTGGCGCTCTTGGTACTGGGGGTAAGTGTTAAAGAAATATGTACTAATAATATTATATTTATAATAGTATGTATTAATTAAATATAAGAAATATATATCGTATTAAATTATTTATACAAGTACTAAAGTTGAGGTATTTTTATAGTAAATATAAAAAAAGAAAATTTAAAATATTAATATAAAATGACAAATGTAAATTATAATAATACTAGCAAACGCCTCACGGTTTCACCCGCGTAGTTCCCGTCCTGTGGAAATACAGGGACAAAAAGTAGCCTATGTCACCCGGGGATAGGTGTAGCTTCCCAACGGTGAAATAATTTTTGAACTCTTTCCAGTAGTTTTTAAGTTTATTCGTTACATACAAAAATACAAATCTTTCCTCTTTATAATATTAGTATAGATTATTTATTAGTATAGATTATCACATTGTACTTATTGTTTGAGTGGGCATTTTGACTTTATATGCATTACTAGACAAATTATAAGTGTATTATAAGTAGTTTTATGGGATTGTCATACGCATTTCAGTTATAAGTCCAAATAAAAAAGAAGCATAAAACAAGCTAAGTCCACTTTTCTTGTTTCAGGCTTATTGTTGGACCATACAAGCTGCCCCAGATGGTAAGTGTCTAAAGTCAGAATATTATCTACAACATGAATAAAAAAAAATGGAGCCCATCAAGCAAGACGATCATCATCATCATCATCTATTCCCATCGGCCACCCTCGATTGGCCACCCCGGTGGCCGATGGGAATTATTTAGTGAAATTTGCCACCTTCCTTTATTCCCATCTGCCACCGGGGTGGCGGATGGCACTAACTAGTGGCGTTTGCCACCCCGGTGGTCGATGGGACTTATTTAGTGAAATCTGCCACGATCCTTTATTCCCATCTGCCACCGGGGTGGTGGTCGATTCTCATGACATTTGTCACATAAAAGTGAATGTTGATGCTGTGACCGGGAACTAAAGGTGCTGTCCCTGATAACATTATACGTATAATATCATCTAAATTTGCATTGCTCTACCTATTTCAATTTTGTTTTTTGGAAGTCTGACTCAAAGTGTTGTCCCCAAATTATAGAAATTTGTTTTTATTTCGCCCGTACATAAGAAGGGGTCTAAAAAAGAGATTACTAACCATGGGCCTATAACCAAGCTGTGCATTTTTGCAAAACATTTGAGAGGATTGTCTATAACCAGTTATATCCGCCCTTGCTAGCTCTTTCAGCACGGATTTTTAAAAGGACGGTCTACCACTTCTAATTTGATTTTATTTAATGATTTTATTACGGATGCTATGGATAATGATAAGCAGGTCGATGTGGTCAATGTCAATTTTGATATTTATTATTAATGTATTTAGACTTCATGCACAAAGATACTAATAAGGTAATATACTAACAAGACGCACGGCTATGCACCATCGGTACATGGTGGACATCGCACTCATACGCACAAAGCGATTTTAATACTTTCATTGTGCGCACTGCTGACGAGTGGAATTTCCTGCCGGAGTCTTATTCTCTGATAGCTACAACCTTTGGGTTAAGTTAAGTCGAGAGTGAATAGGTTACTTCTAGCAAGCGTGCTTCATCGTAGACCACATAATCGCTTACCATCAGGCGAGATGTTGGTCAAACGCGAGCCTTTATAGTTAAAAAACAGAAAATACATTTATGAAGTAACATAAAAGAAGAAAGCGCGTGCAGGACTGACCACCCGAGCGAGTGGTGCGAGTAATCGCCCGTCGCACAAAATTACTAGCTTATAGCCGAGCGGTAAAACTAACGGAACTACACACTCGCTTCTTGCCAACTCGTATCTAGGTTCTAACTATACTCGCTGCTGGCTGTTCGTCGGCGATGGGACAAGTACCTTAGTTGTGAAAATAAATCCGTAATTTCCGCTTGAATGCAAACCGACTTGTAACAGTCCTGATCACGAAAGGAAGCACGTTCCAGAGAAGAATGGACTGAATATAGAAGGAAGAATGGACTAGTTAAGGCTTAGCACGCACTGCGATTTTTATTCGCGCGAATTTTTTTCCGCGCGTTCTGTGGCCTATGGAGTTGTATGAAGCTGCACGCACTGCGGAAAAAAAATCGCGCTCAAATAGTACTAAAAAAAACGCGTGGAAAATAATTCGCGCGAATCAAAATCGCTGTGCGTGCTATGCCTAATATGGAAGTAAAAGTGAACAAAATCAGTAGTATGAGAAGGACAGAGCAAGAGGAGACTTCAGGAGATTATTAAAAGAACGCAGAAAAATTACATGAAATTGTTGCCAACGCGTGCCAACGGTTTAAAATTCTACCAAAATCCTTCAATGATTAATAGTCAAATATGAACCTTGAAAACTTTCTTGATATTTTTTCTATTCACACCGTTTTACGGTCATGAGAATCGACCACCCGACTAAACTAACGAAGGTGGCAGATGGGAATAAACCGGCAAACGCCACTAGTTAGTACCATCCGCCACCCCAGTGGCCGATGTGAATAAATGAAGGTGGCAAATTTCACTAAATAATTCCCATCGGCCACCGGGGTGGCCAATCGAGGGTGGCCGATGGGAATAAACCATCATCATCATTTCAGCCGAAAGCCGTCCACTGCTGGACATAGGCCTCCCCCAGGCGTCGCCACATTGACCGATCCCGTGCGTCTCGCATCCAGCGCCTTCCCGCAACCTTAACCAGGTCATCAGTCCACCTAGTGGGAGGCCTTCCAGCGTATCGTTTTCCGGTTCGCGGTCGCCATTCCAGAACTTTTCGGCCCCACCGGCCATCCGTTCTGCGAGCAATGTGCCCTGCCCACTGCCACTTAAGTTTGGCAATTCTTCGGGCTATGTCGGTAACTTTGGTTCTCCTGCGGATATCATCATTTCTGACGTGATCACGCAAGGAAATGCCGAGCATAGCCCTCTCCATTGCCCTTTACCTATCCATCCCATCCTCTCCAAGCAAGACGATCATCTTGTCTTATTCTGACATTAATTTTAGACTTATTTTCTTCTCAAATGAATCCGTACAGATCGGTTTTTGACTAACTATTGTCTAAAATCATGGACTAGAGTCACAAACAGACAGACCGATGAACGTTGAAGTTTCACTTTATGGTTGCTGTTGATATCTTTATATTGTGTTTTCCAATGGTGAAAGTCTAAAGCTTTGGTATCTAGACCGAAACGTACAATGCTGTGGTATGCGGTGCTGGACACATCATCCTGACGACCTCCTTGTGTGTTCCAATCAAGAGATTAAAGCTTTAGACTTTAATGTCCAACTACATTGCTTTAAGGAGGGCAACTAGATTCCTGTCAGCTTCCCTCCCAAACAAAGTAGCTGTGTCGACTTGTTGACTAATGCACAATTATTTTGCACCGGATAACCTTTCACGAAAATTGAGCTTCGGTACTGCAAGTAATATGTCCACTGCAAGACAAATGTCTCTTCTCATATAGAAAAGAACGCTTGCTCAAGGCGGGTTGGCGATTTCAAACTTATGGGAACTATATGGAAAGTACATATGAATTGAAAAAGTCACATCAGAAATAGCCTGGATTTGAACTCACGAACTCAAACAGAAGTGACGAGGTCTCAGCAAGTACTTATGTACTTTCCAAGTTTACCTTGGACATCGCTGACAACGGTGAAGGGAATCATTTTGAGACAACCTATCCTCATAGTTGGTATACATTTGTGCTCCATTGGTGTATTTGAGGATAAAACAAATAAGCAGATTAGCCTCTGAGGCACCGTGGTAGACAGTACTGTAAGTGACATAAATTACTGTTTCAAGAGTTCAGCCACCGACGTCGCCACCGGCCGGAGAACCGACTTGTCCCCCAACACCAGCGCCATGTGGTGGATCAGATCCATCTGAAGAGTGGTCACCATTTCTTGTTTTAAAGGTCAAAGCCACACTGTTGTAGTTGGTTTCCAATCATGGAAGAAAGACATCTTGAGGAAATTAATGTATTCAATTTGTATTCAAATTCAAATCTGTAATATCTATTTTATAAATAAATAATTATATTGTATTGTATGTAGTTGTTTTTTATTGCCTGTAGCACTTGAATTTCAATCAATCTGCCTAGCCTTTTTACAAACAATGTTGGGTTCAGCTTTCAATCTAATCGACAGCAGATGTTGAGGAACAGAATTTGACACGGTGGGACTACCTATCTTACAACCACAACCTAGTTACTGGGTAATAAAAAACAACACGATAATCAATATAGCAAGACTGATGTCACATTGATTGGCATCTGACTACCACAAATCAAATTTGAAATAAAATCAAATTTATTAGACCAACTAGTTTTTTCCAGCGGCTTCGCCCATGTGAATATCGAAAACTATCCCAAGGGGACATACTCCCGGGATAAAAAGTATCTATTCATTCTATCTATTCCAGACAAACACTCTCACAAACTTTCTCTTTATAATATTAGTGTGAATAACAACATAGGATGGACGGCGACCCCCAAACTAGGAAACATTTTACTGTATCTTGGGGGAAGAGTTGCGACATATTTGGAGTGACAATTTACATAAAGAAAAAGAAAGGCATGAATAAAATAGTAACGACTGTCAAAGATACTCAAATGACAGCTGGGCCTAGCAGCTTTCTGAGGCACGGAGAAGCCTTTGCATATAATAGAAGATCACCCATCCAAGGACCAACCTCGGCGCACCACCCGTGCGGCTGGCCGGGCGGATGTCTTAGCCACGAGCTTCTCTTGTCTTCCACTCATATGTACTTTCAATGAATCGTAGGCACTGGGTGCCTAGCCGCTGTGCTTTTGGAAATCTTGGAACTAACATGAATCATGGTTTGCTACTACTCAGCTCTACCATTATGAAGGGAACCGAATAATCCAACCCATATCCCACCATCAGAGAGACATTTGAGACATATGAAACACTCAACTGTCAGGGCACACACATGTCAACAAACGACTCATAGGTACAGTGGTAGACTTACAGTCGGAACATAGTACTCACATATATGCTGTGCAGTTATATAATACTAAAAGAGATTGAGTTTAAACAATACAAATATATTCATACTGTCTTCAGCACGTCCAACAATACTTCAAAACTTTTCTGCCCATCACTTGTTTTTGCGCCCTAGTTGCTGCAGAGCAGGAACAGCATTGAGCCAAGCATTTATATCAGCGACGTATTACCCCAACTTATAATATGCTTGCCTGCATAGTGTGCGTTTTATACAAGTTTTGAATTTCGTCTCATTCATTTCTAGAATGTAGGGAGGTATTTTATTATAACATTTTACACAGTACCCCATAAAAGACGATCTACTTTAGCCAGCCTGAAACTTGGTTTTATTATAATAATAATAAAGCCTTTATTTACTAATAAACTTAAACTACATTTACAATATTATATAGAAACTAAACATAAAAAAATATTGCACTTCGGCGTCTTCGTCCATCAGCGCGTCCCTTGACGCATATGCCTCCCCCAGGCTCCTCCACTTGTCACGGTCTCGTGTAGCTTGGTTGAATTAATTGGTCACTATTTCAAATATCATAATTATGTCTGTCGCCGTTTTTACTAAAAACAGACTTCTAAAACAAATTACACAACAAAGCGAAAAATAACTTTCTTTGCCGAAGTCTGTGTCTTTGGTACCTATTGTTTGCCATTTTTCGACACCGACTTCTGAAAAGAAAGTTATTTTTCACTCTGTAGTAGGTATTTTGTTTTGGAAGACGGTTTGTTTAAAAAAAAAACAACAAAATATCTATTTTTAGTTTTGGTAGGTATACACAAATACCATGAAAATTATTTATAGCCAAAGTAAATCTCATGGCGATTCGAATAAGTCCAAACACGACTAGGTTTCATTGTTTTATTTCGGAGTTCCAGTGCCTACCTTTCAGCTTCATCATCAGATCAGTTCGATGTTACCATTTTCATCAGTGCCAATTATTTAGAAGTATTTGCTTCATCATAGTCGGTTTGTCTTTCGTAGGTACCATTTTTTTGCGTTATGGAAACCGACTTCAAAAAATTAAGTTATTTTTCACTTTGTTGTTTTGTATTTGGAAGTCGGTAGTATTTTTTTGCAAAAAGTTTTTTTATTTTTCACTTTTTAGTTGTACCTAATGTAGGTACCTAATAGGCCAGTTAGTAAGGGAATTATTTCGCCAGAATAGATTTCATGAAACTTGAACATAACCGGTGAAATGAGAGATCTGCTTACCCCTTAAGAGCGAACTGGCGTGATGTTATGTTATAAACACACACAGACATGCGATTGCAGCAATCCCGAGAGATTTGCCGTTATTTATTGAAATTGAAAAAAACAAACATGAAGTCGAACATAGAACCTCCTCCTTTTTGGGAAGTCGGTTAAAAAATATATGGCTGCTTATAAACTAAAGTGCCACAAAACGAAAATAAGTTTTTTTCAGGAGTGCTAATTCAAAATTTTCATTTAATTTTTTGTTTGTTTTTTGCACTCTTACTTTCAATGCTTTTGTGTCATATATCCATCGATGCGTCAATTGCCTTTTGTTTATTTTATATTTGTGGAAACTATAACCCAAAGAGGCCATATATAAAATATTTCTCACAAGTACAATAACATTTTGAATAAAAGGCCGCAAAAGAAAAATAAATGTGTTTTTTTTATCACAACCTTGTTGGATAAAGACAATCTTATAACAAAAAACCGGCCAAGTGCAGTTCAAACTCGTGCGCCGAGGGTTACGTACCTACCCATTATACAGACAAAGATACAGATAAAGATGGACATAATTGCCTCTAAGCATTCAAAGCGTGATTGTCACAGTTTCTGGAAGAGCGCTAATAAATTGAGCATTGGGGCAGGCCTGCCTGTTAGTGTGAATGGTGTGAGTGATGTGAAGGATATTGCAAACATTTTTAGAAATCAGTTTGTTTTAAAGTCATCGCTAGGGAGCTCTTGTGAGATGCTGGTTGCTGAGCCCCGTTCTGGCATAGTGGGTACACGTTCAGTGCCAAATATGTGGCCAGGGTCATCAGGTCTACGTCTAGAAGCAAGTCCAGAGGACATGATGGGCTCAGTAGCTCGAGCGTTTGCAATACGCCGGTCCTCACTTACCGAGGGTTTTGACACTGCTGTACAATTGATGTATTGGTCATTCATACTTGCCTAATGGGGACGATCGTGGTTCCCATTGCTAAAAGTAAAACAGGTGATCTTTCGGATAGGGGAATCTATAGACCTATTTCTCTAGCAACCATAGTAACTAAGGTGCATGATGGTCTGCTTGATACACAGCTAAACGAACATCTTGTGCTGCACGACAATCAGTTTGGATTTCGGCCAGGACTTTCTACAGAGAGTGCAGTTCTGTGTCTCAAGCATGCCGTCAGGTACTACACAAAAAGAGGAACACCTGTTTTCGCTTGCTTCCTCGATCTGTTTAGGGCTTTTGATCTGGTTTCTTAAGATACATTATGGAGGAAACTTGAACCTATACGCTTGCCTATCGAGCTTATAAGTATCTTCAGGCATTGGTATGGAAGCCAGATCAACAGAGTCCGGTGGGCGGATGTGCTGTCGGAGACTTATAAATTGGAGTGTGGAGTGAGACAGGGGGGATTGACCTCCCCTTCCCTCTTCAATTTTATATGTATGCCCTGATTGAGGCGCTTAGCAGTCAACATTTCGGTTGTCATATTGACGGTGTCTGTGTCAATAATAAGCTTTAAAGGACAATGCTGACATTGAAAGGGAACGGAGGGCTCTTTCCGAGCGTGCGAATATGATAGCTTGCAGGTTTGCACATTGTACTGCAGAAATAAAGGTGACGCTCTTTAGAGCATTCTGTACCACCACACTTGCAGCCTGTGGGATAAGTATTCACGGGCGTCATATGGAGCCCTTCGTGTTCAGTATAATAACGCGTTTAGAAAACAGATGGATTTGCCTTGGCGTTGTAGTGCGTCAGGGATGTTTGCGGCAGCGCGTTTGTTTTTACGCGATAATGCGCAAACGCGCAACATCAATGGTGGGCCATCATTGAGCCCACCCGAGCCAACCCACCATTGAGTTATTTATTATTTACTTTATTGCACACCAAGATAAAAACTGTACACACGGAAACCTTAAAATAACAACAAATATACAACAGGTGACCTTGTCGCGTTCTGCGATCTCTTCCAGGTAACCCAGAATGGAGAGAGATAGCCTGGACACGACATGGGGTTGCACTTGGTGCAATTTTAAAATTAAATAAGTTACAAACTTAGGAAGCACTAAATATAAAATACTAAAATAGATACATAAATACATACATACATTAATACAGGCAAGAAAACAATACAGCTCCAACAAGAATAAGATCACAGTGACAGGTAGTGCTCCTTTACCAGTCTTTTAAAGATTGGTAGTGATTGCGCGCGTTTTATTGTCACAGGCAGTGCATTCCATAGCCGAGCGGCCTGGACAGTAAAAGATTTGTCTAGGAAGATAGTGGAATGCACTGGCATTTTAAGTTTCATGTTATCCGATGACCTAAGAACTTTCGTGTGCGAGTCACATAAAAACTGAAATCGGTTTTTGAGGTAAAGAGGGGTAGACGGGAAAAATTGTATATTTTACAGGAGGGATAGAATATGAGCATTCCGGCGAAGGCAAATTGGCAACCACTTGAGTTTTTCGCGGAATTCAGAAACATGGTCATATTTGCGCAAACCGAATATGAACCTTATACAAACATTTTGAAGTCGCTCAAGTTTATCAAGTTGTACTTCAGTGAGGTCAAGATAGCTGGCATCAGCATAATCAAGGATGGGTAGAAGAAGAGATTGTGCAAGCGCAATCTTGGTAGCAGTCGGCAGAAAATTACGCAGTCTTCTCAGAGATCCAGCAGATGCGAATAGCTTGCGGCTAACTTCCTGTAGCTGGGCAGTCCAAGAGAAGTTCTTGTCAATAAATATCCCCAAGTTCTTCACCTTCTCGTTAAAGGGTACAACAAAGTTATCAAAATAAACTTGAGGAAGAGTCGTCCAGTCGATCCTTGAGACCAACCTTGAACTGCCCACCACCAGAATTTGCGTTTTTATAGGGTTCACCTTAAGTCCATACCTCTTGCTCCAGTCGCATATACGGGCCAGATCACTATTTATAGTCAAGATAGCCTCAGATAGATTACCAAGAGGAGATCGCGTGTAAATTTGAAGATCATCTGCATAAGGTGGTAGGAAGCAATTAATTCGTTGGATATTGAGTTAATAAAAACTGCGAAAAGTAAGGGGGATAGAACGCCACCCTGAGGTACCCCGGCAGATGTACTACACCAGGAAGACAAGGTCTCTCCGATGCAAATACGTTGTCGGCGACCAAACAGGTAACTACGAAACCAATACAAAACTAAAAACCTCTCAATGTATTCTGAGTGTTAAACTTATGTCACTTCAATAAACTTAAGTCAAAACACAACATTCGTTAACAGCATGAAATCTCTATATTATAATAAACTATAGTTTTACGATAGAAAACTGCATTTTCGTTACTAAAAAGTGAATCGGCGAGTTTTTCTAATATGCAAAGTATAAAATTTTAACAGTTAGCGAATATATTTTCGTTAACAATTTTTGTTGTGACATCCGATAAACGAAAATCCAGGTGGGCTGGGGCAGACCATGCTAAAACACTATTATGTCATTATGTTTACACGAACAACTTGCAAATCTTAAAATTTCAACATATTTCTACTAGCACCCTGTATATTTTAAATTTCGACATATCTACTAGCACCTGTATATTCTAAACTTCAACATTATTTCACAAAAAACCTAACTGCCTTTAAATAATACCATAAACGTACACTTATTAACATTAATATAAGTTCTCACTTACTTCAACAATATTCTAAAAACATAACGACAACAACATTTCAACTATCCTAAAATAAAATATGATGATTCGTTTTTATTTATACTGATGATAGATTGATGTCCTAAAATATCTACATTGTGGACACCCAGGAATATCAGCTATGAGAGCACTGCAAGATTCTATGTATGGTGGCCAACCATTGAAGAAGACATAGATTCACACGTAAAAACTTGCCGCAAATGCCAGGTGAACACCTCGGAATTGCAAATTTTCTCATGGCCCATGCCAGACCAAGCCTGGGCAAGAATTCACGTTAATATCGCGGGACCGTTCGAAGGCTTGTAATGGTTGGTTCTGTCTGATGCATTTGCCAAATGGATCGAGGTCAAGATTACGACTGCCAAACTCTGTGATGAACTGGACACAATTTTTACCACCTTCGGCCTGCCTCAGTTTTTAGTGTCAGACAATGGCCCACAATTTACTCCTCATGTGTTCCAAAATTACCTCAAAGATAAGGGATTTGAACACATCAAATCTTACAGATTAGCAGAGCGGACGGTTAGAATTTTCAAAAACAGAATGCCTCAAAAAACGGCTAGAACATTTCCCGTTTGCCTATCGCATCACAACCCATAGCTCCACTGGCAAGGCCCCGGCCCAGATGATGTTTGGACGGCAATTATTTGTGAGCTTGACAACGCTCGACCAAGTGCCAAACGGTTGTTACAATACAAGCAAATAGAAGTGAATGTTACCTCCGACAGCCAGACGCCCTATTTCGGACCAGGTGATACTGTGCACGTATGAGCCAGGGATCAGTAGCAATGGGAACCAGCGACGGTTTCGCGACACACGCATCGATACTCGTACGTCATTAACACTCCAATCGGTGTGGAAAGAAGGTACCACGCAGACCATATGCGACCTCGTCTCTCCGAATCAGATGAGTACCCAGTTCCTGGAAGCACTGGAAGCGCTTCTCGTAATCTTATACTTCCAGTCGCGTCCTCGACTCCTGTACTGGAAGCTACAGGATCCCTGATATCATCTCAAGTAGCAGAAACCCAAGTAGAAACTGCCCCCGAAGCATCCGCATCTCACTTGCCACAGAATGTGGTCAGCATGCTGTTTATGCCTATGGCACCACGCCGAAGCTAGCGTACCACTGGACCACCCCGACACCTAATTAATGAGATGGAGGTTTAAACCCTTGTAGGGCGAAAGAATGTTACAAACTTATTTTATAATATTTTCATGTCATAAATACCGGTGACAGTGTAGTCTCTGTCATTGCAGTTGATTTGTCAATTTCATTGTCAATGTCAACATTAATTTATAAACGTATGACGATTAGCTAGTTCTTATCACCATCCAATGAGTTTTATCATAATTAGTGTTAAATTGGCTTAAATACGATGTCACAAAAGCAACGTCTGGTCGACAATTTATTGCCAAGAAATTTAAAGAGCCAATCAACAGCAGATATGGATTATTAGGGATATGATGAAGATTCACTCACATTATTCTTCCCACATGGCAGCAAATTATAAGTTTCTAACGGCGTAGGCACTGCCTTACAATCCAACATGTCTAACTGGCTATGCGGATGCGGATTGGACAAATTGTCCCATCGATCGTCGTTCTTACATCGGTTTTTACTTCTCGTTGTTCGGAGTAGCAATTTCGTGGCAGAGTAGGAAGCAAACTAAGGTCCTCTATCATCGAGTGAAGCGGAGTAGAGATCGACCGATCGTGCAGCGCTGATTCAAATGGTATTCTCTAGCGCGGTTATGGTCATCAAAGAACTCTAGGCTGACATCTCCCGTCACAATTTTGTAGACGAATTAGGGCTTGAAACAAATTCTTTAAATTATAATCATTGAGATAATATGTAGTGCGTAGAACATTATTACCTCAATGATTATAATCGATAAATCTCGACTGACAGTTTTATGGACTGAAAATGTATAACATAGGTCTAGTTTTAACTATTTTAAGTAATATAGTGAAACTACAAACGATTTCATAGTTATAAGATATTAAATAATGCATTTTTAGGGTTCCGTACCTCAAGAGATAAAAAAGGAACCCTCATAAGATCACTCTCTTGCCGTCTGTCCGTGTGTCACCACCGATTTTCTCAGGAACGGGTGGACCTAGCAAGTCGAAACTTATACCAGATACTGAGGTATATAGTCCCTATCAGGTGTACAAAAACTGGGTTTAAAAGCAAGGTCCTGAGTCAACACGATAAAAAGATATGGGCAAAAGTAGATTTTCGCGAAAATTTTTAAGTACCAAAATTTACCTTAATTTTCAACTTCTTTTATTGTTCGGAAATTTCCCTTTACATGAGCTTAAGACCTTGCTTTTAACCAAAATTTACAATTCTAGGTCAACCGGAAGTACCCTATAGGTTTTGGGTCGAAAACCTATATGGTAGTTCACGTTGACTTAGAATCACGAAATTTCAATTATTGCGAGTTGCTACAACTCACGACCGACTTATCTTACAAATACGGACCTATTGTTGATATTTTTTTTATTACTTCAAATTTTTTGTAAGCTATAACATTTGTTTTACTTGCGATATGCAGTTTTAGTGTTATGAGCAAAAAAATCAATAGCTTTGTTTTTTGCAAAGGCAAACAAACTTGAAATGAGAACGAGACGCGGGTTTTGTAACGTTTTGTTGGAGACGTTTTAATTTGTATTTGTGTTTCAGTTGGAGGTATAGCAATGAGGATGTTATAAATTGGTATTAAAAATAGTACATAATGTAACATCACGACTGTGTTTCTCGAAGGGTTGGGCAGGGGTGCAATTAAAGTACAGTACAACTATTTTCTTAATTGTGTTATAAAATGCCCGGTGTTTATAAAGTAGATTGTAGTTGTGGCAAGTCATACATCGGTCAGACGAAGCGTATGCTTGCTTGTCGGATTTCAGAGCATATCAGGGCAGTAAAGAACAATGACACCCAAAAATTGGCCATTGCTCAACATCTTTTGGAATCAGGATTGAACCACTGGATTGAGTTACATAACCCTCAGGTCATTTCGACGCCACTATACCCCTAGACTGGTGAGGGAAGCTATCGAGATTACCAAATACAAGAATTTCTACCGGGACAATACAAGGGTTTCAACTGTCGACAGCTTGGAATCCAGTGGTTCAGCTGTGTAAACCCCGAAGAAGTGCAGAAAAAAGTTCGCGAGCGGACACAGTGAGTTTCGTGTGTTGGGAACAGAATCGAGTTGTGAGTGACAGTGGTAGCGGTACCGAGTGCAAAAAACGAACAAGAAAGAGGGTAGACCGATTTGTCTCCTCATAAACACCCACCCGCAATAACTTCAGTTTATCCGGGTGCATCATCATGGTGCTTGCAACAGCACCGAAATATCGGCAACTCGCTACAAACAGTAAACATGGTAAATATCCCGATTCTAATGTAAGTGTTAGTGACCATGACAGTTTAAAAACTTATATTTTCTTAATGTCCCTCGGCAATCATCGCAATTCCGAATACAAACGAATGCTAATTTCCATGTCCATCAATTATCTAATACCTTTAAACGAGCAATTCTTGTATATATGGTATATATATATGTAATCTGAATCTAATACCTTTAAACGAGCTATTGTTGTTTAGATGTATATATATTATTATCACATCACATCTTCAGCCTTTTAATGTTCCCACTGCTGAGACACAGGCCTCCTCTCATAGAGGGTATATATATACACCGTGAAATTTAAATGGTTGTTTTCCCGCAGCGAAATGGTTTTTTCTATGTAATACAATCGTTTCGTAGTTATGTAAAATATTAGAAACAAAAACTGGCATATTTAACATTGTGAAAAACTTAACTCGAAAGCGATCACGAACCAATAGTAATACCTCCCGATATCTACGGCCGAACGACAGCGGGGCGTTGACCCGGGTGCTAAGTAGGTCAGGATTACTGTCAAAAGGATTAGGTTCGAAGGCGGCTCCGTTTGATAATGTTGCGCGCGGGCTAGTTTATGCCGTATTACTACACGCGAGAGCTTATTTTACTTTAAACATTTAATAAATCGGTATTTGCTTTGTCGGCTTAGCGGTGGTATTGTTCCTTGCAAACTATTTTATGACGTATCACTACGTGCGAGAGTTTATTTTGGTTTGAACATTATCTTGTGCATCGCTTTTCTTTGCCGGTGGTGACGCGAGTAGTACCTAGTACCTACAAGTTACTATTGTAACTCACTTTTTCGAGTTGATGAATATTTTTTAAATTATTTTAAAACAAAAACATCGTTATTTTTTTACTTTAACTCTATGCTTCGAAAGTACTCCTTAAGGCAAGTCGTTCTGCCGCGGGAAAACAACCAATTAAATTTCACGGTGTATAATCTGAATCTCGGAAACGGCTCCAACGATTTTCATGAAATTTAGTATGCAAGGGGTTTCGGGGGCGATAAATCGATCTAAATATATAGGTTTAGTTTTAGAAAAAGTCGTTTTCTCTATTTTTTCTAACGAGCAGAGTTTTTCCCGAAGGGTTAGACAGAAGTGACCCAATAATATGGGTACCCGAATTTTACCAGAACCTATATGTCACGTAATATAGGGCTCTATTGCCAACTAACGGGCACAAATCCGGACAACCGCTTTCCAAAAGAAAGTACATTTTTCCTGTTGTATAACCGGCTAATCAAAATTTTGAATTCATGTTTTTTTTACCTTTTTTTTTATTGTTGATTAAATATGTAACTTGACAAAATATAAACAGAAAACATCACAAAAACCTCAAAAGGTTTGTCTGGATGTTGAAACACTTATAAGCAATATTAACACTAACAAAATATCATTGATTATAGTTTTAAAATCATAGTTGATAAAATACATAAATAAAAAATTGTAAGTTAGTTAGTAATATAATCTGCAATAGTACCAAAGATACTAACAAAAACTACGCCGGCGTGGGTCAGGCAGCCCGACAACACAAATATTAAATGAAATTTAAACAGGACTATGCATTTGCAAAGATAATCAAAGAATTTCTTGTATTTAATTATATAATTATTATTTGTTATTTCTGATTGAATTTTTGTGGGAACATCATTAATTAGAGTAGGTATTAAATAAGCGCATGTTCGTTTACCGTAATAGTTCTTGTATCTCGGTACTATAAGTTTTGATTGAGCTGCCATTCTTGTAGCTTTGCTATGATTGACTTTAGTTTGCAGGTCTTTGTTGGTGAACTGTTCTATTAATAACCACTTTCGAATTTTAATGTGTATTGGCAAGATTTTACAATATTTAAAGAAGCCTGTTACGTCATCACCATCATAGAGTGTTTTTTTTAATTTAATTAGGTATTTTTTTTTTAATAAACTATGTTGTAGGTTATATATTTTGTCTAGGTAGGTTTTAAATGTTCTGCTATAGCTAGTTATTCCATATGAAATAATAGATTCTGCAAGTGCATTATAAAGTAATTAATTGGTTAAGTAATTAGTTAAAGTACAATTTCATCACTAAGTTCATTACTGATTTTTACACGGCATGTTCTGTTTTTTAGATAATCTTTGCACCAGTTTAATATTGGGCCTCGAACCCCTGTATTGTCAAGCTTGTTTATAAGTGTATCATGTCTGAGGGTGTCAAAGGCTTTGCTGAAATCAATAAACAACAAGATGTCGTGTTTTTTTATCATTGAGGTGTTGGTTTATTTCATTTGTGAATTTAGAAAGGAGAATTGAGGATGATTTGTTAGGTTGAAAACCAAACTGAGAAGCCGATAAGACATGGTTTTTAATGTATAAATTCTGAATTTGTTGACACACGTATTTTTCCACTACCTTATCTATGACTGGCAATATTGTAATGGGCCTGTAGCTGTCATAGTTATTATGAGATCCATTTTTATAGATTGGTCGCACGATCCCTGATTTTAATTCTTGGGGATATTCCCCTACTTGTATACTAGTGCTTATTAATTTAACTATGACCTTAGCTATCTTATGACTTAAAACTTTTACATCTATACATCGGATGCCATCTATACCCGCAGATTTATTTATATTAAGTTTTTTTATAATAGTTTATATATTACGAACGGTAGGTTTTTTAAATAACATGGACTTGTTAACTGGAAAAATATATTCTGATTCAGGTATTAGTTTTATGTTGCATTTAGGTAATATTTTGTTTACGTTTTCGCTAAATCCCTTACTGAAATTGTTGGTTATTGTACTTATAGCTAAATCATTTTTCTTCAATGCTTTGATTATTGCTTCATCTACTGACTTACAGATTCGACCAGATAGTGTGTTTAAAATGTCCCACATTTTCTTTTTATTCATTTTATTTTCATTAATTAGGTTAAAGTAATGTTGGTTTCTAGATTTGTCTATTATTTTTTTAGTCTCATTTCTTTGTTTATTGAATTGCAATCTAAGTATTTTATTATTTATATCCTGTTTCCACCGTTTGAAAAGTAAATCTCTTTTATGGCACATATTATTATTTTTCTGTTTATCCACAACTCTTTATTCCTTTTGCTGTTGGTACTTATTGTTTTAGAATACTTGGACTGCTCATAACAACACTCAAAGCTATTTTTAATATAGCTATAAATCTCTTGAGGGCGTTGCATATTATCAACTACATTCCAATCTATGGCGTCCAACTTTGGTTTTAATTTATTATAATCAATTAATTCTTTTACTTTTGCAACATCCTGTACAGCGTCTTTAGCTCCTCCTCCAATACAAGACAACACGATCATGCGATGGTCTGCCATAACCGTACCGAGCGCCGCTGTATAAAGGTCTGACGAGTGCGATCTTACAAAAATATGATCAATACAACTTCGAGTGATAATATTATTTCGTTTTTCAATTCTAGTGTAATCTGAGATCGCGCTCGTCAGGCCACACTCAGCCAAACAATTTATGTAATAATTCCGTATGTTGCCATTCAATTTCAGAAAAAAAGCAAGGTCTTACAGCACAAGTAAAGGGAAAATTATAAAAAAAAAAGTTGAAAATTAAGGTAAATTTTGGTACTTACAAGTTTTTGCGAAAAACTAAATTTGATTTGATTTTAATTTTTTATCGTGGTGACTCAGGAGCTTGGTTCTTATACACCTAATAGGGATTATAGATCTCAGTATCTGTTATAAATTTCAACTTGCTAGGTCTACCCGTTCCTGAGAAATTCGGTGGTAACACACGGACAGACAGACAGACAGACGGACAAGAAAGTGATCTTATAAGGGTTCCTTTTTTACCTTTTGAGGTACGGAACCCTAAAATAAACTTAAAATACCCTTACCTTTGCACATTGCCATTTTTTCAATAAATCGAAAACTTAACTTTTATGACAAAAATTGTGTTTTTAAATGCTTTTAAAACCTCACCAGGCAAACATTAAAACTAAATTTTAGTTAACATAGTATGCTTCTGAAGCAATTATAATACTATATGGATCAATCCTTCGTACTAGTCTCTAGCAAGATATCAACAATTTAGTCTGCGTCAAAGGCAACTATGTATTACTTTTAATGATTAGAATAAAAAACCACTTTGGCTGAAGTACGCTACTACAACCTCATGATTTCCTTTTCATTAAGACAACACCCCGCCGATTCCAGTATTGCTGGCATCTGTGTCTACTGTGAATTCATGTTCATTGTCAGGATAGCCCAGGATGAGTGCATTGCACAAAAGTGTACCTTCAACTTCTGCAATGCGACGTCACAGCTTGCATACTAGCAGAACTGTATCTTATCTTCAGTTAGCTCATGTGGAGTTCGAGCAATGTCAGCAAAGTTCTTCGCAAACCTTCGACAGTAAGAGCACAAAACCGAGAAACCGGGACTGGCCAATCCTCCGTGATGACCATGATCTTATTCGGGTCCATTTCAATACCTTCTTCGGAAACTACACGTCCAAAAAAGTTGACTTGCCGCCTGAACAACGCGTCGTATCTTCAACAGCACTTCTTCCAAATTGGGGATCTTCAAAGGTGAGCCCCATGACGATAACACCGTCCAAGTAGACTAGGCAGGCGTCCCTAATTAGTCCAGTAAATACCCGCTCCATCAATATCTCAAAGGTGGCAGGAGCATTACGCAATTAAAATGGCATAGTGTTGAATTGCCACAATCCTTTGCCTGTAGAGAATGCTGTCTTATCCTTATCTCGGGGGTCTATCTCGACCTGCCAGTAGCCAGTTTTCAGATCTAAGGTAGAAAACCACTTCATTCCCGTTAGCGTCGTCAATCTTGGGCAATGAATAACTGTCTTTAATGGGCGATAGTTTACACAGAACCACATGGTGCCAGCTTTCTTCTTCACCAACACTTCCGGTTAACACCATTGACTGGACGAAGGCTTAAAAATGCCGTCCTTCACACGTCTTGGTCGCTGGCGGGCTGGTACCACATTTCCTGTATTAGTTCCTGTATGTATTGAACTAACGCAGTCTTCCCTATATCAGCATAATTTGTCAAGTAAAGTAATAAGAAAATACTTAAGTAGTTCAAATAATAATAAAGCAAGTAGCCCACTGTCGTTGAATTCAGTACCGTTACAAACCTCGTTCATTTAAATTGTAAACGTTGTAGAAATTTGCGCTTATTAGTATATTTACTAAAATATAGATAGTAGATTCATAGTAAATGGCAATTCTATTGCACAACATAAAATATGAATTATAAAGCAAAGCATTCCTTTATTAAACAGCAATCCCAAATTGTATCAAAGCCAGTTTTATCTTAGATTAGATTAGATTAAGACGGGCTGGTGTCCGCAACTCCACGTCTAAGCGCGTATTTTGCGTACAAGTAACCTTACAGTTTTATCTTAAAAAAATATCACAAGCACAAAAATGTTTTGAGGAAAACATACGTTTCACAGAAAAAACTCTTAAGCTTATAACAATAATAACATATTAGGCATTTTTTTATTGCAGTACGGACACTTTCCAAAACGTGGCACCTTTGTATTAAAAATAATTGTGTACATGTTTTTTTATAAGCAATACGGACGCATTCCCAAATGTGGCCCTGTTACCTAAAAGATACACTCACAATATAGGTCACTTTTCGCGTTGTGGCAGTTTATCACAAAACTGACGTGCCTTACAGGTCGCAACTTAAAAGATGGCCGCTTTGCTCGGAACTTAGCCATCGATGCGTGAAAATGCCAAAAGGGCGTATACATTTGTTAATGATGAAGAGGCTGATTTAGACAGGTGTCTTCGTGAAATATGAAAAAAGGATGATTTTCGCCACATTTTTTTAAATAAAAGCGATTTTCAAAAATTTGGATTTGTGGCACTTTAGTTTATAAGCAGCGATATATAGAATAAAAAATAACTCAGTGTCTGCAGCCCTTCCCCATAGTAAGAAACCGTTACACATTATACTATGAAACTAACTAAAACAGACCAGCCTCGCAGTATCTACATCCGTAAACTGACGATTTTTTCTAACAGCCTAAGCTGCCAAACTTAGCCACCCTGCAAATGATATTAAATGAGGAACCCATTGTAACCTTGAGTCTAGCGTTATCCTAGTAAAACCGTTTTATCGACTAATTCTAGTTTCTGACAATTCTTATGTTTCAAAAGTAATGTTTCAATTGAGAGAAAACATATGTTAACATAGAGAAAACAATTGATTAATTATAAAAAACCATGTAAAAAATGCGTCTGTCCACCGTCGATAGCAAAAGAACGTTTATGAATCAGTTTTTAACTATATCTTAATCATTATTTTTTTCCAACTTTATTGCATAATTTGAACAACACAATCGCAGAGATGTTGCTGGCTCCACTGAGTCGGAGCGATGTTGCTGGCTCCAGTGGGTTGGAGAGATGTTGCTGGCTCCAGCGGGTCGCGGTGATGTTGCTGGCTCCAGTGGTTCGGAGTGGTGCTGAGCGGCGTAGTGGTTGACTGCTGGCGTCGACCAGGAGAGCATCTTCAAGGCTCTGCTTGCTGACCGGCCGAAGGTGCAGTGTCTGGTTCGGGCCCAAAGGTTATTGTCGGACTGTCGTAAGTGTTCAAATCGTCGCGTCGAAAACTTTGCTTTCGCGATGCAGGATTTGTGTGACGTCATGTCATTAGTTCGTAAGTGGCGGCGTTGGTGTCGCTACAACCCTATGTTTTACCAATACATATTTGAATTTGAGTTACTAAATAGGTGTTGTAAACAAGACTTGCGCTTTCATATTTGACTACCTGTTTACCCAGACAGGTACCAAAATATAAATCACATCGTAGTACATTGCTATGATAAATATTTTAGTAGAACGATTGTAATATCAATCGTAAGCCACAAATTACTTCATAAAACTATAATAATGACCAATGTAACATAAGACATAATGAGACTCTTTCAATACACTATTGGCAACATACACTTGTATTAAGTTTATATAAAAAAAATACTAAAAATTGCAACCGACTTCCAAATAAAAACACTACAAAGCGAAAAATTTACATATTACGCCACTACTGCACTCAATTTATCTTATTAATTAACAATCAGTCAGGCCCCTAAACAGACACTATCTGGTTTATTTAGCACCATCGGCCCTTCTCCATTACAAGGGATCCGTGACAAAGGAATAATACGTATTAATTTAATTCCAATGTATGGAGAAGTAGACTAGTGACTTGGAGAACAAAAGTGAGATTATTTCGTCGAGCTTTGGAGATTATTTTAATGTGTAGTTTTAGTTTAATTCGTATTTTGTATAAGTTTTTTTCTCTGTTAGTTAGATAGATAGAACATACTTTATTGTACACGAAAATTGTAACACAGGTATTTCGTAATAATGATAATTTTATGGATTATCTTAATCTTTTTTTTCTTCTTTATCCATAATGCTGCTTACTGTCTACTCCATTGCACGCCTCTTATCTGGTTTTATTTAAATTTTACGACCGCAAAATTATTTTTTTTGTATGCAAGGAAGACCTCTCGAAAAAAATAAACGGTATAAAACAATCCACCGAAAATTTGTAACGAAGAAAACTCTCCAAAGTTTCGGTTTACCATTCTGTAAGTCGAACAAAATATCGGAAAGCAGTCAGGGCAGACTGTAAAGAGCATCCGTGGCCCCTGACTCTAAAACGGCCCACTTCGCCAAGTAAACACGATAACTTTACTGAAAACCTTTCGCGGAGGTGACGACTTTGCAACTTCGGGACCTGAGTTGTTTGTCTTTTACGAGCGGCTTCGGAGTTCCTAGTGGATAACTGACTTGCTAGAAGTTTGAGTCGAAATAGCGTTTAGGTTTTTTTAATAAAATGAGAAGGCTGATAAAAAGGAAGGTTAAAAAAAATTTTTCGTTCGTTAATCTAATACCTTTAAACGAGTAATTCTTGTATGTAAGTATACAACAGCTCACTATACACTTATTCTTCTATTATTTAATTGTACATTATTTATATACACATTTTGTATCACTCATGGCAAATTATGCATAGATTATATTTTATTTTGTTACCCACATCCGTGTGTCGCTGCGGGGTGCCAACTGAAAGCCAGCACTGGATGTCTGACGCCCAGCAAATGCTGAGTTGGTAAACCTTTGGGTATGGGCACGTTCAGCGCAATTTGTCTATGCACTTCTTTTTGTCTTTTACTCCATATTTGTTGCTGTTGTGTTGTGCCTGTGTCGAATAAATAGATTTATATTCTTCTATTCTATCTAAATCAAAATCGGTTCATCCGTTTAGGAGCTATAATGCCACACACAGATACACATATACACAGCAACAACGTCAAACTTACAACAAACCTCTTTTTTCGTCGTGAGTTAAAAATATTGAGGGAAGTACTAATTCTGGGTGCTAGTCTTTCATAATTATTAACTGGACTCTCGCATCTTAAGGCACTAATAGGCACCATACGTTTAAATAAAAGGTATAAATTATTAATACAAAATAAGCAAAATTTATTAGTAATCCAGCAACAGCCAAACAAACACCTGAAAAACTAATTAGGTCTAAAATAAAACAATATTTTTTTCTATTAATCCCTTGTTAGAAAGATTAAAAAACAAATAGTTCAATTTGGTTTAAGACGTAACTCAAAAAAGATCAACTGTAGACAGTTAAATGGCTCTGTTAAATCGTTCGTCATCAACAAAGGGGGTGTCACCGTAATGCCAAGTGAGATAACGTAATATTCGTTTACGGAACCAAAACCCCATGACAATAATATACGTACACATAGAAACATAAATCACGTACTAGCGATTCGCCCCTGCTTCACACGGGTGCAATGTACTAATGTGGCGAGATGTTTGTTTGATATCTGAATGAAACATGAATGTTTTTTTTTTTACCTACTTTAGAAGAAACAAACGGACCAACAGACAGATAAACAAAAGCGACTTTATATAATCCTATTTATAGATTTCTAGCTTCTGCCAGCGGCTTCGCCCGAAATTATCCCAGAAATAAAAAGCATACTTTTTCTTTTCAAAGTGCCATTCATCGCAATTAGTCTAGGAGTGAAAATGTAACAAACAAACAGACAGGCAAAGTTTATTTCGCATTTTTTTTTTTTTTTTTTTTTTTTTTTTTATTTTTTTTTTTTTTTCGCATTTTTTTTTTTTTTTTTTTTTTTTTTTTTTTTTTTTTTTATTTGAGTATGGATTTGAAGTTGTATATATTTACACATTAATCTATAGACAGTGACACGTGAACGAATCCGTCGAATACCTTGATGGTTGGAGGTGGTGCGTAAACTACTGATATTCCACATCATTACCTCGGTGATGCGCCACGATTTGCTTCTACTCATTTCCTCCCTTCCAAGAAAATGTTGTTTGTATATTATGAAAAAGAAAATTGATCTCCCCCACAAGATAAGACGGATTCTGTCAGCTGTAAGTCGTTTTTAGATAAAAAGCTACATTGTGTTTATCGATATGATTATTACGACCATGATATTTCTGGATAAAACATAGAAAACTGTGTTACAGAAAATAAATCAATCAGTAAGATAATGTACTGGTTGGCTTTTCCTGTTTTGAATCTAAGTATATTTTGTTATAATTAGATTCATGTTTACGCCTTTTTAGTTCGCTTTTTAAGCAGTCGGGTTTTGTTTTTTTTTTTTTTTTTTTTTTTTCTTGTAACATTTTAGTTGACATTTTTTTTTTCGAATTACTTATATCTAAACATATAAGTGTAATATATTATTGAAATCATCTCTTACAACATTTTATTTTGATACAATATGGCGACCAAAATTGGCCATTTTTCTATTTTTTAATTTTAATGTTGTCAGTGACACTCGCAAGATTAAGACGAATCGATTGACGTACGAATCATCAAAATCGGCCAACGCGTTTGGCCTCTGGAACGCCACATAGGAACAAACATACATATATACTGACATACATACATAGACTGATAAACACATTACGCTCCTTCGGCAGTCGGGATTAAACAGTTATCCCCAACCGGGCTGAAATGCATATATTTTGTTTGCATGACTCTGCCCTACCCTTCGGTGAATGCACGATGTTATTTTATCATCATCATCATCAGCCTATAGCAGTCCACTGCTGGACATAGGCCTCTCCAATTGCACGCCATTTGGTTCGATTTTCGGCAACTGTCATCCAGCTGCTACCAGCCACCCTGCGAAGGTCGTCGCTCCATCTAGCCTGAGGGCGTCCTACCTTACGTTTACCAGTTCGCGGTCTCCACTCAAGAACACGTTTACCCCAACGGTCATCGGTTCTTCGACTTATATGGCCGGCCCATTGCCACTTCAGCTTACTTATTTTGTGAGCTATGTCGACAACTTTGGTTCTCTGCCGGAAACCTCGTTTCGGATTCGATCCCTTAGAGAGACTCCGAGCATATAGCCCTTTCCATAGCTCGCTGAGCAACTTTGAACTGATGAACCAGCCGTATTGTGAGTGTCCACGTCTCGGCACCGTAGGTCATAACAGGTAGGACGCACTGGTTGAAGACTTTAGTCTTCAGGCTTTGTGGGATACGCGACGAGAAGACTCGACGAAGTTTTCCAAACGCCGCCCAGCCCAGCTGTATTCTTCTGCTAGCCTCCTTCTCAAAGTTGTTCTTACCAAACTGCAGAGTTTGCCCGAGGTAAACGTATTCTCGAACAACTTTGAGAGCACCGCCATTGACCACAATCGATCCCGGACTGACGTGAGAATTGAACATAACCTGGGTTTTGTCCAAGTTCATCCGGAGACCGATGCGTGCAGAAGAATCAGCTAGGCTATCCAGCATCTGCTGCAAGTCGTGCACCGACTCTGCCATTATGACGATGTCATCCGCAAATCTCAAGTGTGAGATGTACTTGCCGTTAATATTAATGCTGCGTCCTTCCCAGTCCAGCGTCTTAAACATATCCTCCACCGCGTTACTAAACAATTTCGGGGAAATTACGTCCCCTCGACGCAGTGAGATATGTCTAGTTTGCCGGTCCTGACTTTGGACGGTCATTGTTGCGTTTTCATAAAGACATCTCAGCACTTGGATGTATCGCCAGTCAACTTGGCATCGCTGCATAGACTCCAAAACAGACCAGGTTTCGATGGAGTCAAAAGCCTTCTCATAGTCCACAAAAGCAAAACACAGGGGCCGATTATACTCTTCGGACTTTTGTATAATTTGCCGCACTGTGTGGATGTGGTCTATGGTGCTGTATCCTCCTCGGAACCCGGCCTGCTCCGGTGGCTGAAACTCGTCGAGTCTTCGCGCTAGACGATTCGTGACGACTCTCGAAAACAACTTATAAACGTGACTAAGGAGCGAAATAGGTCTGTAGTTTTTCAAAAGGGTCTTGTCACCCTTTTTGAAGAAACGAACGACCACGCTCCTCTGCCACGCCATTGGAGTTCTCCCAGAGAACAGGACAGAGTTAAAGAGCTCCCCAAGCTCCTTCAATACCGGTCGTCCTCCCACTTTCAGGAGCTCGGTTGTAATCCCGTCCTCGCCAGGGGCTTTTCCATTTTTAAGCTGTTTGAGAGCCGCCTCGATTTCATCTTGGCTTACTTCAGGCAGGTCTTCTGTAAAATGGCGGGTTAAGGTGGCTCTAGAATCCTCATTTTCGGGATCAGGCCGAGATGCATGTGATGCGTACAGTTGGCTGTAGAAGTCTTCTACTTCCGAAAGAATCTCCGGCCTCGAAACGACGATATCCCCACTCGATTTAGACAGCTTCGTCAGATGGCTCCTCCCAAGTGGCTGGAAGAACACTTTGGACCCCCGGTTTTGCGCAATCGCATTCTCTATAGAGAGCGTATTAGATCGTCGGAGATCGCGTCGTACCAGTTTCCTAATTCTTTTGTTGAGGGCCCGCTGTTCTGACGAAGTGGCTGGTGGATTTTCACGTCGCTCCGTCATGAGTTTTAGAGTCTCATTCGAAAGTTTAGACTCCCGGCCCATACGTCGCTTCTTACAAAATCTCGTACCTTCCTCAATGAGGATTTGCACCATTTGGTCGAGCGTCTGGTCAACGTCATCTGTGGTTTCCACGACAGCGAACCGGTTCTCCAGGTCTGACTGGAACGCTTCAGATCCTAACATAGTTTGGAGCTTGTTTGGACGGAGCCTAGACTTCATCAAACGAGTTCTCTCAAGCTTGAAGTTGATATTCAGAGAGCCTCGAACAAGTCTGTGATCGCTGCCGTTATTAAACCTATTGATCACTGAGACATCCCTGAATATATGCTTTTTATCTGTTATGATGAAGACTATCTCATTTTTGGTCATAGCGTCGGGGCTTTGCCACGTCCACTTCCGTTGGGGCTGTTTCTTAAAAAATGAATTCATTACGAAAAGCCCCTCCTTCTCTAGGAAGTTGACAAGCATTTGCCCCCTATGATTTCTGCTGCCAAACCCGTAGGATCCTACTACCGATTCGCTGCAGTTCTGTACTCCCACTTTAGCGTTAAAATCCCCCATGACAACGCTGTAGTGGGTCTTAGTGGTGGAGTGCAAGGCCTTGTAAATGTCCTCGAATATTTCTTCCATTTCGTCGTCCGAATGCGCCGAGGTTGGTGCGTAGACTTGCACCACCTTGAGGCTATACCTCTCAGTTAGCTTCACTATGAGGTACGCTACCCTGGTCGACACACTGGAGACTTCCACAACGTTACCACAGATGGATTTGTTAACCAGGAACCCGACACCGCCTTGGGATAGCTGGTCTCCCTCTCGGAAATACATAAGTTGGCCCGATTCAAGAGTTATTGTGTCCTCCCCCTCTCTTCGGACTTCGCTCAACCCCAGAATGTGCCACCTTATATTCCTGAGCTCCTGTTCAAGCTGCACGAGGTGTTCGTCGAGCCGTAACGTGCGTCCGTTGTACGTAGCCAAGGTCAGTTGGGTTTTTTGATATTGGCGGCCGTAGTCCGTAACCCGGAGATTCTTCGCACCCCCGAGTGCCCTGCCGCTACCGTGACCGCCGCCATAATCAGCAATAACAGCAGGGCGGCCGGGAACTGGGGGCCGTGGTTTCTTTTGACTTGCCATTGGAGGGTTTGCCCATAATCGCCACGCTGGGCATGTGGGTTGGCGATCGCAGATCGCAGTTTCTCGCACTAGTGACGCTGCTGCCCGTCACCAGTCTGTGCCATTTAACTGCGAAGATTTGTTGAAATGGTTATACCGCCATTTGTCGGTTGTCATCAGAGCCTCGTTTGTTGATCAGCAGGATGCACCACGAGCAGGTGAGGTTGACTTGGGGCGCTAAGTTAGTGAGTGCGCCCCCTTACACCCCCCCCCCTTGTTATTTTATATTATGTGACAATGCACGTTTAACTTAAAGCTTGTTTAAAAAAGTTTTTAAAAATATTTCGTTTACAACGTTGAAACCTGTGTCACTGGACCATAAAAACCAAACGATTGACACCTCATTCCGACACTAAAAATTGGCTCATTATTGAAGCGCTGCAGTAGAACCTTTGTATTTGGTTATAATCGGGTAAAATAACTAATCCCCATTGGAAGAGACATTGAATCAAACGGTATCAAGTCGAGCGTACATCTGCGTATCCGTTGACACTCTGGCGTATCTAGTGAGCCGATGTCACGTATCCGCATCGCCGTATAATCCGACGCGAGATTGACTGTTGGCCCCCCGGGCCTGTTTCCTAGCCAAACTTGATGCTGATAATACTGTTACGAGTATGTGTTTTGCTTTACTAGGTTCTTCGTTTGTTGTGTCTTCATGGTTGTCTTTGTTATAATTTTCATCATTAAGTTTATTGCAAGCTTTTTGATGTCTCTGGATGGACAGGGCGGTGATGGCCAAAGAAAAGATGGATGGACTGTGTGAGGAGCGATATGAAAGAAAAGGGGGTCAGTGATAGCTTGAAGGGGGACAGTATGGTATGTAAGTAGAAATCGTGTTGTGCCAACCCCAAATAAAATTGGACAAGGGCAGGGAGATGATGATGGTGTGTCTGGTTTATTTGGCCTAACCTCAGCTACCGCGAAGTATTGCATAAAGTTAAGGTTACTGAGACCGACACTGAAACAAAACAGGAACAGTCTGTTGCCCAGAAGACAGTTTGCTAATGATAATACACACATCAACACGGTCTAGGGATATTTCATACTCAATTAAATAACTCGAAAAGTACTGGCCGCATTGGAATCTTTTATACACCGATTTGTTTGTTATTTATCTCAGACTAATTCCAAATTCAAATTTTTGAAAATTCTTTTGTTTCGGTGGCATAAAAATGTCTTGATGTGTAGGAGAGGGAATTTTCATTTGTGCGAAATTTAGAAAACAATACGAATTACGTTTAGTTACAGTTTTTTTTCATTTTTAAACGAAAGATAAAGTTAAAATTGAGGTATTGTAGCCACGCAACGCCAACATTTGACGAGGGCGGAGATGTTCGAGCTGTGGGAATGCTGGAAGCTGGGTCTGTTCAGCGTAATGTTGCTGAGGCCATAGGGACCCACCAAAATGTGATTTCAAGATTGTGGAAACGCTATCGTGCTACAGGTGAAGTAGCGGAGAGGCACCGGGGGCCAAGTCGCATCACTACCCCAGACAAGACCGATTTTTGCAAATTACTGCGCGAGCTCAACCAATGCAACGGCGACTCAATTGGTCCAAAGGCTGCGAGTGGAACACCAAGTGCTTGTGAGTGACCAAACTGTAAGAAGGCGACTGCATGAAAGCAATCTACGCTCTCGTAGACCACTCCGGGTCCCACCTTTACGGAGAGGCAATCGTGGACGACGATTAGAATGGGTTCGGAACCACGTGGACTGGGGCCGTAAGCAATGGTCCAATGTGCTGTTCACGGATGAATCCAGGTTCGGCTTCCATCCAGATTCACGAAGGACGCGTGTTTGGCGAGTTCCTGGACGATGGAGCCGTCTTCAGAACCCTCAGGAAGTTCACCCATACCAAGGAGGAACAATTATGGTTTGGGCAGGAATTCGTCTTGGAGGACGGACGGATCTCGTTTGGGTGCGGGGCAATATGACGGCAGAACGATACGTCCAACAGGTGCTGGGGCCCGTAATCTTGCCCCACAAAACACAAATGGGGCAAGATTTCCTGCTCATGCACGACAATGCCCGGGCACACACGGCGAGAACGGTAGCAGCTTGGTTACATACACACAATGTTAGGGCCTTAGACTGGACTGAAAATCTGGCTACAGAAGATCAACTTTTTGCGCACCTCAGAAGGACATGGGACAATATTCCGCAGCAAGACATTGACAACATTGTTCTGAGCATGCCGAATCGTTGCCGATGTGTTATGAACATCATGAGCGCTTTCTCAGACTACTAACTTCAAGTTTATAAACACAAATTAAATGATTTTTCTATTTTTTTCAGTTTTTACTCATAATTTAAAAGTTAATTCATATACGGTTTCCGTCTATGCTTCATTTTTTTTTCCATAAAATCCTGAAATTTTAATCGAAGTACCTTAATCATTATTAAAAAATGGTAGAATATTAAATAACGTATCTTTTAAATATATACATGTCATATAAATAATTAACACATTGATAGTAATTCGCTTTTTTAAAAATATCCCTAGACCGTGTTGATGTGTTTACAATTTGGTTTTGCTTTTGGCCCTTGATGAAAGCAATATCGACAATTGCTATTTATTTATTAAAACTTCAGCTACATAGGCGGACTTAATGTCACAAGGCATTCATTACCAGTCAACTTTTGGTTTGTTGCTATTGTTGAATATAAGTTTGATATACATGTTTTTTGAATTTATTTCAATCACCACATTTTTCATATTGCAATCAACGTCGTAACATTAACTTACCGTTGTTACCATACGTATATAATTTAATTTCTCCAATTTTAGTAATGCCAGCTTTTTATTTGTCGTGTAATCCGACACGCAACTGACTCACGGTCACTCGAGCCTATTAAGTTGATATTTTAGCAGAAAAACGCATCTAAAATAAGGCTGTAATAAATATTTCAACGCCTCGATAAGCTTAAAGTTTTTAAAGAAACTCATGAATCAAAATCATCTTCTACCTGAATACTCCATTTAATTCAGAATATACATAAATAAACCACATGAAAAATGAAACACTCCGCTTTATTTTAAAACAAGCTGAAAATACATATTACTACAAATAACTCGTATTTTTGAATGTAAAATATAAACTTGCCTTTACGGCCGATTTTAATGCCAGTTGTAAATATTAATTTGTTTCCAAAACTTCAATAATTCTGTTAACGTCCGCTTTTGATACGAACGCACATACTTGTTGTTCCGACGGGCAAACAAATTTTACTTCATTTAATTTTACTTGATTGGATTAAACTTCACCATTATGAGAATTTTATTTTGATGGACCGGCTTTTTAATTTGGCTAATGGTTTGGGAGTTACAAAGCTGAGATAAGTTATATAAATCCTATCTCATACATCATGGCAGTCTCAAAAGACGAGGATGAGCTGGATTTCTTCAATAAGAACTGTGCTTTAGCAGCTTAAAATAGAGGAGACTAGAAAGAGATTAGGGAGGACTTTGACCTGCACTGGGACACCACAAAGGCTGTGTCAATACATCAAGTGGCATTCGATGTCAGGAAAGGTGATAGACGAAATGTCAAAATGCAAAGGATTGATCACATGATTTTTCAATATCGCTTGTCAATCCCATACAATTTAGTCTTTTTGACAATCGCTAACGCCGCGCTTTCGATGATAAGATTTCACTTGTATACGGCCTCAGGCTGCTATATTTCCATAATAAAATTATAAATGCGAAGGTAACTATGATTGTCTATTTGCTACGCGAATTTTAATGATTTTTGGTAGAAAGGTAGATTGAAAAAGTACATTGGACACTTTTAGTCCCGGATTTACGTTCCCTTGGGATAACTGCCCACGCGAACGAAACTGCTGACAGAAGCTATACGGATGTCTTAACATCTGATCGGATTTAGATGAAACTTGGCACATGAGTAACAAGTTGCCACAAGTTCCTTTGGGGAAAATAGTAATTAGGAATTATATCTAAAATAAGTCGCGAAAAATACGAGTTACTGCAGATCCAATATAAGGCTTGTTCCTTCAACAGCGCTTCTCGCTCCGTAAACAATCGTTATTGATCCTTTTAATAGGGATCCTCGCCTCTTCGCATTGTGGTTTCCAGTTCTCGTTTCCTACTCGAAATAACGACATCATTTTCGATCCACTTTCACATCTTTACACAGGAAAGGATAGAAAGAGGTCGATACACTTACATTTCGTAGGTAGAGTTCTAAGTCCCATCAAGGAGGTAGGGAGCGAGTTAACTGCTATAGACCGGCCACGATATGGCCAAGTTTGTAAGTGTAAAGAGATAACCTTTCGTCATCCCTTCTCTATACTTTCCTGCACAATCATACTTCTACCCTTCTTCGCGAACGGTTTGAGTACCTCGTCCCTAGGGTGCGTCCTTGTCGCACGGCCACTTCGCTTCTACTTCGTACTCCACTTTACACTTCTAACTGCTACGATGGCTCCTTCGCTGTTACTGCAGTGCATCTCTGGCACTCTCTTCCACACGATAGCCCTTCTCTCGATGTCTTCATGAGGAAAATTAAGGAGCATTTCCTTTCAACGCAATGAATTATATAAATATATATATATATATATGTATTTGTTTTATAAACATAGGTAGGTATTTTATGCATTATAATGTAATTAGTTTTATCTTACTGTATAGGTATATATATTGTACACTGGATCACTGTCCTCTTTTATGATCTCCATCTCTCAAAATTTTGCTGGAAGAACACTCCATTTGGATATAAGCTCACCTTTGTACATTAATGTTGTTATCAATTTGTTTAATTGTAATGTCTTGGTGTCGAGACTCGCTCCTCTCAACACAATCGCGCGCTAGCGGCAGTGAACGAAGGCAGCGGGGTACCAGCCGACCGACGGCCGAGCAAGCGCCACACCGCCACGACACTCGCAGCCAGCTGATGCACGCCTCCACGCACGGCTGCGCTTGCGCAACTTATAATTTTTCTTTTGTTTACCTTTTAGCGGCATTGTAATATGATTTCTTCACTTTTTTAATACACTTGCATTATCTTGTTATACAGTCCACTCTCATGTATTTACTCTACCACGACCTTTCGTCGCAATCACTTAGTGTAGAACGATGGGTCTGTTTCTAAGATAACAGTCAATCATCATTATTTTCATCATCATTATCAGCCTTTTTTATTAATGTTCCAATTGCTGAGACACAGACCCCTTCTCTGTGAGAGGGAATGGGCCGTAATCCACCACGGGCCCAGTGCGGATTAGTCAGTCAATCAATCTACCTAACATTTTCTAAACTATAATGGGATCAACATCCAGTCTTACCGGATTCAGCTGGGTACGAGTATTTTACATGGAGTGACTGCTGTTGCTATTTAGCCTCCACAACCCAGTAACTGGGTAACACGATACCCCTTGGTCAGATTTTATGGCTTCTGACTACCACAACGACTGTCAGAGATCTTTAAATGATAGCCAGGATCAACGGCTTAACGTGTTTCCGAGGCCATTATTACTTGACCATATGCACGTTGTTTCTAAGAACGTCCCCATTAAAACCTGGCTAAACCCTTGAAGAAGAACCCCTGTTGAAGGCTGGATGAAACTCAATATTCACGCTTCTAGCAAATTATCTTTGTGCAAAATCCAAAAAGCTTCATTCAGAGTTCAAAGTTATACTCAACAGGTGTCTTTGTCTTACTTTGTCTCCCAGATAAATTACTTCACGCAATGGCAATTCAGAAATTTGCCTTGGAAATGGCGTCCCAGACCGTTGTGTTGATTTAGGTACTGTAAAGGTGCCTCGAATAAAGCTGTAGGAGTACTTTAAATATTCCTTCCAGGAATATATACGTGACTTGTAGTGGAAAGTAAACGTGAAATCGTAGGCGTTGGTTGGATATCTTCATTATGGTAATCGTACCAGCCTTATTGCCTAAGTGAATATGGCAACGCAAAGGTTTGACCGCTGTCAATCAGCCAATCACACAGAAGGAAATCCACATCGCGTCATTCATCTCGCATGTGATTGGTCGATTTGATAACGGTCAAACTCTTCGCCTTGCCGAATTCACTTGCGCAATTCGGCTGCAGGTATCGTTCGCGTGGTATCTTGAAAAAGAAGTATCCTCTGTCCTTTGTTTATATAGTACATAGTAAAATATTGTCTTGCGTGAAAAGGTAACAAAAAGACAGCACTGTTACTTGCCCAATTTAATGATGTCTATGGAAGTATTGATTTTTCGTTCTTCCCTATTTATGACTTTATAATAAAAAACGTGATTGGTAAAATAGTAAACAGTAAACAGTCACATGAAAATGGTTTACGAGTGGTTGACTCAGCCAAACATTGCAACCGCAGAACAGATAAAGTGGTCCTTTTGGGGTGGAAGTTAAAAGCGAACCAAATATTGATTTGGAATAACTTTGTGAATTATGCGGGCTTTTTAAATTTGTAAGATGGTTGGTTTGGCATAAATTGATTTTATTTTATTTGTTCAAATGTCTATTTGCGTTAGTATACCTTTTTTATTTTTTTTTGGGTGGGAAATCATCCAATGACTTCTCCCGCTCTGGGTGAGGCGGGAGGGCGTGTCAGACTTTTACTGACTAAAACCCACCCGTGACCCTTCAGTTGCTTGAGTCAGGGCCGCGGTAACTCTTTTTCAAATTTATCCGCTACCCAGACAGGCATCGGCCCTAGTGGACCCCGTCAGTTCTGCTGACATCTCTTTGAGGTGCGCGTGGAACACAACGCGCCGTTGACTCGGGCCTGGTCCTTATCGGACGGTGAGCTATCCATTACTCGCCATCCGCAAGTCCGCGCCTACGGTGGCCGGGAATCGGCTAGACAGACAGTCAGGCTGCAATCAAAGCCATGGCATCTACAAAGACTCCACACTTATTCTTGATGCTATCTAAAGCCTGTTTGGCTTGGGAAGCATAACAGGGTAAGACTGATGTGGGATCCCTGGGCACAAAGGAATCCATGGTAACGAAGTGGCAGATGAACTGCCAAGAGAGGGCTCAGCAAATAATTTTGTGGGTCCAGAACCATGCTTAGTCATTTCGACGTGTCTCATCAAAGCCACATTTAGGGAGTTTGTAGATCACAGACAACGAACACATTGGCTGTCTAATACCGGTCTACAACACTCCAAGAAATTCTCACTCCTAGGCTCTACGTTCAAAGCCCGGGAATGCATTTGGAATATGAGTATGGGGCAAATCCGCTACCTGCTTGGGGCCTTTACTCGGTACTTTGGAACCAACGACATGGTCATGAAGATGGGTGCAACCGCGACACCCATGTGCAGATTGTGTGGAGAACATACGGAACGCATGGAGCACCTTCTGTGCACATGCGATGCAATGGCTAGTAGGGGTTGAATATCCAAAACCAGAATACTATAGGCTCATATCTCCTAGTCTCGTTGTAAAACTCATGAAAAGAGTTTTCAACGAGATTGGGGAGGAGTAAGTTATCTAGGGGACCACAATAGATCGCAATGAGTCAAAGTGTCCGAGTTATTTCTCGGCCTCTCCACAAGATAAGATAAGAAGAAGATGGTATACCTATATGTGTATGATTTTACTTTTCATTTTAGTTAAACAAATCACGGAACACAATTTAGAAGAAAGGGTGATTTTCGTACAGTGTTTACCGAAGAACATTCAGCTAAATTTTCGTTTGCTCGAAGAACGGTCACCCGAATAATCGTTTTCTCAAAGTATTGGTCTCACGAACGATTGCCAGAAGAACACTCGCTGGCAATAATCGTTTGCCCGAAGAACTGTTGCTAGAAAGATTCATCATCATCAGCCTTTTAATGTTCCCACTGCTGGGACACAGGTCTCCTCTCTATGAGAGAGGGGATGGGCCTTAATCCACCACGCGGGCCCAGTGCGGGTTGGTGGATGTCACATGTCCTCGAATTCTTGGTTCTAGAACATGGCCGGTTGCATCACAATGATTTCCTTCACCGTTTTGAGAGCAGTGGTGATGAAATAATTTACACACAGTAAAGCGCCTGCCTAGGTTTAAACCCACTTGTTAGTCGCGGCCGTTACCAGTGGGCCACTGCTAGAAAGATTGTGGTACTCGTAAATCAATAAATAAGCAATGTTGAAGAAGAAAAAACCAAATAGGTTTTTTTTCATCAAAATAGTTTAACATTTCTCGTGGTTCCACACAATACGTAAAGGTATATATATATATATATATATATATTCACCCATCTAATCAGATTCAACTGGATTGCCAACTTTATTTTCCAGACTTGTTGTACAAATTCAACGGAGAAAATTTTCTTTTCATGTAATTTGCACAAGCTTCGGGATAACTAGAAAACTTCTGTAAAAGAAAAAATATAAAAAGGACGTCTTCAAGCGAGACAGATAAGGGCGAGTATTAACACGAATGTAATGGGAGAAGGTCAGTGTAAAACAGCCCTAACAGTAATTGTAGAGGTTGTACAAAAGATTGAGAACTCAAAAAAGGCCAAAGAAATTTTTGGGTCTTAAGAACACTCGAGGGAGGACGGATTAAAAAAAGGACTTTGGGAGACATTATTATTGTGTTGGGATTGATACTTTTAAAAGTGTTTTAAAAAGACTTCTTCTGGTTTTTATTGGTTGTATTGATATTTGTGTATTGAAACTTGCTTGGAATATCTATTTTCTTTCTATGATTAGGGTGTGTATTGCTCGTATTTTGCGGCGCACGCTTATGAGAGGGACTAGATAAAATTGAAACTCTATCCTACTGTTCCATTAAAAACGTGAAGGTTTGAGAGGGTGGATGGATGGATGTTTGTTACTCTTTCACGCAAAAACTACAAAACGGTATCTTTATATTATTTTTAGGTTCGCGCTTGCTGAAAATTTACAGAAATATAACAAGAGTACACCAGAATAATAATAAAAAAAAAACTTTTAATTTTTATTTTTGTTAATTAATTTATAAAGATATGGGAGAAGTACTTATAAAATGCACGTGGAACCGCGGGTGGCAGTTGGTTAGCGATAACGATTTTCGATGCGTCCTAAATGTAATTAGTATGAAATTAACTTGTGCTGCCACAATGACACAGTTTTTACCCGACTGCGGGAGGGTAATGTTTTTTGACAATGCTTAGCGCTGATAGTATGCCACTACATGTAAACTCCACAAAAAAAATAGGTGTCGTACCTAGTAGGTATGATATTTCTCCAAACTTTCCTTTAACCCCAAGGGGCAAAAGTCAAGAGATTTCCTTCCTACATCCACCCTTTCATTCTTCAAAAACAAACATTGCAACCGAGCTTAATTTAGCCAATAGTTTCCATATAAACTCAATATCGTTAGTAACACAATCACGGCTGAGCAGACAGGCCATAGTCCTGAATCTTGTTCCCAGTCAATATTTTACGTGGATGCAACGGACCGATGTGGTTTGTTCCGCTACGGACTTCCAGCAACTAACTTTGCGAGTTCTGTGAGAACTTTATTTATTCGTAAGGTCGCAGGTTGATTGTCTCCGAATAAGTATTTCAGTTGGTGTTAGCTTCCTTTTAAGTTTATATTATGTGCGTATTAGGTGGGCGTTTTTTATAAATGTGTAGGCGATTTTTAGTGCAATTATTAGAGATAATAGTTTTAAAGTTAGTCTGCAAATAAACTTACCTGTAATACTGGTACAAAACAGACCTAATTCAGTATTCATGAAGGTGTTATTATAAATCTAGACAACAAAAAAAAATGTTATCTTGATTTCTTTATCTTGTTTGCAAAGCTTTATGAAAACGTACATATTGAAAATGATTTGCCACACACAATGGTGACACCAGAATCTCGAAATATTTCTACAGTCACAATATAGTAACTCAAAATGTAGTCACTAAAAATGGTTTACCTAGCACTTTGTCAGTCCGTTATCACTAACTGCATCCCGGTTTAGGGAGGGGCCGCTAAAACCAAGTTCATCGAAGTGGAGAGGACACAGAGAGCTGTGCTCTAGGTTATGCTTGGTAAACCATATAGATTTCCCACTATTGATTTATATGCGGACTGTAAGTTGCTTACGGTGAGACAGCTCGTTGTCCTCCGAGCCAAGCTTAGGAAGCATAAACAAATTCCCCCACCAGATAACTCTAAGCGCAAAGCATAAATGATATACCCAACAATAAGCCACAAGGCCACATTCGCCAGGCGCCAGTTCTACGTTGTGAGCTCTTTCATTTACAGAAATATTGCTAAAATTATACAATTAACTGGACTTAATCACCATGAAGTCAGGTCTAAGGTACAAAGTTGGCTTTAGGATCGGGACTATGTTCGAACAGAATAACTACTCCACCTCCAACAGTAGCCGTACAAAATTTCTACTACCCATTTTTATCAATCACAATAACAACAATCTCAATATATTCAGCAAGATACATATAAATACTCCCACTATACTACATATACATGCGACTATATATTATACAAACACAACCTCACTACACTTACACACCTCATACACAAGCTCACTCACATACACACCACGCCACACACATAATTACATAATTGTCATATTATGCACACTCACATACTCGTAACAACTCCGTTTAATAAATTATCTTAATCCAAGTTTTTTTTTTTTTGAAAATAATTTAATTGTACTTTGAAACCTGCTCTTTGCCATGATTTTGTTTACCGACATAACACACTTTTTGTAATCCGGTTTTGTAAAAGGTTTTTGGTATCCTAGTGACAGCAGAACACTGACTCCTAAGTCACAGGATCTCCTAGTTTACTCTCTCTGTATGACCTTTATTCACTGAAATTCATGCGACCTACTTTGTAAGCATTGTTGAATGTTTTTATAAACATAAAGTTTTTTCTTTTATAGTATTGCTATATTTGTATTTATACCTATTATGCTGATATAAAACGATAGTTCTGGAGAGGCAACCGCAAACTGGAAGAAGTTGCGTAGGAAGGCCTCCCACTACGTGAACCGATGATCTGTTGAAGGTTCCGGAGATCCGCAGCATGCGAGACACACGGGACCGGTCAGTGTGGCGACGCTTTGGCGCGGCTTATGTCCAACAGTGGACGTCTTTCAGCTGAAATAATGATGCTGATATATTTCATCAGCCTTATTTATAAAAAGAAACTCGCTTATAACATGATTAGGGTTAACAATGACTAGCAGAATCTAAATTCGCTACAGAAAATTTTAATTACAGTTAAATCTAATAATATAATTAGAATGATTTTTATTAAATAAGGTCCTTAATGATTTGTCAAAATATAAATAAAATACCTGAAATTACAATAAACAGAAGTGGATTTCTAAACGAGTACAAAGCGGAACGCAGCGTCCCAACGGATGAATAGACTCGACAAGTTTAATATTATTTTCCCTCCAATATAAGGGCTATATTTCTTCTGCTATGGTCAGGCAAGCACCTGAACGTTAATATGAAATATGATGATGCAATATTGCTTTTGCCGACTTTCATTTATCTGCTTACTTAGCTGTGGAATTCCCTATAGGATTCTGTGTTTCTTGAAAGCTACAACCTGGGGGCTTTAAATCTTGATGGAATAGGTTACTTCTAGGCTAACGTGCTTCACTGTCGAAGACATCATCGCTTACCATCAGGTGAAATTGTGGTCAAACGCGAGCCTATCATTTATAAAATAAAAAAGCTGAAAAAAATGTGGCTTTGTTGATAATGCAAATTTGGGTTTGAATAGTTAGTTACTATTAGAACCACAATAAGGGGGTCCGTATATATATTCTATCCTACTATTGGAACCGCACCAGGTTGCGGTATGGCAATTTAAGAGGCCACGGTCCCTGCCGCTGCTGCTGCGGGCTGATGGTGATTACCGGAGTGATTTTGGTGAGTTGAAAATCCAACACTCCTTGGCCTTTTCTTTGCTTTGGCCTGTAGGTTTCCCCCATAAACAAAAGAAAAGTTATTACTAGCAATATGTCACAGTGGAAAAACCCAATTTGATTGATTTTGTGGGGAGTTCCTGAAACAAGAACTGAGTCACGCTACCTTTCGCATTGATATAATAATAAGAAAAATATGTTTATTTCTCACCACAGTATTACACAATACATTAATTATAATGTTTTAACAAGCTTATTACTATTGTGGAAGACTGGTGCCTAAACTAGACTGCAAGACTGTATTTCAGGACACTTATAATATAAATTACAGACAAATTGTTCATATCTTTGTCAGATCAGAGTAATCCCTAATGCAATTTTTCATTGTTATTAGGAACAGGTGGTTGAACTTCAAAGACAAACAACACTGGACTGAAATTCAAAGTATTTATTTCACTTAAATCATTTACGGCGTTTTTCTTCGTACGTCGAAGATATACATCTAATTTCATTAATTTGACAATCTATACCGTTGCCGCAGTAATCTGCCTTTATCATATCGGCAGCTTTTTCTCCGATCATCATAACAGGAGCGTTAGTATTGCCGCTAGGAATTAATGGAATAACTGACGCATCGACCACTCTCAGTCCAGTCACACTATGGACCCTCAAAAATTCGTCTACTACACCAATATTACCATCAGTTGGCATACTGCAAGTCCCCACACCATGCAGCATTGACACCGGAGAGTTCCTCGAGTAACACTCCCAGTATTCATCCGAACCCCACTCTATGTCCTCACATCCAGTCACACACAAATTCGGAATACTGCCCTGATTATTATTGAAACATGTAGTGTTTATCAAGGTATACATAAACTTTACCCCTTCTACAACCATTTTTAAATCATAAGGGTCTGTATAAAAGCCCAAATTAATTATTGGCTTATCATGCGGATCTGTGCTTCTCAGTTTCACTTGACCTCTTGATTTAGGATGCAAAAGAATGAGCAGTAGATTATCTACTTCGTTAAAAATATTGGCCGCTCCCTGTGATAAACAATAATTATCGTCGAAGTTAATGATCGATTTACATGTATAAGCTAAGACAGGTGATGCAGCCCCGTAGTATGAATTGAAAAATTGGAAATGAGGTTGTAATTTTGACGGGTATTGGTCAGCCAAACTAGAGTTAACCCTGAAGAACCCACATTGCACAGGAGCAGGCAAAGTATCTAGTTGCGTAACAGCTAATACATTTTGCCATGCGGAGGAGATTCCATGTTTACCTTTATAAATCAACGGTATTGCTAGATGATCATGAAAGTTTTTGCCAACTGGAAGATCTACCAAAGTTTCCATACCTAATTTTAATAATTCTTCTTTAGGTCCTATTCCTGAATGTAAAAGAATTTTAGGGCTGTCTATTGTACCAGCTGAAAGAATGACCTCCTTGTTAGCGTAAACATGGATTGTTTGCTTATTAGAAGTATAGACACGAACGCCGTATGCACGCATTGTCTGAAGATCTATTAATACCTTAATAACAGTGGAGAATTTAGCTACTTTAAGATTAGGTCTATCTTTAACGCATCTCAAGTACGATTCTGCTGTGCTTGATCTTCTACCGCCATATAAAGTGTAATGTGGAAGAGCGGCACCACTATTTTCTGGACCATTGTTTTCCAGAACATGCTTGATACCCATTTGTTCGTAACAATCGAGTCTACTATTATCGATGGCAGTATATGAAGTCGGTGTTTTTGGTCTGGATACTTTAACTGGACCATCTTTCGAATGAAGATAGGCATTTTGTGGGTTCTCAAGCGTTTTTATATCTGTCATATTTTCCAACTTCTTAAAGTAGTATAGCACTGTATCCCAGTCCCATCCAGGTGCACTCCGATTCCAGCATTCGTAATCTTCGGACATTCCTCGGAAGTACATCAGATAGTTAGTAGCCGAACTGCCTCCGAGCATTTTCCCTCGATGGTAGGGTAGAATTCCACCTGGATGTGCTTGACCGACACCTTCATTGAACAGGGCATCATAATTATAATCATAGCTGTCGACGCCTTGTAGCAATAAAAACCCACCTGGAAGCTGAATTATCATATCTGTTATATTTTATTGAAAAAACCAGTCAGTGGGTAAGACTAGTTGTTTCGTAATTAAATGCAGTAATTTTCATATTGTCTATTTACAAATATTTATATACATATATGTATAATTTGATCCTATAAAGGGTGCAGTAGTAGCAATATTATATCCTAAGATCCCACTGCAAAAATCTACAGAAAAGTTTCTTTTTCATTAATCTTAATTTTAATGAATGATACTTGATGAATGGATTGCTGCAGTGTTGCCAGGAAATATTTAGCTACAATAACCTTAAATAAATAAATTTTCACCACTTTCATACACATAGAAAAAAAGGAAAAAAACCGGCAAAGTGTGAGTCGGACTTGCGCACCAAATTCCGGTTCCGTACAAACAGCTACATTCACAAAACCAATAAATAAAACCGTACCATAAACACAAACAAACATATAAACTTGTACCGTTGGAAAACTGTTGTCATGGAGACAACATTTATATATGTATCGGTCAGTTTATCAACTGCAAATAAGTTTGTAATCGTTTTTTTTTTGTTTTTTTTTTCTATGAACTAGTTAGGTGGTAAATTACGGCCTATTTATTTTCACAGAATGGAAGCCTGAGTCCCAGCAGTGGGGACATTAAAAAGGCTGATTATTGAATTTACAGTTTTCTGATTTTTGCCTTTACTTGTACTGTAAGACATTGCTTGTTGCCAAATGTCATGATTTGAGGTCTAGGAAGTACCCTGTAGGTTTTTGATTCACTTGAGTTTTTTCAAATATACGTCATAAACGCCCATATCTTAAAATTTTTCACAGCTCAAAGATATTGCAGTGCTGAATATATAGTATAAATTTCTACTTTATACCTCCAGGCATTCCAGAGAAAAAGGTCTTGACACACGGACCGACGGACATACAGACGGACAGACAGACAACGAAGTGATCCTATAAGAGTTCCTTTTTCCTTCTGAGGAACGGAACCCTAAAAATAAGGTAGCTACGAGTAACTCTGATGATTCTGAATCTTACTCTCTCTGATTGACAGCTAGATGACGTTCTATACACATCCATGATACAGGAGAAATTTCTAGAGTATGGCAAAGTAAAAAAAAAACAAACAAGAAAAAAAAAACTGTTTGGGGCCAGATGCGGCCAGGCAACCCTGCAGTCATCTAGTATCAAGAATGATACATTAAAAAAACAAGTTTAATCAAAAACAAAATACCTGCAGTTTTCAGTGGGTAAGATTTCATAGCCTGAGTAGTACCGTAAGTCGTATCATGTTGATGTGGGTACTTACCACGCTGTTGAATGGCGGGTCGCCCCCGGTCTCGATGAGGAGTGTTACAAAGTTTGATATCTCCGACAGCCTAGCGGCTACCACTGAGCCTGCCGAACCACTACCGACTACTATAAAGTCGAATCTTTCCCCATCTGTGCCAAAATAACGTTACTATGAATAATAATGTCAGTTAAATTATATACCAGACATGTGGCTGCTTGTTGTATCTTATGTGTCATCAACATTAGCAATTTAATGTTCCCACTGCTGAGACCCAGGCCTCCTCTCCGTGAGAGAGGAAATGGACCTTATTCCACCAAGCAGGTTGGTGTATGTCATATGTCTTTGAATTTTACATATTTTTTTATTCGTTTTGTCTTATGTGTGTGTTACAGAATCTATGTAAAATTATTATTGAATTTATTGTAGTTAGTCCCATAAAGAAAGATTATTTTTACAGTCACTAACCTTATTCTGTTCACGCTTATTTCCAACATTTGTTGTACAAAGAAAATGTTTTAATAAGATTTGAAATAAATATTGTATGTTTTGTTATATGTTTTGTTTTGTTCTTTCTATTTTATTGATATTTATATAAACGTGTGTCATCGTTTCGACGTAGGTTAGTAATCTAGGGTTAGCCGTGCCAGTTTCAAAGTAAAACAGAAGGTAAATGTTTACTCAACACAAGGATCAAAATTGTATTTTTTTCGTCCTACAGAAATGCATACTGTCACACGGGGAGATAGAGCAGTATGTGGGACTCCAACACACTAAAACTCTACGGTTTCCTCCTCTGCCGCTTATGGCGGGAGCACGGGCACGCGTTAGCACTCACTGCGAACCCGCCGTGGCTATCCGTCTCCGGCACCAGAACCTGAAACCAGCACCTGGGTGCCAGACGATCCCGTGTATGGCACCCTTGGTCCCCCAGTAACGGGTTAGGTTAGTGGCCCCGCCACCTACCACTTGTCGACCGCAGGGGATAGGGACATACCCTGTCCCGCGTCCGCCGTCAAACGGTAGCGACCCCGTCCAGGCAGCGGAAGGTAAAGATTACTCCAATACTGACACTACGTTCCCGCCACGGCCTGCAGCCCTCAGCCGGGATGTCATGATGGGATGATATGGGAGGCCCCATACGACATGGCAGCCTGCCTCAGTTGCGATGTCGCCTCTGTTACCAAGCGGTACCGCAACCTACTTGTTGGAAGATACGTCGTCGGCTTATTTTTTAAAAGCCCTGACGAGCGGCCCGTTCGCTGGTTCTTCTTCGCTTCACCGTGAGTGATCAAGCCACCGCTACTAAGCCCCCCGCATCAATAATGCACCGGCGGGGAACCAAAGGATCGAACCTAAGACTTTCACGATCAGTAGCCGCACTGTCAATAACTGAACGAAGGAGGCAGTGTTATCACTTGCAACAATTAAATTTTTACCTGTTAACACGTAGTTGTCGGGCTATCCATCCTGTAGCAACGCTTGTGAGGATGTTAGGGCACGCAGGAACAATAGGACCACCGATGAACATCGCCAAAATTGCATGACGTTGGAGAACTCGTCAATGACGTCAATGAAGAAGAATGATTGCCTTGGTTTTTCCTTCTCGTCAAACTGATCCTAACCACTATTCTCGATCACATTCAGTAAATCTTAACTTTTTTGATACAGTTTGTTTTTTATTATTATGTGGATGTACCTACTATAGTAGCACTTCTGTCTATCCTTAATGCGGAATATAAGCCTGATTGATATGTTGTTGTTGAATAGTTATTTCTAAACGCACATTTTTTAAATACAGTTTGACAATTACATCACACACTCAACACGTCTTTTCATGAAGAGACTTAATACACACTACTATATTTCAGTTCAAATATCTTTATTACCATAAAGGCCGTCACTTCCATGTGAACAATAAATATACGAATAATAATGACGACGATTAATATCTTTAATTAGTAAATACGATTGCTACATTAATTGACGTCAATTAAAGCTGGTTTATTGTTAACAGATTTACAAACTTTTAGATTATGGTAAATTCCTGACACCCGCTGTCATTTGCAGCATAATCGAAATTGTACGTTGAACGTTTTTGACAAAAGTAATTGCTACAGGTTATGTTAACGACTTTGAAGACAACAATAAACTGTTTGTCTTTTTTACCCGACTGCCGAAGGCCATCCAGGAGGAGGTCCTTCGGCAGTCGTGTTACTATGCATGAATGTATGTATGTTTGTTTCTATGTGCCGTTCTAAAGACCAAATGCGTTGACCTATTTTGATCATTCTTTCGTCAATCGATTAGTCTTAACCTTGCAAGTGTCACTGGCCACATTATAATTGGAAAATATAATAATGGCGGATTTTGGGCGCCATATTGAGGGGGCTCAATATTTTTCTCCAAACCCACCGTGTGGGGTATCAAAATAAAGGGCTTTAAGTTTAATAAAGGGCTTTAGGTTAGTTTTATATATTTAAATGAAGGTACATAATTTGAAAATAAAAATATTTAAGAAAAAGTAAATTCAAAATCATCTAAAAACCCGACTGCTTAAGAAGCGAACTAAAAAGACGTAAACAAGAAGAAAATCATGTTGTGCAGTTGAAGGATACATCTGGTTTGGATCAGCCACCTCGCATATTTGTATTTTGTTGCATTAGCACCCACAGAAAAAATCCTAATATACGGGAAAGTAAAAAAAAAAACTAAATGCCAGTTGCGGCTTGATGCGGCCAGGCAACACTGCAGTTATATATTCTACTATCAAGAATAATACAAAAAAAAAACAAGTTATATCAAAAATAATTTAAATGCCGATTTTTGCAGTTGGATCCCTTACTTGACTTCCTCATTTATAATATTCGTAAGATTAATCTTTACCTATTGCCTAAACAAAACCAAATCTCCTCACTTCCTAAATACAAACTTGAGCAATTGAGGCGGGCCGCGATGTCTTATGGAGATTCCAAGGTCCCATACAATGTCACGGCTGAGGGTTGGGGGCCGCGGCGGGAGAAGAATACCGGTATTGCGGTGCGCCGCTCTCCCTACCTTCCGCGGCCCGCACGGGGTCACCACCATCTAATGGCGGACGCGATGGGGCCGCAGGAGAGGAGGAGCGTCGGTATTTAGCGTTAGCCGCTCTCCCTATCCAATGCAGCCGAAAAATGGTAGGTGGCGGGGCCATTGACCTTTACCCGTCACAAGGGGACCAAGGGTACCTACACGGGGTCGTCTGGCGCCCATGTGCTGATTTGGTCCCTGGGGTGGTCACGGCGTACAGTGTGTTCTGGTGCGCCGGTGATGGGGTGTACTCCCCCGAGGAGGATCTGGTGACGGACAGCCGCGGTGGGTTCACGGTGAGTGCTAACGCGTGCCCGTGTTCCCGCCATAAGCGGCACAGGAGGACACCGTGGAGTTTTAGTGGGTTAGAGTCCCACATAACTGCATAAGCTCCCCGTGGTAGCGCGGTATGCATGAGCGATTCTCCATGAATAAAAAAAGGGTGATAGATACCTGAGGGGCCCAGCCGTCGGGTATGATGCGTCTTTTTGATACATAACAATGAAAGCCTCTCTGTTCAAGACTTCACTTCGTTTTACGATGTTTGATGGACTAAAGTGGCACTTGTTACGTTTTAGCTGGATTTTTCCTTACGGGTCCAAAATTGTGTTTGCTACTAAAAATGTATTTTGCTCACTTGAAATCTATTGAAACTCGTGGATGATGCCCAGAAAAGTAACGTTTATTTTAATTGAATAAAGTTATACATACAACAGTAGGTGGCGCTTGTGCAGCCTTATTTTGATACAGATTAAATATAGGTACACCTTAGACGGTAAATTTAACACCCCCAATTATCAAAATAACACCTACACCGGCTTTACAGAAATAAAAAAAATAAAAAATTACTTCTACCTAATTAACAACTTCTGACAACCCTATCATCTTCATAAATTTATAATGCTTTACATGACATAAACTCTTAGTTAGAATGTCTGCTGGCATATCAGCAGTAGGTAAATAAGATGTCTTAACTTGTTCATTAGCTACACACTCTCTAACAAAATGATGTCTGATAGCGATATGTTTGGTTCTTTTATGATACAAAGGATTACAAGCAAATTTATGTGAACTCTGATTATCTTAACAATTGAACTGGTAAATTTGTATACTTTAAATATTATGTACACATAAGATATAGGTATCTTAGACGGTAAATTTAACAACAAATAATCTAAATTTATTACCAAATGCTTCATATTTATTTAACTCAAAATTACAAGAAGTTATCAATTAAGTTAAAAACTAAAACTCTTCTATACTAAAAAAAAACTACAGAGACAGATATCCAAACTGCTGATATTATTATACTGTAACGACTAATTTATATTCTTGAACTCACAATTTTGTTCTCTTTTATAAAAAAAAATCAGAAACCCCTTCTTTTTTGAGTGTAACAGCCGACATTTTGGTTGTTAAAAAGCTTTAATTTAACATGCCTTGTTAAACAGTATGTGTACGTCAAATCTTGCTCCTGTATTTTAAAAACTTTTTACAAAACAATACAACCAACTTCCAACGATTCCAACTTGTTCATTTTGTACCACAACAAAAGAGAGAAAAATAAAAACATTTTTACTAAAAAATAAAACCAACTCCAAATAAAAACACTACAAAGTGAAAATTAACTTCAATTTCGGCAGTCGGTGTTTCTTGGTTTTTTGACACCGACTGTAAAAATATTTTAATTTTTTCCTTTGAACTTTTGGCACAAAATGAACAAGTTCTATATAATAATATAGTAATGTAAAACATAAAATTTGAACATAATTGGTGAAATAAGAGTCTATCAGAGTGAATTATGTACAACTGCGTACCCCACTAGAGCGTACCAGCGTGATTTTAAGTTTTAAATGGCGTAAATAATAAACAGACATTCCATGGCAGCAATGCCGATTTGCTATTGTTTTTTGATGAGTTCTGTTGTATATCTCCGAAGTTCTTCATCAGATCTTCACCAAATTTAAATGGGACCAACTCCGGAACATATGTACTCTTGCAAACAAAAATGAATTTTTAAAATTGGTTCACATTTGACGGAGAAATCGGTGAATACTCGTATACACAATATAAAAAACATACATACAGCCGAACATAGAACCTCCTCCTTTTCGGAAAGTCGGTTAAATAACAGTTATGCCCAACCGAATGAGCAGAAATGTAAGTAAATTTGGTTTGCATGACTCTACCCAACCCCTCGGGGAATACAACCATGAAATTATTTTGTGATATATTTAAAAATTATTAAACGAATTAAAATGAAGCCTGTATCACCGGACCTTAATAACAAATCGGTAGATACCTCATTCCGACACTCAAAATTGGTTCAGTTTTGAAGCGCTACCGTAGAACATACGAAAATACACACGCAAGACTTACTACTATTGGGTAGTAATATTGGGCGCACGGTTGATGCAGTGGTTGAGCGATTGAATGCTGCGCTGCGTGTCGCGGGTTCGATTCCCGTACGGAACAAATATTTGTAAGACCTTCAGATAGTTGTTCCGGCTCTGGGTGTTGTTTATGTGAGTTTATATGTTTGTAAACGCACCCACGATACAGGAAGAAATTCCAAGTGTGGGGCAACGTTTTTTTTAAGAAAAAAAATAAAATATTATAACACTCGTATTTGGCTATAATCGGGTAAAACTAATACCCAATGGAAGAGACATTGAACCAAACGGTATCATATCGAGCGTACATCCGCGTATCCGTTGATACTCGGGCGTATCTAGTGAGCCGATGTCACGTATTCGCATTGCCTTATAATTCCAAACTTGCTGCTGATAATACTGTTTTGTGTTTTGCTTTACTAGGTTCTACGTTAGATCTGTCTTCATGGTTGTCTTTGTTATAAGTTCATCATTAAGGTTATTCCAAATTTATGATGTCTCTAGATAAAGAGGGAGGTAATGGCAAAAGAAAAGATGGATGGATTGTTGGAGGAGTGATATGAAAGAAATGGCAGTCAGTGATAGAGTGACAGGGGACAGGTCGGAATGGAAGAAGAAAACGTATTGCGCCGACCCCAAATAACATGGGACAAGGGCAGGGAGATGATGATGAAGTCTCTGGTTTATTTGACCTGACCTCAACTACCGGCAGTATTGCACAAATTTAAGGTCACTAAGACAGACACTGAAACAAAACAGGAACTGCCTATTTCCCAGAATACAGTTTGCTAATGATAATACAGTTTGGTTTTGCTTTTGGCCGTTGATGAAATTAATTTCGATAATTGTTGAACATAAGTTTGATATACATGTTTTCATATTTCAAACAACGTAGTAACATTAACTTTACTTAGTTACCCTACGTATATAAATTATGTTCGCCGATTTTAGTAATTTGCCACATATTTTAATGTAATTTAAAACGACAGGCAATTGACCGACGGTCACTCGAGTATATTTATTTGGTAAATTACCATTAAAACGTACCTTAAATAAGGCTGTAATAAAATATTTCAACGCTTCGATAAGCTTAAAGTATTAAAAGAAACTCATGAAACAAATTCATCTTCTACCTGAATAATCCATTTAATTCAGAATTTACAGAAACCCCCATGAAAAATGAAACACTCCGCTTTATTTTAAAACAAGCTTGAAATACATAAAAAACACAGAAATTACAAAATGGCTATTTGCCTCGGCGGGCAAACTCGTATTTTTGAATGTAAAATAATAACTTGCCTATAAAGCCGATATTAATGCCAGTTGTAAATATTAATTTGTTGCCAAAACTTCAATAATTCTGTTAACGTCCGCTTTTGATGCGAACTACGGGCAAACCAATTTTACTTCATTTAATTTTACTTCATTGGATTAAACTTCACCATTCTGAGAATTTTTGTTTGATGGACCGGCTTTTTAATTTGGCTAATGGTTTGGGAGTTACAAAGCTGATATTAGTTATATAAATCCTATCTCATACATCATGGCAGTCTCAAAAGACGAGGATGAGCTGGATTTCTTCAATAAGGACTGTACTCTAGCAGCTTAAAATAGAGGAGACTGGAAAGAGAGTAGGGAGGACTTTGACCTGCACTGGGACACCACAAAGGCTGTGTCAATACATCAAGTGGCATTCGATATCTGGAAAAGCGATAGTAGAAAGTGTTAAAATGTAAAGGTGTGATCACGTGATTTTTCGATATCCCATACAATTTCGCTTTTTAATCCCATACAATTTTGCCTTTTTGAAAATCGATACCGCCACGCTTTCGATGATAGAATGTCACTTGTCTAGGGTCTCTGGCTTTTTTATTTCCATAATAATATTATATGCGAAGGTAACTCTGACTTTCTATTTCTTAAACAAATTTTGATGATTTGTGGTAAAGAGGTAGATTGGAAAAGGACATTGGATAATTTTAATCCATTCCCTTGGGATAATTGCCGACGCGAACGAAGCTGCTGACAGAAGCTTTCTTCTTCTTATTCGTTTCGCTCTTGACAGAGCGGTCGTGGTCACGATGAATTTTGTCCGATCGCTGGTGTTCTTGTCACTCGCCTCACGATCTCCCTCCATTTGGCTCTGTTAGATGAAAGTTTAGCGCATTCATTTACTGGACCGCCTATCGCAGATTTAATTTGGTCGGTCCACCTCATCGGTGACCTCCCACGTAGCCTGTTACCGTTCACTCTGCCCTGCACCACCAGGCGCTCAATAGAGTCGTTATTCCGCCTTGAGACATGACCAAAGAATTTCAGTATGCGAGACTGTACTATTGCTGATAGACGCTGCTTTATGCCGAGTTCTTGGAGTATGGAGACGTTAGTGCGGAATTCTGTCCAAGAAATGCCAAGCATTCTTCTCCTACACCACATTTCTAGAGCGTCTATCTTTTTCCGTTCCAGTTCTCGTAGTGTCCATGTCTCAGCTGCGTACAGAAATATGGGGAAAACAAGCGCACGGACGAGCCTGATCTTAGTGGCTTACGTTATACTGCGATTCCTCCATATCTTCCTTAACTTATCCATTGCCCCTCTAGACATCGCCATTCGCCGTTTCACCTCATCCACGCAACCGCCATTGCTCGCAATCATAGCGCCAAGATATATATAAGACTGAACTACGTCACAGTTGGCAATCTGTGTCACAGCCGACGAGTTGTTGTTGCTGCGGTCTACAATCATTATTTTGGTCTTACTCCGGTTGATCTTCAATCCAAATGCAAGACTCACGCGCTCCATCTTAAGGAGAAGTTCCTCCATTAGGTCAGCACTAGTCGCAAACAATGTTGTGTCATCAGGGTAGCGAAGGTTTGCAATTTTGTAGCCGCCAATTGCAACACCATCAGTCCAGTCTTCGAGGGTGATTCGCATAATGAGCTCCGTGTAGATATTAAACAAAAAAGACAGAAGACAGAAGCTTTACGGATGTCTTAACATCCAATTGGATTTAGATGAAACTTGGCACACGAGTAACAAGTTGCCACAAGTTCCTTTAGGGAAACTATAAGTAATTAGGAATAATATCTAAAATAAGTCGCGAAAAATACGAGTTACTGCAGATCCAATATAAGGCTTGTTCCTTCAACAGCGCTTCTCGCTCCGTATACATTCGTTATTGATCCTTTTAATAGGGATCCTCGCCTCCTCGCATTGTGGTTTCCAGTTCTCGTTTCCTACTCGAAATAACGACATCATTTTCGATCCCTTCATACACAGGAAAGGATAGAAAGAGGTCGATACACTTACATTTCGTAGGTAGAGTTATAAGTCCCATGGGGAGGTAGGGAGCGAGTTTACTGCTATAGATCGGCCACGACATGGCCAATGGATCATGTTAATTAAAACATTGCAGTTTACACGTTTACTTGCACAACAGGCTGCAAAGTAATTGTTAAACGTAGATTATTGCACCAATATAATAAATTCATAAACCTCAATTATCTTATTCATAAGAACGCAATCTAGAGATAGCATACCAGTGCTACGATTGCGATTGTTAGCAATAGTTGCGAGAAAATAACTAGATCTGATGGCTTGAAAAAATGTACAGCGTGATTTGAGTGTAAAGAGAGAACCTTTCGTCATCCCTTCACTATATTATCCTGCACAATCCTTCTACCCTTCTTCGCGAACGGTTTGGTTCGCGAAGAAGGTCGGTTCGGTTCGGTTTTTCGGTCTGGTCCCTAGGGTGCGTCCTTGTCGCACGGCCACTTCGCTTCTCCTTTGTACTCCACTTTACACTTCTAGCTGCTACGATGGCTCCTTCTCTGTTACTGCAGTGCATCTCTGGCAATCTCTTCCACACGATAGCCCTTCTCTCGATGTCTTCAAGAGGAAAATTAAGGAGCATTTCCTTTCATCGCAATGAATTATATATATATATATATGTATTTGTTTTATAAACATAGGTAGGTCTTTTATGCATTATAATGTAACTAGTTTTATCTTACTGTATAGGTATATATATTGTACACTGGATCACTGTCCTCTTTTATGATCTCCATCACTCAAAAGTTTGCTGGAAGAAAACTCCATTTGGATTTAAGCTCACCTTTGTACATGAATGTTGTTATCAATTTGTTTAAATGTAATGTATTGGGGTTGAAACTCGCTCCTCTCAACACAATCGCGCGCTAGCGGCAGTGAACGAAGGCAGCGGGGTACCAGCCGACCGACGGCCGAGCAAGCGCCACACCGCCACGACACTCGCAGTCAGCTGATGCACGCCTCCACGCACGGCTGCGCTTGTGCAACTTATAATTTTTGATTTGTTTACCTTTTAGCGTATTGTAATATGATTTCTTCACTTTTTTAATAAACATGCATTATCTTGTTATACGGTCCACTCTCATGTATTTACTCCACCACGACCTTTCGTCGCAATCACTTAGTGTAGAACGATGGGTCTGTTTCTAAGATAACAATCAATCATCATTATTTTCATCATCATTATGAGCCTTTTATATTAATGTACCGAGTGCTGAGACACAGACCCCTTCTCTGTGAGAGGGAATGGGCCGTAATCCACCACGCTGGCCCAGTGCGGGTTGGTCAGTCAATCAATCTACCTAACATTTTCTCAACTATAATGGGATCAACTTCCAGTCTTACCGGATTCAGCTGGATACGAGTATTTTACATGGAGTGACTGCTGTTGCTATTTAGCCTCCACAACCCAGTAACTGGGTAACACGATACCCCTTGGTCAGATTTTATATCTTCTGACTACCACATCGACTGTCAGAGATCTTTTAATGATAGCCGGGGCCAACGGCTTAACGTGTTTTCAAGGCCATTATTACTTGACCATAAGCACGTTGTTTCTAAGAACGTCCCCATTAAAACCTGGCTAAACCCTTGAAGAAGAACCCCTGTTGAAGGCTGGATGAAACTCAATATTCACGCTTCTAGCAAATTATCTTTGTGCAAAATCTAAAAAGCTTCATTCAGAGTTCAAAGTTATACCACACCGCCACGACACTCGCAGTCAGCTGATGCACGCCTCCACGCACGGCTGCGCTTGTGCAACTTATAATTTTTGATTTGTTTACCTTTTAGCGTATTGTAATATGATTTCTTCACTTTTTTAATAAACATGCATTATCTTGTTATACGGTCCACTCTCATGTATTTACTCCACCACGACCTTTCGTCGCAATCACTTAGTGTAGAACGATGGGTCTGTTTCTAAGATAACAATCAATCATCATTATTTTCATCATCATTATGAGCCTTTTATATTAATGTACCGAGTGCTGAGACACAGACCCCTTCTCTGTGAGAGGGAATGGGCCGTAATCCACCACGCTGGCCCAGTGCGGGTTGGTCAGTCAATCAATCTACCTAACATTTTCTCAACTATAATGGGATCAACTTCCAGTCTTACCGGATTCAGCTGGATACGAGTATTTTACATGGAGTGACTGCTGTTGCTATTTAGCCTCCACAACCCAGTAACTGGGTAACACGATACCCCTTGGTCAGATTTTATATCTTCTGACTACCACATCGACTGTCAGAGATCTTTTAATGATAGCCGGGGCCAACGGCTTAACGTGTTTTCAAGGCCATTATTACTTGACCATAAGCACGTTGTTTCTAAGAACGTCCCCATTAAAACCTGGCTAAACCCTTGAAGAAGAACCCCTGTTGAAGGCTGGATGAAACTCAATATTCACGCTTCTAGCAAATTATCTTTGTGCAAAATCTAAAAAGCTTCATTCAGAGTTCAAAGTTATACTCAACAGGTGTCTTTGTCTTACTTTGTCTCCCAGATAAATTACTTCACGCAATGGCAATCCCGAAATTTTCCGACGCCTTGGAAATGGCGTCCCAGACCGTTGTGTTGATTTAGGTACTGTAAAGGTGCCTCGAATAAAGCTGTAGGAGTACTTTAAATATTCCTTCCAGTTTCGCGTTGAAAGACGTGACTTGTAGTGGAAAGTAAACGTGCAATCGTAGGCGTTGGTTGAATATCTTCATTATGGTAATCGTACCAGCAGCCTTATTGCCTAACTGAATATGGCAACGCAAAGTTTTGACAGCTATCAATCGGCCAATCACACAGAAGGAAATCCACATCGCGTCATTCATCTCGCATGTGATTGGTCGATTTGATAACGGTCAAACCCTTCGCCTTGCCGAATTCACTTGGGCAATTCGGTTGCAGCTATCGTCCGCGTGGTATCTTGAAAAGAAGTATCCTCTGGCTCTTGTTTATATTATAGTACATAGTAAAATATTGTCCTGCGTGAAAAGGTAACAAAAAGACAGCACTGTTACTTGCCCAATTTAATGATGGAAGAATTGATTTTTCGTTCTTTCCTATATATGACTTTATAATAAAAAACGTGATTTGTAATTGGTAAAATAGTAGTAGTAATAGTAGTAGTAGTAATAGTAGTTAGTAACAGTACACAGTCACATGAAATTGGTTTACGAGTGGTTGACTCAGCCAAACATTGCAACCGCAGAACAGATAAAGTGGTCCTTGTGGGATCGAAGTTAAAAGCGAACCAAATATTGATTTGGAATAACTTTGTGAATTATGCGGGCTTTTTAAATTTGTAAGATGGTTGGTTTGGCATAAATTGATTTTATTTTATTTGTTCAAATGTCTATTAGCGTTGGTATACCTTTTTTTATTTTTTTTTGGGTGGGAAATCATCCAATGACTTCTGCCGCTCTGGGTGAGGCGGGAGGGCGTGTCAGACTTTTACTGACTAAAACCCACCCGTGATCCTTCAGTTGCTTGAGTCAGGGCCGCGGTAACTCTTTTTCAAATTTATCCGCTACCCAGACAGGCATCGGCCCTAGTGGACCCCGTCAGTTCTGCTGACATCTCTTTGAGGTGCGCGTGGAACACAACGCGCCGTTGACTCGGGCCTGGTCCTTATCGGACGGTGAACTACCGATTACTCGCCATCCGCAAGTCCGCGCCTACGGTGGCCGGGATCGGCTAGACAGACAGTCAGGCTGCAATCAAAACCATGGCATCTACAAAGTGGACTCCACACTTATTCTGGATGCTATCCAAAGCCTGTTTGGCTTGGGAAGCATAACAGGGTAAGACTGATGTGGGATCCCTGGGCACAAAGGAATCCATGGTAACGAAGTGGCAGATGAACTGCCAAGAGAGGGCTCAGCAAATAATTTTGTGGGTCCAGAACCATGCTTAGTCATTTCGACGTGTCTCATCAAAGCCACATTTAGGGAGTTTGTAGATCACAGACAACGAACACATTGGCTGTCTAATACCGGTCTACAACACTCCAAGAAATTCTCACTCCTAGGCTCTACGTTCAAAGCCCGGGAATGCATTTGGAATATGAGTATGGGGCAAATCCGCTACCTGCTTGGGGCCTTTACTGGATACTTTGGAACCAACGACATGGTCATGAAGATGGGTGCAACCGCGACACCCATGTGCAGATTGTGTGGAGAACATACGGAACGCATGGAGCACCTTCTGTGCACATGCGATGCAATGGCTAGTAGGGGTTGAATATCCACAACCAGAAGACTATAGGCTCATATCTCCTAGTCTCGTTGTAAAACTCATGAAAAGAGTTTTCAACGAGATTGGGGAGGAGTAAGTTATCTAGGGGACCACAATAGATCCCAATGAGTCAAAGTGTCCGAGTTATTTCTCGGCCCCTCCACAAGATAAGATAAGAATAAGATGGTATACCTATATGTGCTCTTGTATTTTTTTATATTATTTGTAAACGTACTTTTCATTTTAGTTAAACAAATCACGGAACACAATTTAGAAGAAAGGATGATTTTCGTACAGTGTTTACCGAAGAACATTAAGCTGAATATTCGTTTGCTCGAAGAACGGTCGCCCGCATAATCATTTTCTCAAAGTATTGGACTCACGAACGATTGCCCGAAGAACACTCGCTGGCAATAATCGTTTGCCCGAAGAACTGTTGTTAGAAAGATTCATCATCATCAGCCTTTTAATGTTCCCACTGCTGGGACACAGGTCTCCTCTCTGTGAGAGAGGGGATGAGCCTTAATCCACCACACGGGCCCAGTGCGGGTTGGTGGATGTTACATGTCCTCGATTTTTTTGTTATAGAACATTTGTTTCCTCACGATGTTTTCCTTCACCGTTTTGAGAGCAGTGGTGATGAAATAATTTACACAGAGTAAAGCGCCTGCCTAGGTTCGAACCCACGACCTACAACTTGATAGTCGCAGCCGTTATCATAAGGCCACCACTGCTAGAAAGATTATTGTAAATAAATAAGGAATGTTGAAGAAGAAAAAACAAAACAGGTTTTTTCATCAAAATAGTTTAACATTTCCCTAGAGGTTCCATAGAAAATACTGTGCGGGTACATATATAGTTCAACACAATACCTATAGGTATATATATATTCACCCATATAATCAGATTCAACTGGATTGCCAACTTTATTTTCCAGACTTGTTGTACAAATTCAACGGAGAAAATTTTCTTTTCATGTAATTTGCACAAGCTTCGGGATAACTAGAAAACTTCTCTAAAAGAAAAAATATAAAAAGGACGTCTTCAAGCGAGACAGATAAGGGCGAGTATTAACACGAATGTAATGGGAGAAGGTCAGTGTAAAACAGCTCTAACAGTAATTGTAGAGGTTGTACAAAAGATTGAGAACTCAAAAAAGGCCAAAGAAAGTTTTGGGTCTTAAGAACACTCGAGGGAGGACGGATTAAAAAAAGGACTTTGGGAGACATTATTATTGTGTTGGGATTGATACTTTTAAAAGTGTTTTAAAAAGACTTCTTCTGGTTTTTATTGGTTGTATTGATATTTGTGTATTGAAACTTGCTTGGAAAATCTATTTTCTTTATTAGGGTTAGGGGATTAGGGTGTGTATTGCTCGTATTTTGCGGCGCACGCTTATGAGAGGGACTAGATAAAATTGAAACTCTATCCTACTGTTCCATTAAAAACGTGAAGGTTTGAGAGGGTGGATGGATGGATGTTTGTTACTCTTTCACGCAAAAACTACAAAACGGTATCTTTATATTATTTATTGGTTCTCGCTTGACCACTATCTCACCTGTACGTAAGCGACGATGTGGTCGACGATGCAGCACGCTTGCCTTGAAGAAACATGATACTTGTTTGATGAAAATTTACAGAAATATAACAAGAGTACACCAGAATAATAATAAAACAAAAACTTTTAATTTTTATTTATGTTAATTAATTTATAAAGATACTAGCTTTCCGCCCGCAGCTTCGCCTGCGTGAACTACATGATTTTGGCTGTTTCATTTATTCCAGTTTTGGCGGGATATTGCAAATTATTATACAAACATATTAGACCACAAAATTTTCTGAATCCAAATAAATTGATATAAAATGAGCATAAACTGAACTGCCCTCGTGTTCTAATAGAGAGCGCTGGGCTTTTATGCCGGAGGTCTCTTGGAATCGATTTCTATGGGGAGTTACAAATAGTCGAAAGCTACATTGCTATAAATTTTAATCGACTTACCAAAAAGGAGGAGGTTCTATGTTCGACTCTAAGTATGTTTTTTTTATGTCAATTGTGGACCGGTTTTGAAAATTTGTTTGAAAGAGTATGTTCCAAAATTGATCCCATTTTAATAAAGTGAAAATCTGATGAAGATCTTCGGAGATAAACAACAGAACTCTTCAATAAATAACGGCATATCTCTCGGGATTGCTGCAATCGCATGTATGTTTATTGCTTTTACCATTTCATAACATAATATCACGCCAGTACGCTCTAAAGGGGTACGCAAATGTGTACAGTTCACCTTGGTACACTCTCATTTCACTGGTTATGTTCATATTCTTATATTCGGGTAATCTATTCTGGCATTATAGGAACCTTACTTAATTACTTGCCCATTAGGTAGGTACAACTAAAAAGTGAAAAATAAGTCGGTGTCCATTATGCAACAAAATTGGTACCTACGAAAGACACCGACTTTCAAAAATAAAATTATTTTCACTTTGTAGTTTTTCATTTGGAAGTCGGTAGTATTTTTTTGCAAAAAAGTTTTTTTGAATCCTGCTACCGACACGATAGAAAATTATTAAAGGGGCCACCCTAAAAATAATCACCCGTTGTTCTTCGGCTATAATTTTTGTTTATACATGGAAAACTTTGGTTCTGCTTTTGGATAATGTTTATTTAGTTTCTTAATTTTCTTTTTTCAATTTTATCGATAAAATGATACGGCTAAGTGGCCGCCACCATAATCGATAAACATTCGGGCCCTATTTTTGGCATTTTCCATTACTCTTGCCAGAACTTCCGGTGTGGATATTATCTTTGAGGACTTCAAGAGTCTGATGCTAATTGACTTAGACTAATGAAATCCTACCGGCCATTGAAAGCCCTGGTAATGCAGCCCTCAGAATTTTTGTTGTGGCTCGTGCAGTATGCGCCGTTTCTCAATTCTGTTGGAACCACATGTTCTCCAGTTCCAATTTATTCCTTTTAAGGATAGAGAAAGACGTTGATCATAGCTCTGTGACCTCGTCGATCACAGTAGTCGTTTGGTGGCCCGATGACGCCTCCGGCGGAAACAACACACCATGCAGTAATTTTGAGCGGGTGTTACTCTTCCTGGATTATTCGCAAATTTTCGGTGCCACAGAAGTGATAATTTTGCTTATTCACAGAGCTTGCTCGTGATGATTTTCGATGAAAAATTTCCTTCCTCGTGGTCGCGATTTAGAATGGCTTGACATAGATTACACGCGCTTGGAGGTTACCAGATATATTTTTTTAACGGACTTTCCAAAAAAGAGGAAGTTCTATGTTTGGCTGTATGTTTGTTTTTTTTTGTGTATGTTCACCGATTTTTCCGCCAATTGTGAGTATATTCCCAAATGAGTCCCATTCAAATTTGGTGAAGATCGGGTGAAAAACTTCAACTACGGCAAGTCTCTCGGGATTGCAGCAATTGCATGACTGTTTATTGTTTACGCCATTTCATAACATAACTCTTTAAAGGGTTACGCATTGAGGTATCCCTACAACGAAGAAACAAAAACAGGCACAAAGACTGCCGAAATTAAAGTTATTTTCATTTTGTAGTATTTTTATTCGGAAGTCAATTCATAAATTTTTTATTGTAATAACTTTTTTGCATCAGTTTACTTCACAAGTGTCGAAACAGAACTGATATTTTGCCGCCATATGCAAAAATTATAGTATCTACCGATAGAGTGATGAGTTTTGCGCAGTCCTGTACAGTCGAGATATGGTTACTCCAATTTGCTCACGCTAACAAAGTCGTCATCAGGAAGTTAGAATTTAATTAAACACTTCTTTGTATACCCCATTGCTGGTTTTTCTATCTGGTGCCGAAATGATCAGGCTGCTATTAGTACTTAATCTAGAACAGGCAAAGTAGAATTGCCCGTGTGAGAAGTAATTTCCTTTAAATCTTTGCCTTAATGACTGACTCTGAGTTTTATTTATGGTCATTGCAAAGCAGACCTCCATTGTAATCGTTTAAACTCTAAGACATAGTCAGAGGGTCCCAGTGGTATTCGTGGTATAAAAACTGATTCCCTCGAGCATATCCTCCCTCTATAATATTTTTGTGTAGTATTTTGATAACAAACAATTTATTTTTTATTCAAACTTTAACACCCCTTTAAGGGATGAAGTTCCAGAAATCTTTGGATACGTATTTGTTTAATTGTATAGAATTGCAGAATTGCTAAATTTCTTGTTATTTTGATAATAAGCAATTTATTTGTCAAACAAATTTTAACGCCCCTTTAAGGGATGAAGTTAAAAAAATCCTTGCATACGTATTTCTTTAATTGTATTCAAGATCATAAATACTAATTCCAAAGTAATTCGATTTTAAACAATTTATTTTTCATTCCATCTTTAACACCCCTTTATACCCCTTTAACGGACGAAACTCAAATAATCCTTAAATACCTAGCATATCCTTCCTCTATTATATTTTTGTGTAGTATTTTGATAACAAACAATTTAATTTTTATTCAAACTTTAACACCCCTTTAAGGGATGAATTGCCAGAAATCTTTGAATACGTATTTGTTTAATTATATAGAAGAGCAGCAATACTAAATATCTAGTAATTTTGATAAAAAACAATTTATTTGTCATACAAACTTTAAAACCCCATTTTACCCCATTAATGGATGAAATTAAAAAAATCCTTAAATACGTGTTTCTTTAATTGTATTGAAGAGCATAAATACTAAATTTCAAATCATTTTGATAATAAACAATTTATTTTTCATACAAACTTTAACACCCCTTTTTAACCCTTTAATTTCTGAAATTCAAAAAATCCTGACAGAAGTATTTTATTAATTTAAATGTAGACGCTAAATAACACATCTCATTCATTTTAAATTAAAAATAACAGAGTTTCATACAAACTTTAAACCCCTATTTTACCCCTTTAGGGGATGAATTTCCAAAAATCCTTTCTTAAATGATGCCTCCAGTATAAACTCAACATCCTCCCAAAATTTCAAACTTCTATCATTCGTGGTTTAGGCTAGGCGTTGATATGTCAGTCGGGACATTGCCTTTTATATATATAGATGGGAGAAGTACTTATACAATGCACGTGGAGCCGCGGGTGGCAGCTGGTTAGCAATAACGATTTTCGATGCGCCTTAAATGTAATTAGTATGAAATTAACTTGTGCTGCCACAATGACACAGTTTTTACCCGACTGCGGGAGGGTAATGTTTTTTGACAATGCTTAGCGCTGATAGTATGCCACTATATGTAAACACCACAAAAAAAAAATAGGTGTCGTACCTAGTAGATATGATATTTCTCCAAACTTTCCTTTAACCCCAAGGGGCAAAAGTCGAGAGATTTCCTTCCTACATCTACCCTTTCATTCTTCAAAAACAAACATTGCAACCGAGCATAATTTAGCCAATAGTTTCCATATAAACTCATTATCGTTAGTAACACAATCACGGCTGAGCAGACAGGCCATAGTCCTGAATCTTGTTCCCAGTCAATATTTTACGTGGATGCAACGGACCGATGTGGTTTGTTCCGCTACGAACTTCTAGCAACTAACTTTGCGAGTTCTGTGAGAACTTTATTTATTCGTAAGGTCGCAGGTAATTGATTGTCTCCGAATAAGTATTTCAGTTGGTGTTAGCTTCCTTTTATGTTTATATTATGTGCGTATTACGTGGTTGTTTTTTATAAATGTGTAGGCGATTTTTTTGTGCAATTATTAGAGATAATAGTTTTAAAGTTAGTCTGCAAATAAACTTACCTGTAATACTGGTACAAAACAGACCTAATTCAGTATTCATGAAGGTGTTATTATAAATCTAGACAACAAAAAAAAATGTTATCTTGATTTCTTTATCTTGTTTGCAAACCTTTATGAAAACGTACATATTGAAAATGATTTGCCACACGCAATGGTGACACCAGAATCTCGAAATATTTCTACAGTCACAATATAGTAACTCAAAATGTAGTCACTAAAAATGGTTTACCTAGCACTTTGTCAGTCCGTTATCACTAACTGCATCCCGGTTTGGGGAGGGGCCGCTAAAACCAAGTTCATCGAAGTGGAGAGGGCACAGAGAGCTGTGCTCAAGGTTATGCTTGGTAAACCATATAGATTTCCCACTATTGATTTATATGCGGACTGTAAGTTGCTTACGGTGAGACAGCTCGTTGTCCTCCGAGCCAAGCTTAGGAAGCATAAACAAATTCCCCCACCAGATAACACTAAGCGCAAAGCATAAATGATATACCCAACAATAAGCCACAAGGCCACATTCGCCAGGCGCCAGTTCTACGTTGTGAGCTCTTTCATTTACAGAAATATTGCTAAAATTATTCAATTAACTGGACTTAATCACCATGAAGTCAGGTCTAAGGTACAAAGTTGGCTTTAGGATCGGGACTATGTTCGAACAGAATAACTACTCCACCTCCAACAGTAGCCGTACAAAATTTCTACTACCCATTTTTATCAATCACAATAACAACAATATCAATATATTCAGCAAGATACATATAAATACTCCCACTATAATACATATACATGCGACTATATACAAACACAACCTCACTACACTTACACACCTCATGCACAAGCACACTCACATACACACCACACCACACACACAATAACATAATTATCATATTATGCACGTTCACATCACAACTCCGTTTAATAAATTATCTTAATCCTAGTTTTTTTTTTTTTTTAATAATTTAATTGTACTTTGAAACCTGCTCTTTGCCATGATTTTGTTTACCGACATAACACACTTTTTGTAGTCCGGTTTTGTAAAAGGTTTTTGGTATCCTAGTGACAGCAGAACACTGACTCCTAAGTCACAGGATCTCCTAGTTTGGGAGTCAGGGTTTACTCTCTCTGTATGACCTTTATTCACTGAAATTCATGCGACCTACTTTGTAAGCATTGTTGAATGTTTTTATATACATAAAGTTTTTTCTTTTATAGTATTGCTATATTTGTATTTATACTCGTACCTATTATGCTGATATAAAACGATAGTTCTGGAGAGGCAACCGCAAACTGGAAGAAGTTGCGTAGGAAGGCCTCCCACTACGTGAACCGTTGATCTGTTGAAGGTTCCGGAGATCCGAAGCATGCGAGACACACGGGACCGGTCAGTATGGCGACGCTTTGGCGGGGCTTATGTCCAGCAGTGGACGTCTTTCAGCTGAAATGATGATGCTGATATATTTCATCAGCCTTATTTATAAAAAAAAAACTCGCTTATAACATGATTAGGGTTAACAATGACTAGCAGAATCTAAATTCACTACAGAAAATTTTAATTACAGTTAAATCTAATAATACAATTAGAATGATTTTTAATAAATAAAGTCCTTAATGATTTGTCAAAATATAAATAAAATACCTGAAAATACAATAAACAGAAGTGGATTTCTAAACGAGTACAAAGCGGAACGCAGCGTCCCAACGGATGAATAGACTCGACAAGTTTAATATTATTTTCCCTCTAATATAAGGGCTATATTTCTTCTGCTATGGTCAGGCAAGCACCTGAACGTTAATATGAAATATGATGATGCAATATTGCTTTTGCCGACTTTCATTTATCTGCTTACTTAGCTGTGGAATTCCCTATAGGATTCTGTGTTTCTTGAAAGCTACAACCTGGGGGCTTTAAATCTTGATGGAATAGGTTACTTCTAGGCTAACGTGCTTCACTGTCGAAGACATCATCGCTTACCATCAGGTGAAATTGTGGTCAAACGCGAGCCTATCATTTATAAAATAAATAAGCTGAAAAAAATGTGGCTTTGTTGATAATGCAAATTTGGGTTTGAATAGTTAGTTACTATTAGAACCACAATAAGGGGGTCCGTATATATATTCTATCCTACTATTGGAACCGCACCAGGTTGCGGTATGGCAATTTAAGAGGCCACGGTCCCTGCCGCTGCTGCTGCGGGCTGATGGTGATTACCGGAGTGATTTTGGTGAGTTGAAAATCCAACACTCCTTGGCCTTTTCTTTGCTTTGGCCTGTAGGTTTCCCCCATAAACAAAAGAAAAGTTATTACTAGCAATATGTCACAGTGGAAAAACCCAATTTGATTGATTTTGTGGGGAGTTCCTGAAACAAGAACTGAGTCACGCTACCTTTCGCATTGATATAATAATAATAAAAATATGTTTATTTCTCACCACAGTGTTACACAATACATCAATTATAATGTTTTAACAAGCTTATTACTATTGTGGGAGACTGGTGCCTAAACTAGACTGCAAGCCTGTATTTCAGGACACTTATAATATAAATTACAGACAAATTGTTCATATCTTTGTCAGGTCAGAGTAATCTCGAATGCAATTTTTCATTGTTATTAGGAAGAGGTGGTTGAACTTCAATGACAAACAACACTGGACTGAAATTCAAAGTATTTATTTCACTTAAATCATTTACGGCGTTTTTCTTCGTACGTCTAAGAATACAATACACATCTAATTTCATTAATTTGACATTCTGTACCATTGCCGCAGTAATCTGCCTTTATCATATCGGCAGCTTTTTCTCCGATCATCATAACAGGAGCGTTAGTATTGCCGCTAGGAATTAATGGAATAACTGACGCATCGACCACTCTCAGTCTAGTCACATTACGGACCCTTAAAAATTCGTCTACTACACCAATATTACCATCAGTTGGCATACTGCAAGTCCCCACACCATGCATCATTGTCACCGGAGAGTTCTTCGAGTAACACTCCCAGTATTCATCCGAACCCCACTCTATGTCCTCACATCCAGTCACACACAACTTCGGAATACTGCCCTGATTATTATTGAAACATGTAGTGTTGATCAAGGTATTCATGAACTTTACCCCTTCTACAACCATTTTTAAATCATAAGGGTCTGTATAAAAGCCCAAATTAATTATTGGCTTATCGTGCGGATCCGTGCTTCTCAGTTTCACTTGACCTCTTGATTTAGGATGCAAAAGAATGAGCAGTAGATTATCTACTTCGTTAAAAATATTGGCCGCTCCCTGTGATAAACAATAATTATCGTCGAAGTTAATGATCGATTTACATGTATAAGCTAAGACAGGTGATGCAGCCCCGTAGTATGAATTGAAAAATTGGAAATGAGGTTGTAATTTTGACGGGTATTGGTCAGCCAAACTAGAGTTAACCCTGAAGAACCCACATTGCACAGGAGCAGGCAAAGTATCTAGTTGCGTAACAGCTAATACATTTTGCCATGCGGAGGAGATTCCACGTTTACCTTTATAAATCAACGGTACTGCTAGATGATCATGAAAGTTTTTGCCAACTGGAAGATCTACCAAAGTTTCCTGAATGTAAAAGAATTTTAGGGCTGTCTATTGTACCAGCTGAAAGAATGACCTCCTTGTTAGCGTAAACATGGATTGTTTGCTTATTAGAAGTATAGACACGAACGCCGTATGCACGCATTGTCTGAAGATCTATTAATACATTGATAACAGTGGAGAATTTAGCTACTTTAAGATTAGGTCTATCTTTAACGCATCTCAAGTACGATTCTGCTGTGCTAGATCTTCTACCGCCATATAAAGTGTAATGTGGAAGAGCGGCACCACTATTTTCTGGACCATTGTTTTCCAGAACATGCTTGATACCCATTTGTTCGTAACAATCGAGTCTATTATTATCGATGGCAGTATATGAAGCCGATGTTTCTGGTCTGGATACTTTAACTGGACCATCTTTCGAATGAAGATAGGCATTTTGTGGGTTCTCAAGCGTTTTTATATCTGTCATATTTTCCAACTTCTTAAAATAGTATAGCACTGTATCCCAGTCCCACCCAGGTGCACTCCGATTCCAGCATTCGTAATCTTCGGACATTCCTCGGAAGTACATCAGATAGTTAGTAGCAGAACTGCCTCCGAGCATTTTTCCTCGATGGTAGGGTAGAATTCCACCTGGATGTGCTTGACCGACACCTTCATTGAACAGGGCATCATAATTATAATCATAGCTGTCGACGCCTTGTAGCAATAAAAACCCACCTGGAAGCTGAATTATCATATCTGTTAAATTTTATTGAAAAAAAGCAGTCAGTGGGTAAGAATAGTTGTTTCGTGATTAAATGCAGTATATTTCATATTGTCTATTTACAAATATTTATATACGTATATGTATAATTTGATCCTATAAAGGGTGCAGTAGAGCACACAACGGTTCACTGCTGAGACTCTGTGATAGCAAGCGGGCTTAATTTATTGTACATCCTCGTTTTTGATTCTAGGATATGCTAAAATTTTCTCAGCGTATTTTCCTCTGCCATTACATGCAATATTATATCCTAAGATCCCACTGCAAAAATCTACAGAAAAGTTTGTTTTTCATTAATCTTAATTTTAATGAATGATAATTGATGTATGGATTGCTGCAGTGTTGCCAGGAAATATTTAGCTACAATAACCTTAAATAAATAAATTTGCACCACTTTCATACACATAGAAAAAAAGGAAAAAACCGGCAACGGTAGTCGGACTTGCGCTACATTCACCAAAACAATAAATAAAACCGTACCATAAACACAAACAAACATATAAACTTGTACCGTTGGAAAACTGTTGTCTCCATACATTTATATATGTATCGGTCTGTTTATCAACTGCAAATAAGTTTGTAATCGTTCTTTTTTTGTTATTTTTCTATTAATTAGTTAGGTGGTGGATTACGGCCTATTTATTTTCACAGAATGGAAGCCTGAGTCCCAGCAGTGGGGACATTAAAAAGGCTGATTATTGAATTTACAGTTTTCTGATTTTTTCCTTTACTTGTGCTTGTTGCCAAATGTCATGATTTTAGGTCTAGGAAGTACCCTGTAGGTTTTTGATTCCCTTGCGATTTTTCAAATATACATCATAAACGTCCATATCTTATGATTTTTCACAGCTCAAAGATATTGCAGATCTGAATATATAGTATTAATTTCTACTTTATACCTCCAAGCATTCCAGAAAAATAGGTCTTGACACACGGACCGACGGACATACAGATGGACAGACAGACAACGAAGTGATCCTATAAGAGTTCCTTTTTTCCTTCTGCGGAACGGAACCCTAAAAATAAGGTAGCTCTGATGATTCGGAATCTTACTCTCTCTGATTGACAGGTAGATGAAGTTCCATACACATCCATGATACAGGAGAAATTTCTAGAGTATGGCAAAGTAAAAAAAACCAAACATGAAAAAAAAAAACTGTTTGGGGCCAGATGCGGCCAGGCAACCCTGCAGTCATCTAGTATCAAGAATGATACATAAAAAAACAAGTTTAATCAAAAACAAAATACCTGCAGTTTGCAGTGGGTGAGATTTCATAGCCTGAGTAGTACCGTAAGTCGTATCATGTTGCTGTGGGTACTTACCACACTGTTGAATGGCGGGTCGCCCCCGGTCTCGATGAGGAGTGTCACAAAGTTTGATATCTCCGACAGCCTAGCGGCTACCACTGAGCCTGCCGAACCACTACCGACTACTATAAAGTCGAATCTTTCCCCATCTGTGCCAAAATAACGTTACTATTTATGATTAAACGAACTTACCCTAAGTGAAGTTCTATCATAATTATACGAAGTGCCTCGTCCGAAGAGATTAGTACCTGTAATTAATGATTATTATTTACATGTAGTACCGGCTACGGGAGGCTACTCAAATCACTATGTTTTAGAGACAATTTTTTTTTTTTTTCTTGCCCTGGCAGCTCTGTGTCGGCTGTCAACTTGTCATTTAGTTTAGAGTTATGATGTTTTATAGATATTTCCAGAACGCTTCTGGGTTATACCTTAGGGTTGGGAGGGTGTTACTAATCTCTTCGGACGAGGCACTTCGTATAATTATGATAGAACTTCACTTAGGGTAAGTTCGTTTAATCATAAATTATACTTTGTGCCTCGTCCTCGAGATTAGTACCTGTAATTAATGATTATTATTTACATGTAGACTTTGAGAGTTAAGTTCTGGAATTATCACATACACTATGATGAATTTGTGAAGTAAAAGCTTTCTTTCTTTAAAATTCTTAATTATATTTTTATAGACCAACCATCATGGTTGTCCATAGGTTTCACACATAGGTTCTTAATCAGTTCATTCAGATATGTTCTTAATTATTTGTTTTTGCAAAATTTTTATTTACTTTCTTATTCTCATTGTTATAATGTTTATAGATTAATAATCTAAGTTGTCATTAGATATCAAAGGTTCATATTCAGCATCAACCATTCAGTCATTTTCTTAATTATTATTCTTATCTTAATTATCTTTATTAACAAAATATTATTTGCCTATTATTTATTGTCAATAAGTATTAAAGTTTTTTATAGACTAACAATCACAGTTGCTTTTAAGTAACATAGGTTTTTAACCAAAATGTTTATATATATTCTTAATTATCTTTTTAACAGAATATTTGTTGCCAACTTAATATCAATATTAAGGTTTGTTTATAGAATAACAATCATAGGTGTCATTGGAAAACTAAAGTTCTTAATTAACCATTTAGTTAATATTATACATAATATCTGTTTTAACAAAATACAGTTTTGCTTTTTTATTACTATTGTTAGTTTCCTTAACATTACATTTTATACTGATACTCCTTCCTTATAAGTTAAAGTTGCTGGTTGTTGTATTAGTTAGTACATGTTAGTTAAATAAGATATCTTTAATCACAGCTAAAGATTTATCTTGCTAAATCATTTTGATCCTTTACACTATAGGTATTTTATAAAATTTCCAGATGTACTTGAGCTGTAACTCCAGCCTGCTGTTTTTAGTATCTCATAAATTGTCACACCTGTCTTTAGAAGTGGCAGCGTGGCATGTTCTGTGAGCTAAATATATGGGTACCTACATCAATACTGCTAGTCTTTAAAGTACACTTAATCCAACGACTGATAGTCTGTTTGGACATTAATGTGGTATGGTTTCTTGGTGCCTAAAATAATTCTTATATGTTAATTAATGTGGGCTACAAGGGTATCAGCTGGATATATTACTGTTCTTTGTCTGAAGGATTGATTGATTTAGTTAATATATAAGAGATTTTTTGAGATCTGAAATTTTGTTGGTTATATGCATTCATTCTATTTCTATACTTTGATATTATTTTTGACAGTTGTTCTAGAGACAACATCTCATTTGGGTACCAAATTCCTAATACTTCCAGAATCTGGGATGTTTCCCAGGTGGCATTGTATTTTTGGCCAGGTAAAAGGTAGTCTGAACATGCCCTTAAAATATTTTCAGAGTACATTAATGTTCAAGGTATTATCAGTGATAATGCCAATTTGTGACAGTTATGCATTTGATATATTTTTTATTAGAATTAGAAACTTCTGTTAAGAAATTATAATACCATTGCTGTTCAAGATGTTATTATTATATTTTTTTTTTTTTTTTTAAATTATACCAGTTTATTAAACATGAGTCAATTGTTTGGAAAAGTTTTCTGATAGAGATGCTATCATAATTTCTATTGATGATGGTAGTATGCTTCGTCATAATAGACTTCACTACCTACACACTAGACTCCGACAGCCAGAGTAAGGTTGGTATGGATTTTTCCCTTGGTGTGACATACTTTATTATTTTCATTAGGTTTAAGTATGATCATCTCTATATTATGAGAAGTGCCCAATCGGGCAGAGTTGGCCATGGTGACCACAATAATGCCCTTAGCCTTATCCATTATGATTTTTCGTAGATATTTTAATATGATTGAGAATGGTGGAAACGCAGAAAAGAAAATTGGTTACCAGTATACTGTAAATGGGTCAATTGTTATGTATTTGTCATATTTTTTGTTAATGTGACTTACAGATAGGTAAATTTCAGAATTTCAAATTTATCTTTCAATTATTAATGATATGCATTTTCTTTTAGTTCCCATTCTACATCGGGATGTGACTTCTGCAATACAGTATCAACTACTTGATTTTCAGTCAACCTAATGTAAGGAGCGAAAATGAAATATAATGGTTTTCACACCAATGCCGCTGGCTAAGTTGAAGAGATGAGGGTAATGAATTCTACCCATTCGATTAATGCAGCCTATATTGCTGTTGGATTGTTTATACATAAGAGTATTTCACAATTATTGAAAAGTTTACCAAATATTTAAAAAGACAAAGAATGATGCTAATAAATCCAATTAAAATTCATTTGATATTCACATTCCTTGTCTGACCACTGGCCCCTAGCAATCTCATCCCCACAGGCAGTCCCCCCCCCCCCCCCCCGAATGAATGGCATATGGCCACCATTCAGGGAATTATTGTAGGGATATCTATGTATTTTTCATAATTTACTTCACCTTGGAGGTTTAGGATTTTACACATTCTAGTTTTTTGGTATATATAAAGCCATCCATATTCAATAGTAGGGCACGCTGAGAGCAGTACCTAGTCCTACAAAACATATAAATTGTCAGATTTCATAATAGATAAGTTTTTCTTATCTGTAGGTAATGTTACATGACAGTTATAAGTCTTTTAATATATATCCCAAAAATATACCATTATTAATGGGTGTAAGTTTGTTATTTACTAACTTGTGATTAACTTCTTAGTGTTTTCAATATTTTCAGTCAACAATTAATGGCCACAGGATCTTAGGTAATTTGTTGGCAGATTTCATGACTTTAGTGAAAATGTAAGGTGCAGTGTTTTACCCAAATGGCAGTAGATCGAACTTATACAATTTTCCAAGAGGGTATTCTAGATATTTGCTAGAATTTTTGTGATATTTTATAAGAGAATCTTTAATGTATTTTATGTATGGCCATGGAACTATCATTTGATAACATTTTTAATTCTGTGCACAAGTCTTCAAGTTTGAAACGACTTACATCAATGCACTTATTAAGGCTTTATTGCCATTGGGTTTTTGTCTTAAGAAAAACTTGAGACAAATTTTCCTTTTCCAAGGCTGGCACTTAGATATTGCATCTTATAGTGTTTTTGCAGCTGGGCTATCTTAAAGTGTTGTGGACACCCATGAAACCCTCAATCCATGATAACATGGTCTTATCATCAGTGATAAATTACCACTATTTATAAGAATTTATAAGCAACCAGGGTACCTTACTGAATTTAGCGGCGTCGAGGTGAGATGTAATGACCACCTAAAGGATATTGTATGGCTGACTCAGGCTATAGACAGGCTCCCTGTTCTCCTGTCGCCCTTGTGGCGCTAGTGGAGCTTTCGAGTATTTTGCTTAGAATGTGTTGGGTTCTTTCTTGGCTTTGGGTGCTGTTGCAGCACCTGATTTAGAAGCCACTTTTCCAGCTCGAAGAGTTTCAGCAAGTGTTTACCCGAACTGATATTTTTCCATCTTTGTGTTTTGAACTTGCCCTTAAGGTCCTTTTTTATTGAGCCGCAGCTAAATTTGCATCTAGTAATTGAGTCACAACTCACAATGTTGAACTTCACATAAGGTACGAGTGGTATCCATTATTCAACTTAATAGATCTGTATAATTTTCTTTTGTATCCAATACTTTGGATAATGTTGCTCCTAGGATGGAGATGGTGCTGAGTAGTCTTTGTTTTGCTTCTATGGCCTTGTTTATCAATAATTTGGGCATTTTGCTGTATAGCATAAGAGCCCCAAGTTTTGTCACGTTCAATGGCAGCGTTTATTTTCCCTGCGCAAGGAGCTGTAGGGGAAATACCAGCCTGTGGTCTCTATGGAAACAAGCCTCATGTTGCAAGATGTTCCAGACAGCTGGCCACTTCCTTGTGGAGTTCGGCCCCATCACCATACTCTGTGTTCAATGTTGGGTCAACCCAATGAATTTTGAGAGCGTCTGTGTGTTTCCGGCCTGGAATTGTGAGGGAGATCACTAGTGTTCGTGGTTATTTTGGTATTTTATTGGTCATATTCGACTTTAATTGTTTTCATTTCATTTGTGGCATCGTCGTCCAGGACTTTGCCTGGAATGATTACAAACCATTGTTTTACTGCCGGTTGATAACCGAGTTATAAAATCTGGTGGGTGTAGCAATTCCAAAGAATTGAACGAAACCAGTGAATTATTGAATGTTGTTTAGACAGTCCAATGATCTGCCCGAGTGCATTCGTTAGGTAAAAGAATTATATTATATTTCATGATCTCGTAAGTATGCAGTGAGACAGCCCGATGGCTTGCCCGAAATGCATTATTTGTTTGAGAATTATTGAATGTTGTGAGACTGTCGGATACTCTGCTCGGGTAAAATAATTAAATTATGATGATCTCTTAAGTATGCGGTGAGACAGCCCGATGGCTTGCCCGAAATGCATAATTTGTTTGAGAATTATTGAATGTTGTGAGACAGTCGGATATTCTGCTCGGGTAAAATAATTAAATTATGATGATCTCGTAAGTATGCGTGTGAGACAGCCCGATGGCTTGCCCGAAATGCATTATTTGTTTAAGAATTATTTAATGTTGTGAGACAGTCCGATTTTCAGCTCGAATACAGTCGTTAGACAATAGAAATACATTTCTTTTGATTGATAATCTCGTGAATATGCAGTGGGACGGCCCGATGGCTTGCCCGAAGTGCATTATTTGTTAGAGATGCAAGTTTAAGCCATAGGATTGGTAAAATAGTTGTAGATATATGTACAATTAAATCAAAATATATTTTTACAGAGTTATGTACCTTGTGGGTCTAAATATGGCGTCGACTCTTGAGACGATTTTTGTTTTAAATAGTTTCCAGGTTTTTTTCATTTTTCACCTGATTCTCTCGTATTCCTCGGTTGACAATGATGTTTCCTTTTTGGCATTTTCCAACTTTTTAAAAACTGTTCTTTGTATTTAAAAGTTTAGCTAAGTGTTGAATAGCGCCGCACTAAAACCGCGAATGACAAGTTGACAGCCGACACAGAGCTGCCAGGGCAAGAAAAAAAAAAAAAATTGTCTCTAAAACATAGTGATTTGAGTAGCCTCCCGTAGCCGGTACTACATGTAAATAATAATCATTAATTACAGGTACTAATCTCGAGGACGAGGCACAAAGTATAATGAATAATAATGTCAGTTAAATTATATACCAGACATGTGGCTGCTTGTTGTATCTTATCTACATCAGCAATTTAATTTTCCCACTGCTGAGACACATGCCTCCTCCCTGCGAGAGAGGAAATGGGCCTTAATCCACCAAGCAGGTTGATGTAAGTCACATGTATTTGAATTTTACATAATTTTTTATTCGTTTTGTCTTATGTGTGTGTTACAGAATATATGTAAAATTATTACTGAATTTATTGTAGTTAGTCCCATGAAGAAAGATTATAGCATTATTACAGTCACTAACCCTAGATTACTAAGCGTATTCTGTTCACGCTTATTACCAACGTTCGTTGTTCAAAGAAAATATTTTTAATAAGGTTTGAAAAAAAAAAAATCTTTTGTTGTATGTTTTGTTCTTTCTTTTGTATTGATATTATTATGATATTTATATTAACGTGTGTCATCGTTTCGACGTAGGTTAGTAATCTATGGTTAGCCGTGCCAGTTTCAAAGTAAAACAGAAGGTAAATGTTTACTCAACACAAGGATCAAAATTGTATTTTTATTGTCCTCCAGAAATATATACTACCACGGAGAGATAGAGCAGTTATGTGGGGCTCCAACCCACTAAAACTCTACGGTGTCCTCCTGTGCCGCTTATGGCGGGAGCACGGGCACGTGTTAGCACTCACTGCCAACGCGCCGTGGCTATCCGTCACCGGACCCTCCTCTGGGGAGTAACCCCATCACCGGCGCACCAGAACCTGAAACCAGCACCTGGGTGCCAGACGATCCCGTGTATGGCACCCTTGGTCCCCCAGTGACGGGTTCGGTTAGTGGCCCCGCCACCTACCACTTGTCGACCGCAGGGGATAGGGACATACCCTGTCCCGCGTCCGCCGTCAAACGGTAGCGACCCCGTCCAGGCAGCGGAAGGTAAATATTACTCCAATACTGACACTACGTTCCCGCCACGGCCTGCAGCCCTCAGCCGGGATGTCGTATGGATATGGGAGGCCCCATACGACATGGCAGCCTGCCTCAGTTGCGATGTCGCCTCTGTTACCAAGCGGTACCGCAACCTACTTGTTGGAAGATACGTCGTCGGCTTATTTGTTAAAAGCCCTGACGAGCGGCCCCTCCGCTGGTTCTTCTTCGCTTCACCGTGAGTGATCAAGCCACCGCTACTAAGCCCCCCGCATCAATAATGCACCGGCGGGGAACCAAAGGATCGAACCTAAGACTTTCACGATCAGTAGCCGCACTGTCGATAACTGAACGAAGGAGGCAGTGTTATCACTTGCAACAATTAAATTTTTACCTGTTAACACGTAGTTGTCGGGCCATCCATCCTGTAGCAGCGCTTGTGAGGATGTTAGGGCACGCAGGAACAATAGGACCACCGATGAACATCGCCAAAATTGCATGACGTTGGAGAACTCGTCAATGACGTCAATGAAGAAGAATGATTGCCTTGGGTATTTCTTCTCGTGAAATTGATCCTATCCACTATTTTCGATCAAATTCAGGAACTCTGAAGTTTTTTGATACAATTTATTTTTTATTATTATTTGGATGTACCTAGTATAGTAGCACTTCTGCCTAACCTTGCGGGTAATACGAGCCTGATTGTTATGTTGTTGTTGAATATTTATTACTAAAAGCACATTTTTTTAATACAGTCTGACAATTAGATCACACACTCAACACGTCTTTTCATGAAGAGACTTAATATACACTACTATTTTGCAGTTCAAATATCTTTATTCCCATAAAGGCAACACGACTTACATGTTAACAACAAATAAATGATTAATAATGACGACGATATCTTTAAGTAGTGCATACGATTGATTGCTACATTACTTGACGTCAATTAGAACAGGTTTCTTGTAAACAGGTTTGCAATCTTTTGGATTATTGGAAATTCCTGGCACCCGTTAACTTTTGCAGTATAATTAAAATTCTATGGTGAATATTTTTGAAAAAAGTTATGTTGCTACAGGTCATTAACACATAAACAGGTTAACGACTTTGATACCAAAAATAAAAAATAACCGATTTTTGTCTGTTTGTCTTTTTTACCCGACTGCCGAAGGGGTGATGAGTTTAGTGTATGTGTGTACATACACACATACACTAATAAATTGTTCCTATGTGCCGTTCTAGAGAAAAAATGCGGGAATGATTTTGATGATTCTCACGTCAATCGATTAGTCTTAACCTTGCAAGTGTCACTGGCTACATTGAAATTGGAGAAAAGAATAATGTCGGATTTTGGGCGCCATATTATTGTAGGGGCCCTATGTTTTTTTTTCTCCCGAACCCATTGTGTGGGGTATCAAAATAAAAGGGTTTTATGAGGTGATTTAAAAAATATAAACACTTATAAATACATTATTTAAACATATAAGTGTTTAAAATACATTTAAATACTTATATGTTTAAATGTACCTAATTGGAAAAAAAAAAAAGTTATATATAAAAAGTTAATTAAAAAAATCTAAAAACTCGACTGCTTAAGAAGCGAACTCAAAAGACATAAACTAGAAGTAAAACACGCTATGCAGTGGTTTAGGTTAGCCAGCTCGCGAATTCGTATGTTATTGCATAAGCACCCGTATAAAAATAAAAATATATCTTTATTTCAGACCTATATCAGTCCATAAGTTGTTAGTGTTTAGTAACAGATTGTGCTTAAATACTATGTTAGTGTTATTAGTACTTAATTCTATTTAAAATAAACCTATACCTATTTCCACCCAGTGTCTTTGGATGGGACAGTCTAATCTGCCAACAATCATTTTCAGGATGCCGTTCCGAGTGCTACGCAAGCGTATAGGGGAAAGTTAAAAAAAAAAAAACGAAATGCCAGTTGCAGCTTGATGCGGCAAGGAAACACTGCAGTTATTATTCTATTATCAAGAATAATTCATAAAAATCAAGTTCTAATTCATAAAAATAACGAAATGCCAGTTGCAGCTAGATGCGGCAAGGAAACACTGCAGTTATTATTCTATTATAGAGAATAATTCATAAAAATCTTGTTTTAATTCATTAAAAATAATGAAATGCCAGTTGCAGCTAGATGCGGCAAGGAAATACTGCAGTTATAATTCTATTATCAAGAATAATTCATAAAAATCAAGTTTTAATTCATAAAAATAACGAAATGCCAGTTGCAGCTAGATGCGGCAAGGAAACACTGCAGTTATTATTCTATTATCAAGAATAATTCATAAAAATCAAGTTTTATCAAAAACAATTTACATGCCGATTTTTGCAGTCGGATGTCATACTATATAGACTTCCACATTTATAATATTCGCAAGATTAATCTTTATCTATTGCCTAAACAAACCAAATCTCCTTTCACTTCCTAAATACAAACTTGAGCGACACACGAATTAAAAGATAACCATTCTGAATTTTCAATCGGCAACCCCTTGAGGGGTTGAGTTAGGGTGATAGATACGTGAGGGGCCCAGCCGTCGGGTATGACGCGTCTATCTGATACATAACAATGAAAGCCTCTCTGTTCAAGACTTCACTTCGTTTTACGATGTTTGATGGGCTAAAATGGCGCTTGTTACGTTTTAGCTGTTTTTTTTTGCCTTTACGGGTCCAAAATTGTGTTTTCTACTGAAAATGTGTTTTACTCACTTGAAATCAACTCTAGTGATTGTTTTTACATACTAGATTTCTCAGAATAAAAGCGGTATTTTACGTTCGTTATGTTCATCATTATCCAAAAGACGATGAAACCCAATGCAGAGCATAAACCTCACTTTTCTTGTGCAAATTGCCACATTTCTGTGTCCACCTCATCCAGGTTCTGCCCGCGACAATGACAATGTCTTCTGGTTAGCCCGCATTCGGACAACCAACATGTCTTCTGTCTTTGGACGCCACTCGGTCAGTACCCAACTCCATCTGTCATTCCCGCGCCTCTCCTTGGAATTTCCATTTTATTTGTGCGAGTTACTTTATCTGCCTCCCTTCCTCGTAAAAGCATGCTCACCTTATTTACCTTCTTACATTATTTACTCTTAAAAATCTATCTGTTTTTAAACCGTTAAGCAGCATTTTAGCACTTAGTGATAAAACCTGTAGTTAAACTTATCGCTCGCTGCCGTAATTTGAAAATGGTTCAATTTGAGCAATTGATCAGTTTCGCGATACAATCGCAGATTGTAATGAAAAATACTTTCCAAAGTTTTAGGCCGCTTGAACACGCTAAGAAAATTCATCGGGCCTTCGCATGAATTTGTGTCATACAGACCAATTCATCACGTATGCGACAAGAATTTTGTCGGACCTAGGCAATAGTCTTGTCTAGAGCAGACAAGATTTTTCTTGTTCAGTACCGTGGCCGTGTACACAATTCGTTTGTTAAAACGACACGAACTCTTGAATAGACGCGGTGCCTTTTCTTAGTGTGTAGAAGCGGCCTTAATGAACCGATTTGAAGGACATAGTAAGCCAACTCGAAAATTTTAGTGGAATCGTATGATCTTAGTGATCCTACAAAGCCTGATTGAACTCGATTGATAGCTGGTTATTTGTCTCTCGATTTTATAGAAGAATTATTTTAGAGACTCTTTTGTTTTGAAAAGATTTTAACGTGACAGTTGACGTATTAGATTGCCTTTGTAATGACATTAAAATATTGGTTTTGGGTTTGAATTGAAACGTGCGATTAAATGAAGTAGTAATGAATGTTATTGAAAGGCTATTTATTTATCGTTCGAAATACCTTTTAAGATTCCCCTAGTCGACGGCACAAACTATTATGGGCGCGAGGTTAAAATGCATCCAATCTCATCCAACAACACGTGCGATAGAGATAGATGTTGTGATGAGCAGTAAGAAGCTAGTTCGCGTACGAATTAGCACTTTTGCAAATTTATATCTAAATGGATGATGATTTAGGATGAAAACGAGTGCGCGAAATTTTATAAACAGGGAGCCTAGATATCATGAAAAAACGACTAAATGTATATTTTCAAAATAAAATTATTTACATTGTTGAATTACTAATCTATCCCTGTATGGAAGCCGCTTTGCAATTTTCTTTTTCTTATAGTTTTTATTTCCATCCAAATATGCATTAAAAATATGTTGAAAAATTGAATATTCGACGTTCATAACCTTCAATCAATTTTTTTAATTTTTTTTCCATACATAGCTAGATAATAATGAGACAATTTGACATAATTTTTTATTGTTTATATCGTCAAACAGTAGAGTAATCACTAGACTATATTAGTATGGAAGAATGATCGACTAGTGTAACCTTAATAGTAAAGAATATCGTTTGCTTTTACGTCCACCGAGAGAAACTGGGCGTCCTAAACAGAGTGAAGCGATACTTTATACCTGGACAGCTATTAACTCTTTACAAGGCGCAAATCCGATCCTGCTTGGAGGCTCAGCTAAATATCAGCTTGCCGCGTTTGACTCGGTGGAACGCAGAGCTAAGAGACTAATTGGTGACGTCAAACTAGTGGATGCCAAGCTTCACAGCTTGGCTTATCGCCGTAAGTTTGCCTGCTTGTCGGTCTTCTACAGACTGTATTTTGGCGAGTGTGCTCATGAACTCCACGATCTTATCCCACCGGTCCCCTTCTACCATCGGACATCTAGACGCACTGCAAGTCACCATCCTTACCTTGTTGCCATTCCACCAATTCGCACCAAGTGTTTCCAGACATCCTACATAATGCGCACTGCAAAAGAGTGGAACTCACTGCCTGCGTCTGTGTTTCCGAACGCATATAACCCGAATCTCTTTAAAGTTACAGTGAACAGGCTTCTTCTGGATCACTCTATCGTCGACTTTGTCTCTGTCACCTCTGACCTAGACTATAGTAAAGAGCAAATCCAACAAAAAAAAAAGAAAGAAAAACGTATATACCATACAAGAAACACGACATTTTATAAATAACTAGCGACTCGCCCCGGCTTCGCACGGGTAGTAGAGCATAGGTATTATATCTAGCATTTTTCTTTCGTAGGAGCCCGTCTACCGTATGGTGACATACATCCCACGCCAACCCGCCTGCCAAGCGTGGCGATTATGGCAAACCCCCGGTAACCTGCTCTATTTCCGAGAGGGTGACCGGCAGTCCCAGGGTGGTGTCGGCTTTATCGTCCACCAGTCCCTTATGAACAACGTGGTGAAGATCGAGAGTGTGTCGACTAGGGTGGCGTACCTTATACTCAGAATATCCGCAAGATATTCGCTGAAGGTCATACAGGTCTACGCCCCGACCTCAACACACCCCGACGACGAGGTAGAGACCATGTATGAGGATATCTCTAGAGCCATGCATGGTTCCAAAACTTACTTCACCGTTGTCATGGGGGCCTTCAACGCGAAACTGGGCAAACGAGAGGAGGATGAGCTGCAAGTATCGCAATTTGGAGTTGGACGTCGGAACCACCGGGGTCACCCACTGGCCAGTTTTATGGAGAAGGAGGGCCTCTACATGATGAACTCCTTCTTAAGAAAACGTGAGCACAGGAAGTGAACCTGGCAAAGCCCCGATGGTGCAACTAAAAACGAGATCGACTTCATCATGTCAACCAAGAAGCAAATGTTCAATGATGTCTCTGTGATCAACTCGGTAAAACCGGGAGCTATTACCGCATGGTAAGAGGCACATTGATTATTAATGTCAAGCTTGAAAGGTCTCGACTGATGAAGTCCATGCTCCGTCCAGCACAGATTCAGGTCCAAAACCCCGAGACCTTTCAACTCGAACTCCAGAACCATTTCGAGTGCCTAGGGAGCTCCGTGGACGAATACATCGGTGGGTTCGTGGAAGCTGTCCATACTATTGTCGGGTCTAAGTTTTTCAAGACCCGCCGTACAGATAGGAACAAAAAGCTCTCTGATCCTACTCTCAAGCTTATGAGTGAGATGATCCTGCAGTCTTCAGACGATGCATTGAAATACAGGCAGCTAAATAGACGGATCTCAAAGTCCTTGAAAAGCGACCTCCGCCGCTTTAAACCCGAGCGTATTAAAGACGCGATTGAGCGGAACAAGGGCTCCAAGGTCTTTGCAAGAGATCTGTCTATTGGGCAGAGCCAGCTCGCGAAACTGAAGACCGATGATGTCAGGATCGTATCCGCCAAACCGGAGCTTCCGAGGGAGATCGAGAGATTCTATGGGCAGTTGTACACGTCAACCAGTAACCCCGTCGCGAATCTAGCGAATGACCCTAGAGCTAGATTGACCCGACACTATACCGAAGACATTCCGGACGTCAGCCTGTATGAGATTAGGATGGCTCTGAAACAGCTTAAGAACAACAAGACACCGGGTGATGACGGAATTACGGCCGAACTCCTGAAGGCGGGTGAAAAACCAGTACTTAAGGCCCTTCAGAAGCTGTTTGATTCCGTCATAATCGAGGGGAGGACGCCACAGGCATGGTGCAGGTGTGTGGTGGTACTCTTCTTTAAGAAATGTGACAATGCTTTAGTGAAAAACTTTAGGCCCATCTCACTTCTTAGCCATGTCTACAAGCTGTTTTCAAGAGTCATCGCGAATCGTCTCGCTCGCAGGTTTGACGATTTCCAGCCTCCCGAACAAGCCGGATTCCGTAACGGATTCAGCACCGTAGAGAACATACATACGCTGTGGCAGGTTATACAGAAGACCGAAGAGTACAACCTGCCTCTCTGTTTAGCGTTTGTGGACTACGAGAAAGCCTTCGATTCGATCGAGACTTGGGCTGTGCTGCAGTCTCTCCAACGGTGCCAAATTGACTACCGGTACATCGAGGTATTGAAGTGTTTATACAAAAACGCCACCATGTCAGTTCGACTTCAGGATTAGACCTCGGAACCCGTACATTTGCAGCGAGGTGTGAGACAGGGAGACGTCATATCTCCGAAGCTGTTTACCGCTGCACTGGAAGACGTCTTCAAGGTTCTGGACTGGAGCGGGCTAGGCATCAACGTCAATGGCGAGTACATCACTCACCTTCGGTTTGCCGATGATATAGTGATTATGGCTGAGACAATGGAGGACCTCAGTACAATGCTCGATGACCTCAGTAGAGCTTCCGAAAGATTGGGTATTTTTTTTTTTTTTTTTTTTTTTTTTTTTTTTTTTTTTTCGAGAAAGAGCTCATTCGTCGAATCCGACTCGGATGGGCAGCGTTTGGGAAGTTGCGCGGTTTCTTCTCGTCCAACTTACCATAGTGTCTCAAGACGAAAGTCTATGACCAGTGTGTGTTGCCAGTGATGACATATGGCTCTGAGACGTGGTCGCTTACAATGGGCCTAATCAGAAAGCTCACTGTCACTCAAAGGGCAATGGAGAGGGCTATGCTCGGAGTTTCCTTGCGTGATCGAATCAGAAATGTAGAGATCTGCAAGAGAACCAGGGTTACCGACATATCCCGAAGAATTGCCAAACTTAAATGGCAGTGGGCAGGGCACATTGCTCGCAGAATGGATGGCCGATGGGGCAGAAAGGTTCTGGAGTGGCGACCGCGAACCGGAAGACGTTGCGTTGGAAGGCCTCCCACCAGGTGGACCGATGACCTGGTGAAGGTTGCGGGGATCCGCTGGTTGCGGGACGCACGGGACCGGTCAAAGTGGCGACGCTTGGGGAAGGCCTATGTCCAGCAGTGGACGTCTTTCGGCTGAAATGATGATGATGATGAGGATCCCGTCATCGATGTGAGGTCCGCCCGCATGAATTTATTTTCGCGCGGGTTAGTTTTTATTTTGCGATTACTCCTAAGATAATCATTTTAATGATATGCTCAGAGTATGCACTGATTTGCAATGCTTTGCAAATGCACAATATATCTAATGTTGTTTTTTTGATAAGGAATAATACAGTATTGTTTAAAATACCTTTGTAAATAAACCATTTTTTTTGTAATATTAATAGATAAAAATGGTTACTGTGGGTTATCCTTACGAGATAAACATAAACCATTGCAAACTTTTTATCGACCTTTGGAAGATATACATTGCCGTGGTACATTCATTAGATCTATCTCGTAACCAGCGCATATACGGGTATTTGAACCTAAAAACTGGCCAAAAGTAATTTTCGCGTAATCTTCGGTATTGAAAACTATATAGCCGCTTAAATAACTAAAGGTATCGCGCATTATGTGACAGCCATTGTATTTGACTCGACTACCGCGCCGCCCGCTGACATCAATCGGAAGTTACCGTTCGCTTGAAGTGTGCGCGTAATTGTTCGATATTCGCACTTTGTGATCTCATAATACTTGTTATTATTTTGTGTTTGAATCTTCTGCTAAAATATATTTATTATGGATCCGTCAAAACCAGGTATGTAGTTACATTAAGGGACATTGTTACATTTTTAACCATTTCTTGTTAAATATACTTTGAGTTTTAGTATTTATTGTAAAGAACAAAAGTTTATAGAAAATATGTAAATTTACGCGTTTTGAATTTAATCTTTAAGAGATTTACTTAACTTCTAAGCTTTTCTATGCAATGAATTATACATGTCGGAGGAAGGTATACGATTAATAATTAGGAACAAGGAAATATTGCTTGTAAAGTTATTAATTCAGTTTTGTTTAATTGGCAACATTCAGCTTCTGTTTCAAAGCTTAGTTCGTTTTTATTCGATTGACAACACTTTATTCTTCTTATGTCATAATACTCGATTCTGATTGGATGTTTTAAAAGCGGTAACTTGCCAGATTAGTTCTTTGGCCAATAAAAAGGCAGGGGCGTCGAGATCGGCGCCCTGAGTGGAGCCTTTCGCCATGTTTTTCAGAGTTAGAAAAAGAAGCGCGCGGCGCGCGCTTCGGAGTTATAAAGAGTGGTGAGGAAAAGAGTTGAGAAGTGAAGTAGCCAGAAAAGTGGCGTGTATAAACTTGAAAAAGTGTGTTTTTGTTGAGAGAAAGCGAAATGCTTGGTGACCGAATCCGCTGCTTTGTTAAAATTGGACCAAGGACTATGTCAATGGCATTAGTTACCTGCTACTTGCTTTGTGCCAGCATTAAACCCAACATGACGCCCACGAGACCCAAGACAGACATGGAGCATGAACTCGAATTTAATGTGAAGAGTCCCTCCCTTCCGACATCGGAAGTGGTAACGGTGCCAGCACAAAGCGAAGACGGAACAAACGAAATGGACAATGGCTGGCGCACTCTCTTTGTTGCGCAAAAAAAAAATTGCATGGAAGTACCTACCTAATGGAGACGTTTTGCAACTCGTCGGCTACTAGAGACAGGAATATCATATTGTCCGAATTCAACCGTATAGTGTGGCCTATCCTGGACAATATGCGAAGTCGGGTCGCAGATAATGTTAATGATGACATCGATGCCTAATCCTGATAGATACTTGGGTAACGCAACTGTGGTGGTGATGTTCAGGGAAGTATAAACTTAAGTATTCTGACAATAATAAGTACCTAACTAATGCCTTGTGAAGTTTAGCCACAATATTGTTTTTTTTTTTTCTTGTTATAAAGTGGCTAAAATTTAAAATAAATCTTTATTTTCGATATTATGCTAAATGAGACTCAGCCAGTGTCATACTGTCAGCGGAATTCACAAGAGATTAAGACGACTTATGCAAATACAGCGCAAGAGAATAAACATCCTAAGCTACAATTTTATTAAACAAAACACACTTGTGTGAAAACTGGCTCATAGACATGAATTTTTCAGGGAACCATTCGCACAATATGCAACAAATAGCATGGATGTCTAAGCCCTTCAACACGGTTGTGGATACCACAAGAGCTGTTGTGACCAGCTGCGTGTGGTGATACAAGTGCAGAGCTCAAGTTCTATTTCAAGAGGCAACACACAAACTGCAGCCTACAGCGCTATGAAAGAGGAAATTTAGCGGTGTTATACATGCCGTTGCGGTGATCAATCAATTTAATATTTTCTGATAGCATCTACGAGTCTGGATATGTGCATGGTTGGCACTGCTGCCTGACCTTTCCGGGAGTACAGGCTTAAGGTATGTTACTTTGATCTGCATTCAACTATCTGTGCATCGGCATACATTTGTGGCAGCTGAAGTATGTATTAAGTTTGGAAGTACCTAAGTTTTACAATTAGTAGTTGCATTAATTGCAATTTATAACTATTGCATTATTTTGTTTAATGGAAATGTGTAATGTAAGTTAAGAAGAGAAAAGAATATTCAAACAGCGCCATCTGTGTAATGGTATTGATACTGTGTTTCATTCAATAATCATCGAAATTAGATTCGGGAACCCATTTTGCCGTAATTTGCTGCTTGAGGGAACTTACTGAATAGGTTCATGTTTTTTTTCTTTTATGATTAATTTAAAACAAACAAATAATTTTTACATAGACAGAATGAGGAGTTGGTGCATGCCACACCATCTATTTAAATCTTTGTTGTGTTTAAGCTTTGAAATATTTTGTTTCAAGTATTTAATGATTTTTATTCACCAACAAAATAAACAACGAAACGATTTTCGCAATTTCATCTTTCTAATGTACTAATGTACTGGGAGCATTGGAATGTGAGGACAAAACGCTAAGAAGTAGATTTCATTACGTTGTTATGTTGTGTTGTTAGATTTAGAACATTATACGGTTTTGTGACCACTAGTGCTGTTACAAGCGTACACACGGATTATTAAATAGGTTGTAAGTTTACTGACAATTAACGAGAAGTAAAAATATTAACAATCCGTTTTTTTTTATGTTTGAACACTAGAAATTTTAGCCATGCATTTTTTATTTAAAGGAGTCACTTCAGAATTCCCGTAAATATTACTACCACTGAGTGTAGTTGATTTGATCTCCAAGGGAATTTGTGAATATTGTAAATTCTAACTATTTGTGTTGGTATTTTCAATGCAAGTGTGAATCCAGTTACGGAACGCAAAAAGAAAAATTGTAATAATAGACGATCTTATAATATCTTTGGCCGATTGGAGTTATTTTTGCAACTAAATTAAAGGATCAGGTCCAGGGGAAAGATATTTATTTTGTTTATGTTGAATTCACATAGGTTTGTGTAATACATTTGATTATTTTTAATAATATTTTGGTTCTAATCATTGGTTCTTGAGATATAAACAGAAAAATCTAATCTTGATTTTCTGATGAAATATCGATTCAGTACTGGATATCGATTGACAATCGATTATTTTTATTTTTTTTTGTCTTTAGGATCGGTTCGATAATTAATCGATAACAGATCGCCATCCCTATCAGAGAGTGACATTTATGTGTCAACATTCGAAAAAGTCAGACAACAAAACAAATAACTTTTAACTGTGTTATGATTTTTAACTTAAAAGTTACTAGATAAAGACTAGACTATTAATACATTGTTACAGGGTGTGAGTCACTGTGAGGATTAAACTTTTAACTTTTGCTTTGTTCCAAAGACTTGTGATAACTTTCAGTTAAGAGAGTGATCAAGATTATTTTCATACCGGTGTTAAAGTATCTTAAAATATCATGAAGATTAACGTTACTATAGCCTAGACAGTTGGCGTTTAGTTTTGTTGCTACCAACAGTTGAATAAAAGTAAAGTTAATGTCTGTAGTTGTTATATATCGCATTGTAGAGAACTAACCAAATGATAACATGTCATTCTAACAATACCTACAAGTAAAAATAATTTAAATTGACTATGATGAATGAAAAGTGCAATTAGACATTTAGATGGTGTCTAGAAGACGTATTCAGGTATTATGAGATGTATAAGAGCCAATAACTGTTCAAGTTCTGGCTGCAGATGACATAGATGTTCAATTGGCAACATTTTAATTTACATAGAACAGTTTTGTGGATGAAAGAGTCAAGAGTTGATTCGGTATTTAAGTTGAAAGTGCGTTTTGTGTAGTAAATGTATTCGCTAAGTTATTGTGGATTGTGGACCATGAATGGGACACTTGAGTTTTATTTGATTTACTTGATACATTTTTTTTGAAGGAATCTAGGAATGGTTTCCTTGTTCTGTGTTGTTCAACGATTCTTGGCCTTGGTAATCTTGAACATTGTTCAAAAGTTTTAATAACTGTAACATCTTTTTAAAATAAAGGTGTGAATTGTGTGATTGTGTGGTGTCATGTAGGAAGTCTAGTACCTACATAACATGAAAGAAAAAAAAAAAAAAAAAAAATGGAATTTAACGTCAAATAATTTATTTCAGTGGGAGCGGAGATTGTGGTACATGGGCATACAGAAGCTTAATTAGAGGTTTAGATCATAGCAATCGCAATCAGGTTGGGTGAAGTTCTGCTTTCCTGGCTGGGTTGCAGAATGGCCTGTATTAGGGAATGACAGTCCCTGTCCCTTACAAAATGTTGAAATTAAACTAGTACAAGAAAATCTAATACAACAGTAATTTAGAAGTTATTTAATACTTCAACTATTTATCTTTGAGTACATGTGTGTGCGAGTGTGTATTATGTGCGAGTGTTTCTATGTGTGGGTGCGAGATCTTCTTCAACCTGTCACTGTCACCCACTGAGGCACTTTTTGGTTTCATCATAGGTTTTGTTTTGAAGAAAGTATACTGTCAGTAATGGTTGTGGTGTTCTAACTTGTTTAATGTTCTGTGATGGTCAATGTGAACATACTTATCTTAATTTTATGTTACTTGCTATCTGACAAAGTTGGATAAGATAATGCAGAGATGTAAAGTCGGTCACATGATTTCATTTTTAGTTTGCAAAATTGGTAATGGTTGATGTTGGTAGTTATTATACGAGTACCTATCGCAATGAGGATTTGGTATGAAATCATGAACATAAAATGGAGTTCTTGAGTATGCTTTTGGCTGGGTAAGAAATTATGAATGTGAAGTTGCCGTTGTACTTAGTACTGAGAATATATTGGAGTTCTGAATCGTGGCAACTACGTGTTGAATTAAAGGCTTTGTTTGGTTCATGATGAGTTAAAGGAAAGGTGAAAGATCAAGTACCCATTGACGTAACTGAATGTATTGTGTTGAAGACTGATTTAAATCAATCTAGCAATGGTGAGGTCGGTGTGTATGGTCAAAGGACTGACTGTACGGTGATGAGTAGTCACTGCGGTGACTGCTGTAACCGAGATGGGTTACGAGGTGAGTGGTCAGAGATGACTGCTGTAACCGAGATGGGTTACGAGGTGAGTGGTCAGAGATGACTGCGGTAACCGAGATGGGTTACGAGGTGAGTGGTCAAAGATGACTGCTGTAACCGAGGTGGGTTACGAGGTGAGTGGTCAAAGATGACTGCTGTAACCGAGGTGGGTTACGAGGCCTGGTCAGGATGACTATGGTTGCAGGATGGTCACAGGGTTGACCATCAGGAGCCACAGCGATTGCTGTGGGACCAAGAAACATTGCTGGATATGTAAGGGAGGGAGCCTGGTCCCTCTGGGGCTTCGGTAAACTGTTGTCTGTCTGGGGAAGCCTGGTCCCTCTGGGGCTTCGGTGACCTGTTGTTTAGTGTATGTGGCATGGGTATCTGGCAGTCTTGTTGCTTCGAGAGGACCGGTTGTCTGAGGGAGCCTGGTCCCTCTGGGGCTTCGGTGACCTGTTGTCTGGGGGGAGCCTAGTCCCTCTGGGGCTTCGGTGACCTGTTGGCTGTCTGGGGGAGCCTGGTCCCTCTGGGGCCTCGGTAACCTGTTGTTTGGTGTATGTGGCATGGTATGTTGTGTTGAGCGTTTGGGTGGTTTCTGGCACACTTAGTGCTTCGAGACCGACTTGACGTCTGTTGGGAACCTGGTGCCTCTGGTGCTTCGGTAACCGCTTAGAATGTGATAATATGGTTGTCTAAACGGTGAGGTGGCTGTTTCGATAGTTGTGTACGGTGTGGTGACCTAGATATACATGGAGAAAACAAATGAACAGTATGAAAGCTATGAGAATTCAGTTTTCATGAGTAAAGAAGTACTTGATTTTTGTTGCAGGCTGGTAATATAAGGGGGTTGATTGAAGGTTTCACGTGGAAGATGTCACGACCACGTAAATTTTTTTTTATTTTTTGGTCAGGAGCGGCCGAACTTAACCTATTACTCATTTTTATTTTTTTTCTCATCTTGTTTTTTTTTATTACTATTGAGTAACGATGCTGCTCGTCGCTCTACAAATGTGGGTCCATTTGTCTGTCAAGATGGCCGTGTCGGAGGAAGGTATACGATTAATAATTAGGAACAAGGAAATATTGCTTGTAAAGTTATTAATTCAGTTTTGTTTAATTGGCAACATTCAGCTTCTGTTTCAAAGCTTAGTTCGTTTTTATTCGATTGACAACACTTTATTCTTCTTATGTCATAATACTCGATTCTGATTGGATGTTTTAAAAGCGGTAACTTTCCAGATTAGTTCTTTGGCCAATAAAAAGGCAGGGGCGTCGAGATCGGCGCCCTGAGTGGAGCCTTTCGCCATGTTTTTCAGAGTTAGAAAAAGAAGCGCGCGGCGCGCGCTTCGGAGTTATAAAGAGTGGTGAGGAAAAGAGTTGAGAAGTGAAGTAGCCAGAAAAGTGGCGTGTATAAACTTGAAAAAGTGTGTTTTTGTTGAGAGAAAGCGAAATGCTTGGTGACCGAATCCGCTGCTTTGTTAAAATTGGACCAAGGACTATGTCAATGGCATTAGTTACCTGCTACTTGCTTTGTGCCAGCATTAAACCCAACATGACGCCCACGAGACCCAAGACAGACATGGAGCATGAACTCTAATTTAGTGAGAAGAGTCCTCCCTTCCGACATACATATAATTGAAGAAGACAGATCTAGTAACACGCTTAATGCGTAACACACACGCTACAACACACACGACACAGATCTAGTAACACGCTTAAAGTTGCCGTGGAATACCGTGGATGTATTTTTCATAAAAAAAAAATATTAGATAGTGTTACAGGCTAAATTAATCAAGAAAATTTTATCGAGAAGCTTGTAACCTAGATGTTATAAACAGACTTCTTCTGACATCAGACCCTCTCATAACAGGTATAAGGAAAATACCGAAAAGGAAATCCAAACCGTTCCATCAAGAAACTTTAAACTTATTATTACCTGCCGAAACGCCAAGTATTAATTCTGATTCAGAAACTGACACAGACTTAAATAGTGACAACGATTTTATAATAGGTTTTTCTCAAATATGCTTGGAAATTTGAGCATTATTTTGACAACCTTCTTCGAGATAAATCGAAATTGCAGTACTGACCATATACATGCGAGCAGCGGCCGGCAAAAGTTGTATGGAAATCCATATCTGTCGTTTGTAGCGGCCAAATAAATTACATAGTAAACTCATATCTGTCGTGTCATTTAAAAATCGAACGAACTTTTACTCCGAAACATGGCAAGCAAGGGGGTAACTTATCAAAGGTTTTATTTAAATTTCGAGCTGGCTAGCAAATAGAAAGCTGTTTATTGAAAAAAAAAACAAGTGTACACTTCGTACTGCGATTTTTACTTGCGCGGATTTTTGTAGTATTATTCCCGCGTGATTTTTTTACCTCAATGCGTACAGCTTCATACAATTCCATAGGCCGCAGAATGGGCGGAAAAAATCGCGCGTATAAAAATCGCAGTGCGTGCTAAGCCTAACGCGGCAATAATTATTGTCGTTCGTTGTTCGTCAGTGATTTTGAAAAGTAATTGTATTTGGCAAAATGAATTCTAGGTACTACTTAGTTTTAATTTCCGCGCATTATTTGAGAAAAGCTCTATACAAGCCTTGGCCACAACTAGGCATTGATGGACTTACGTATGTGTGGCTCGGCCTCGCCACGGCCCACAGTTACACGTTCGTCCATCAATGCCTCTTTTGGTGGCCGCTGCAGTAATGTACTATAATTTTTGGTTTTATGTATGATATGTGACGAAATAAATGACAATACATTGTAATGATTGACATCTATACGCCCAACTAGAGACAAAAAATATTTCTGGCCAGCTTTTAGGTTCAAATACCCGTCTGTGCAGCGCACAAAAATACGTTTGTTACGACATCACGTTATAAATCTTAGAATTTCTCGGCTTTTCTCTACTATAATATGCATGTATACTACATGTTAACCTTCCTCTTGAATCATTCTATCTGTTGCTGAAAATTGCGAAATTTAAAATCCGTTGCGTTGTTTAAAAGATCTAAGCGTACAAACAGCGGGAGCGCCTTTGTTAATTATTATAATAAGATGTCTCGTGCACACGATCCCTCCGGAAGATAGCCGATGGCATGGCGAGTTCGTCATTCTAGTATGACCTTTGTATGACTAAGTTGTGACGTCAAAAAGACGCGGCCCGCCTTGTCCTTATTTTAAAGTTAACGTCATTAAATGTAGAACACCTAGAGAAACGTATTTAAAAATCACACTCGTGTAAAAGAAAGTTGGTTTTCTACTTTTACAACATCATTTCTCAAAGCTTTTATCCACTGACTTCGATATTTAAAGGCACAATACAGTGAGATATCTAAGTAGCCTGCATTGTTCACGGTGTATCATAGTTAGCCGAAACCTGGCACTGTTCCACATGCGATGCCTAAGTACTTCGCTTTTATTTCACTCTTTCCTGGCATTTTACAGATGCCTGCTACATTGTTGGGAAAAGAAGGTAGAAGCTAGAAATAAAAAATATTTTGAGGTTTTTTCTTAAGAATTGGTAACGAAAGTTTTTCCGCACAAGTCGAAGGAGGCATTTGTAACTAGCCTTAGTAATTACTATCGGCTAGATACTCAATTATTATATGTTCTTCTTAGAAATCCTTATTAGCAAGTAACCAGTATTTGTGACCACAATAGATCCCAATGGGTCGAAGTGTCCGAGTTGTTTCTCGGCCCCTCCACAAGATAAGATAAGAACCAGTAGTTGTTGTCAAAGCAGTAAGGCAATGCAAATTATGGCCCGTATTCTGGTTGCTCATGCATTTTAAATTGTGGAAATCGATCAACGCATGAAGAATTAGTGTAAAGAAAATGTACTGAGTAAATATTTTCACGATTTTGTTCTACAAAGATTTTAATGTTTGTAAATATATAATACTAGCGGATGCCTCGCGGTTTTACCCGCGTAGTTCCCGTTCCCGTGGGAATACAGGGACAAAAAGCCTATGTTACCCGGGAATAGTGTAGCTTCCTAACGGTGAAAGAATTATTGAAATCGCTCCAGTAGTTTTTATGTTTATTCATTATATACAAAAATATAAAATACAAATCTCTCCTCTTCATAATATTATAGTATAGAAGTATAGATATAGATAGATATTAGAGTTTAATATTGATAAGGGATATGTAAATAATGTAAAATACTAATAAAATAAGGTTTTTACGTATAAATTAATAAAAACTAAAGGCTTCACAGATTTTGGCTTGTATAATATGTAGTGATAATAAATTTAAGTTGTTTGATATCCAAAGTCGAAGATTCGTGCCAATCTTGTTTGTTTACTTTTTATTTAACACCAATATCAGATTATATTGTGACAATTATGTTTCTAAATGTAATAAAAAACAATAACACGTAATGTTCTTTACGACTACTTTATGTATGCTCAAAACTTCCAAATCGTCCATCAGGAATATTATCGAAATTAGCCTTTATCACACATGACTGAATAAAATTAGTTGTTATATAATATTTTTGCACCATTCGGATATTTTTGTCAATTTACGTTTAAGTAGCTGACACTGTTGAAAATCCTTGAGCATTAAGACGTCACCAACATGACGACCAATCGTGGTTGCGTTAAGCGTTCGTTGTCATGGGGTTCTTTTAAAAAATTCATCGATTTTCAATTGGTTATAATTAATTGAAAAAATATCGGCCAAGTGCGAGTCGGACTCGCGCAAGAAGGGTTCCGTACCATTATCGCGAAAAACTGTTAAAGAATCACGGTTCTTGTATGGGGGCCCCACGTAAATATTTATTTTATTCTGTTTTTAGTATTTGTTGTTATAGCGGCAACAGAAATACATCATCTGTGAAAATTTCAACTGTCTAGCTAACACGGTTCATGAGATACAGCCTGGTGACAGACAGACAGACAGACGGACCGCGGAGTCTTAGTAATAGGGTCCCGTTTTTACTCTTTGGGTACGGAACCCTCAAAACGATTTCTTGTTGTAATTTCAACAACCCAGTTGTCTTAAACTTTGGTATTTTTCTACAGATTCTATAATAAACGAGAAAGTTTGTGACGATGGAGGAATGGATGTTTGTTACTCTTTCACGCAAAACTACTTAACGGATTTTGATGAAACTTTATAGAAATATAGCATCAGAATAACACAGGCTGTAATTTATAAAGATATTGTGAGGAGTAATAATACCACGCGGTTGGGCGGGCGGCACCTAGAATACAAATAAAGTAGATTATCTTTTACAAAGGTAAGTAGGAAATCTGCCTATTTATATATCCGTTAAAAACGGTATGCCTTTATTGAATTTCTGTATTCGCATTGCCATCTGTAAATCTTTATACTTTCGTGCGTGCGTAAAAGGGGTTATTTGAAAATTCAATAAACAGATACAGGTTGAATCGTGGGGCTGTTGAAATATGTAGATAGGTATCTACGTGTATCGTGTAATAGGACTTTATGATTGACAGGGATAAATCTTTTGCTCCAGATTTTGAACGGATAAATAAAGTATTTAAGCTATAAGTCTCAAACAGACAGTTCTATGAAAACGCGTCCACGCGGCGTTATCGTATTGTCGCGGTGCAACTTTCTGGACGAAAACCTTATGTTATAGATTTTGCTAATATTTAGTGTATGTGGGGCACATTCCTCGCAGAACGAATGAACGGTGGGGCAGAAGGTTCTGGAGTGGAGACTGCGAACCCGAAGGCGTTGCGTTGGAAGGCCTCCCACTAGGTGGACCGATGACCTGTGAATGTTGCGGGGATCCGCTGGTTGCAAGACGCACGGAACCGGTCAAAGTGGCGACGCTTGGGGGAGGCCTATGTCCAGCAGTGGACGTCTTTCGGCTGATATGTTGATGATGATGAGTGTATGAGCATGCGATATTTTTGATCTTATCAAGATTATAATAGATACCCAATTTTCCAGTTAGAGAAACCTTGGAGAAACATATTATCGACATATAAAACCTCGGCTTAAAGCATTTGGTTTCATTCTTACTGCCTAGCATTGCATTTACAAATGTAGACGCATTAGATGATGGTCAGAAATATTTAAACGTATGCAAGCAACATACTCGCAAAAGTATATTCGCCATATATGAGAGACGTATACATACTAAGGGCTCAAAGTAAGGGCTTACTCAACCAGTAGGGCAGAACAACATAATCGGTTTAAAATAACTTCATCATCAGGTTGCCGCGCTGTTCCAACAATGGTGGGTAATTGTAAAATACCTGGTAGTCGTGTATCAGTTTAATTCGCCAAGTCGGCCAATTTCCGCGGCACGGCGCTTCACTTCCGTTGCGCTTGGTGGGGCTTTTTTACAAGATATGAGCAGAGAGCGGGTTATTAGAAGTGAAACGAAGGGGAACAAAGCAGAACCAGTAGATATTTTTTTATGGTATTGGCAATAAATAATAATAAAAACGTTTATTCATATCCACAAATTACATCCTTATCTTAACTATTTACGTTGACAGATTTTTACAAAAGTTGTAATTTGTGGGTGATCTGGAGTCTAAACTGAGCCAAGGCCTGTATTTCAGAACTCTAGGCACCCCATTACATCGATTATAGAGATTGTCAACACAGAACCAACTAATACGAATGAGTGATGATGCGTGTGGATGGTGCGTATGTGTGTGTCCGTGTATGTGTGTATGCGTGTGAAATTTTAGCTTCTTGCAAACAAGCCTTCTAAGCTTCAGTGCGTTGTCTTTTTTGGAGCTTTGATGAAATGCCCCATGTAGCTAGTCCACTACGTTTTCTAACTGAATAATTACTTCTGAAAGCCACAATCAACAGTAGTGACATCTAGAATTGAGTCAAGATAATAAAATTCACGAGCACCAGAGAAAAGATTCAAGTCTTGGAAATAGCTACGAAATTAATCGAAAAATAGCTGAGCAATTTTTCCAATTAACAAGTAAAATATCAAAATTTAAAAAACCCTCCGACACATTTATCTTGCAAAAAAAACATCCCGATTCAAACAGTAAAACGCCCATAACTTTTGAACGGCTGAACCGATTTTATTCAATCATAGCTAAGAACACTCTCGACACAATCATCTTTCAAACGAAAAAAACTAAATCAAAATCAGTTCATCCGTTGGGGAGCTATGATGCCACAGACAGATACACAGCAACACACGTCAAACTTATAACACCCCTCTTTTTCCGTCGGGGGTTAAAATAACTTTTTAAACAAGCTTTTTAGCTTACCGCGCATTGTCATCCAAACCAAACGTGTATGAAAAATTTCATCTTATTCGGTTGAGGATAACTATTTCAAAATTTAGTTGCAAGAGTTGACCCGAACATACAATTATACCTGCATAAAACATACATTGTAAGCACAGACATAAATCTAACTAGATAACGCAAGTCCGTAAGAAAACCCAGCGTGCCAGTTTTTCACACACAACTTTTAAACAAATTTACTTACCAATGAAAGAAAACATTTCCAATGCCTCTGGCATCTCTGGTTTTCTATACAGCATTGTTTGCAATGTTTTCTATTCAACATTTTCTATTCAACATTCTCATTTCATTATTGCAATGTTTTCTATGCAACATTCTCAAGTTTTTCTATACAGCATTTACAGCTCAATATGGCATAAAAAGGCATTTTACTAGATTTCTGTGGATTTCCGGTGCCGATAAATGCCTCAAATTACGATCATATATAGTAACTTTACTCCGTTTTTTGGTACGTGAAGAACATACAGTCGCGTCATCTGTTTTATATCTGTGATTGCAAGTTAATTAAAAGCTTGTAAAAATCATTTTCTTATTATTTTGGTGTCTCTTTAATTAATGAAAACTGAGTTGATAGACACACTTTATTTGTCGGTGCCATTTGAAAGTTGGATAAGTTTAACAGCACTTCCATCGCAGTCTTTCGGTTCACGGGCGCCAGAACTTTTCGGCCCCATCTACCATCCGTTCCGTTGTCCGTTCCGAAATAATACCTACATATTAGTATTTAATCAATACAATCGCCCTTCTCTCATAACTCACTACGACAAGCGGCTGACGGCCTCGCAAGAAATTGAAGCCCCAGCCCACCCGTTTCGGACGGACATGCCGCTAACTACGTGTAACTTTCGACCGATTCGTAATGCCGGCCGTAGAGCCACGATTACGTTGGGACACAAATTGCTTAGGCGCTCCTAAAATACTGTTTTCATCGGGTGAAATAGGAGCGAGAAATAAATGGTATTTTTTACCGCTCTCCACTGTTCTTTTCTGATTAATTTCGATGCGGGAATTAAGAGAGTTGGATCTTTTAGCCGGCACTTGCCAAGCTTCTTGTATTACTGGCTATCAAGAATTGCAAAATGGAAATATTTTAGCGGAATTGTCCAAAAAACAAGTGTAAGGTGAGCATAAGATTCTTTTGAATAATTCAACGTGAACCTTAAGTAAAGATTATATGAGTGTCCTATTTTAAGGGTTCCGTACATCAAAAAAAGGAACCCTTATAAGATCACTTTCTTGTCCGTCTGTCTGTCTTCCCGTCTGTCCGTGTGTCACCACAGATTTTCTCAGGAACGGGTTGACCTAGCAAGTTGAAATTTATATCAGATAGTGAGGTCTATAGTTTCTATTAGGTGTATAAAATCAAGGCCCTGAGTCAACTCGATAAAAAGATATGGGTAAATTTAGATTTTCGCGAAAACTTGCAAGTACCAAAATTTATCTAAAATCTAAATTTGCCCATATCTTTAAAACTTATGCATCAATAAAAATGATACCAATTTTATTATGGAGATATAATGGGTAGGTATGGAAACCTCGGCGATACGAGTTCGACTCGCACTTAACCAATTTTTTTATCTTGCTTTATTCACCTTTTTCTTACTGTAATAAAATTCGCTGACAGCCGCAGCCTTTGAAACTCAAAACAAAAATAATTGACAAAACTTCAAACAAGTCTGAAAAGTTCCAAATAAATAAGTACAGACTGAATACATGAGTGCTCTGCATTTAAATACTTAGGTCTTTTTTACACATGAATAAACAGAGAAAACAAACGATTCATCTGGAATAAACTCCAAACGAAGCATTTACTCCGTCATTATTTATTTCTATACGCAACATTTAAGAGCCTACATAAAAACCCCATTCATGAAACGTTTGCAACAAGTACAAAAAGCCCTAATTCAGGTCCAAAATGACGTGAAAACTTTCCAGTTCATAACTTGTGAGGCTGCAACCGAAGTATGAAAGGCTATAAAAGAAACACAGAGGTCACCCGTGACACAACATAGGTAGGTACAGAATGACAGCTGCGAAAAAAGTACAGAAAATCACATATGGACACTATTCACGTAGGTACACCGCAAGCGCCCTCGCGACTGTCATTTGTTTGAACGTCGGTTTGGGCCCGATTTTTCTAGGAATTTCTTTTTTTTCCTGAAGAATAAAAATGGTGGTTTGACAGGTTTTGTATGAAAAACATGTCAAATCTCAATATTTGTTCTGCATCCCCCAGTAAACCAAACAAAGTAATGCACATTCTATCTAATTATGTTTCTGGGCGTACTATGGGTATTGCACCCAACCCTTCAGAACGTACAGGCGTGATATTAAGTTATAAATTGTTCAACTCATCTTTGCGCGTGGCTGTGCCGCGTCACTGCCACACAAATGCATAATGTATAATTACAAGCACTTTGCACATGACGTCGCGCGCACAGATGAGTTGAACTATTTATACGTGTGTAAAGTTATCTTTGTGTAAACAGGAAGTGAGCATCATTTCATTGGTGTGGCCATGCTGAAATTCAAAGAATATCAAGTAATGCATGCTCTTGTTTTGATTTTATGTCTCTTTGTTATAAACCCACTCTAGGCTATCCTACCCTCTCACCCTAGATCATCCCATCCTAGGTTAATATTATTCGGTTGTCGATCGATGATCAATAAGTAGAGATTTATCATATTTACTTGCACTATAGAAATGTCAATTTTTAAATTTTGACCTAGAGTTCATTCGTGTTAAGAAAATAGTGAGTCATCGTTGTCAGCCGGCCTCTTGACCAATCGGCTTGCAACAAATTAAAGCTTATGACCCGATTGGTCGAGGGCCCGGCTGATAACGATGACTCACTATTTTCTTAACGCGAATGAACTATTATCGTTTTCGCTAATAGAATGACATTTTGTCTATGTGTCATTTCGTCATGTCATTATGTTGTCAGCCGGCCTCTCGACCAATCGGGTTGCAACAAATGAGAAAGCTTGGGTCCCGATTGAGTGACGGGCCGTTTGACGACGGTGACTCACTATTTTCTTAATGCGAATGGATTATAATTGTTTTCGCCAATAGGTTGACATTTTGTCTACGATTCATTTCTTCATCTCATTATGTCATGCAACGAATCACCGGTCACGCATGCTCTCACTATATGCACATCTGTCGCTCATGGTTATAGACGTTGCAAGGAACGGACCTTCTGTACCTAACTACACGATGACCCTGAGGTGGCTGGGTCCCTGAGGCCTGTGTTTATTCATGTCTCTCAACAAGCGGTGACTGATGGAAAGCTCGCTCTTTATGCTTAGAGGTGCTCAGAGATTGGTACTTGTAACTTGTATCAAGTTAAGAGTGAATAGATAATTCCATCGTCGACGACATCATAACATACAAACAAAGCAAAGCAAAACATTCAGACATAATCGTGGTTACCAATCCGTCTATGTCCCATCTTTAGATGTAACTATATGTGTATACTGTGTGTGCGCGCACTGTATATATGTGTGTGTACGTGTCTGTGATATGTTGTGTGTGTGTGTATGTTTACATTTATAGCTGCAAATCTTGATACCCACAGAAACCTTAAGATTGTTGTTACCAGTAATTACCTAAATGTTACTTATACGGGGAGATTTACACTTTAGATAACTTACAACATTTAATATATGTCATTTGGATTTAAAATACTGGATAGTATAGACAATAGTTATAAAACTAAAGTTATCAAAAAATAAAAGCCCCGTTTTGACAGCTCTAAAAATACTTATTAATAATTAAACTTGATGCTTGCGAATGGTACTCGTTGTTATAGTGTATGGGTGATATAGTAATTAATTAGGATTATGAATTTGAATCTCAATTTCTTACGTAGAATGTTATAGCGGCATGTAGAATGAGAAACGTCAACGGACTTCTTAGATTGTGAAGACTTTAAGCTAATAGGTATTATAATGAATTAAACTGGTTTGTAAAAGGTAATCTCTGAAAGTACGAAAATTCTTTCATTTTATCAGCCGAAAGACTTCCACTGCTGGACACAGAACTCCCCTAAGCGTCGCCACATTCATCAGTCCCGTGCGTCTCGCATCCAGTGGATCCCCGCATCCTTTGTGTATCACCAGGTCATCGAAAATTCTTTCGCATATGAAAAATTACAGTATTGCTGAGTGTTTTAATATGCTACTTTTACCCCGAAAGTGGGCAAAGCCACTGGTGCGGAACCGCGGGAAAAGAAGTTGGTAAGAAACTCAAATGTACGAGTATAAATTACATGTAGTAGGTACTGAAAAAAAAAATTGGATCCCTTGGATTTGACCCTTTAATGGACGAGCTGAACAGGTGGATCTGTTCCAAATAGATGAGCAGATGCATGCACATACGTTCACAGAGGTTCACACATGAGACTATCTCATGAGTCAGGTCGCCCGGTTAGTTATAAATTGATTTGAATAAAAAAAGTTAATTCATAAAATGTAAAAACCCGACTGCTTAAGAAGCGAACTAAAACACGTAAACAAGAAGAAAATCATGCTGTGCAGTCGGAGGATAGATACGTATTCGCGAGCTGGCTGAACTTTTTTTAAACCTTTATTTTGATACCCCACACGATTTCTATGGAAGTAATAAAAGTATTGAGCCGCCACAATATGGCGCCCAAAAGCCGCCATTTTTAACCCCCGACGGAAAAAGAGGGGTGTTATAAGTTTGAGGTGTGTTGCTGTGTATCTGTGTATCTGTGTGTCTGTCTGTGGCATCATAGCGCCTCAACGGATGAACCGATTTTGATTTAGTTTTTTTTTGTTTGAAAGGTGATTGTATCGAAAGTGTTCCTAGCTATGTTTGAATAAAATCGGTTCAACCATTCAAAAGTTATGCGCGTTTTACTGTTTAGATCGTGAGTTGTTCGCAAGATAAATGTGTCAGGGGTTTTTTAAATTTTGAAATTTTACTTGTTCTTTTTCTAATTTCAATGTAGCCAGTGCCACTCGCAAGGTTAAGACGAATCGATTGACGTAAGAATCATCAAAATCAACGCGTATGATCTCTGGAACGCCATGTAGGAACAAACTTACATACATAGACTGATAAACACATCAGCCTCCTTCGGTAGTCGGATAAAAATAAACCTATATTATAGGGTGGTTCGATAATTATCTAGTTTATTTTTTCAGTTACACATACGTGAAAACATTGTGTAATTGTTCTCGTATAATTCGGCTTATGCATGATGGATAAAATGATGATTAACGTCTATGTCTCACAGGGTTAAAATAATTCGATTGTACTGTTATTTGACATACCGACACTGACTAATGAAACATGTTATCCAAAACCGCAAAAAACACGCCCAAAATTACGTTGTAAAAAAATCACGCCATTTCAACTTCTCAACCGCAATTTGAAACATTGAATACATCTGATTTGGACAGTAACACATAACACCATGATAAATGCTTGGCTACACGAAACCTTTTAAAAGTTGGGCATGAAAAATCACCGGTCTCGCGGCGGTCGGGTGTCGTGGCTAATTTGTGGACATCGATCACATCGGGGGAATTCGGATGTATGAACTATGGAATTGGACGGTGCGAGTAAAAATTGGTGGGGGTGGTACAGTTGTAAGTTGATTGAAACTGGCTTTTCTAGTTTTAGTATTTTTGTCAATATTTGAAGAAAGCCCTCTATACAATCATTGTTTTAATAGCTGTATGAAAACTTTAGGCAATATAATGTTTCTCATTGTGTATGAGAACCATAATGTCGTCAAATATCTTAAACTTAACGATGTTCTTCAGAGGCATACAATAGTAGCTCCACTTTTTTTTAAATTATTATTATGTTTCTTGCACCATTTAAATCGCAAGAACCAGTTCAACGCAATGCTGTACGAAATTAAGTCCAAAAACAATGAAAAGAAATATCAAATCATATAGGACATTAAATCCAGTAACGTTTAATGGTTATAGGATCTCAAATGATGATAAGATTATTTAATCTTTGCGCGAACTTAATGTTCTTTACCTCTGAACGAAAACTCGTGCTAGTTATCCTAGGTTTTAGAACTGTAGGTAAACAATAGTATGTGTATGTTTTCTTGAAACACATAAGTTAATTTATGTTACAACATAAATAGTCTCAAATCCACAAAATCAGATAAAATTAACTTTATTGTGTACTACACAATAATGCTATCTAATAATAATAAAACGTACTGTTGAGTTTGTTCCAATAACTTTAAAGCAACATATGTCAAAATTTCATTCAAAGTTTCACTCCGCGCATATTTTCCTCTCCTGTAAAATTTTCGTTTTGTCACAAAATGTTGTATACCTCTGAGCCACAGTGTTTTCTTTGCACCTTATTTATTATTTTATTCCTATAATTTTTATACAAAATAAATCTATTATTTCGGCCTATAAAACACTTAAAATTACAAAATAATATAAAGAATGAAAATTAAAAAAAATATCATCGATCTGAAAATAAACAAGATCGTGTTTTCAGTTTCTTTATACAAAATAAACCTAACAACAGTTTTCTTTATTTTCTTCCTCACAAATAAAATCATAGTCAGGTTTTAATCAAAGCCTTTTCCAGTACCTGTAAATCCGTGGTGCGGTATTCGTACTTTGCCGTAGCGTTCGCCAATTTCAATTCAAATTGCGTGGAGTGGATTTCCAGTCTCCTCTTTCAGGTTTTCAGTGTAATTAACAGCCTGCGTATATTTTTGTGAAAGCTTTACATAGGCATTATAAGTGTGTTTGTATTATTGTGGAAGTACGTAATATTAATGGTTCCTTTTTATCGAATAGCGTCAGTTATTTTTAAAGTAAATGGGATGCCTATTAACTTTTATTATTATTTATGTACAGTCAAGGGTCAAAAGTGCAGTCTTACTCTCCCAAAACTCATATGGCTAGTTTTTGTAGAAGATGTTAAATTATCCACAACTGATTTAATATGTCGTATAGAAATTAAAGTATAGATTATACCATTTAACTGTGAAAAGTTTAAATTCTTTTGCCTAAAACGAAATTACCACTGCTGTTTTGGTTGAGTGTGACTGCACTTTTGACTCTTAAGTGTACACTACTTACATAATTACAGGACAAACATTTATAAAGATAATACAACGTGCAATGCAAGGGTGTACGGTGTTTCTGTTTGTTTTTTCCTTTTAATAGAAAATGACAAAAGCCAGTGTCGACAAGGCCAGCTTGAAAATACGATTGCTTGTGTTGTTATACTAAGTTACAGTAATCGGGCGCTAATGTGACCCACCGGCTCTTTAGAATGATAGCTGATATTAGGATATAATTTACAAAGCTTTTTTAGAACTTATTCCTCAATTTAGTCGGCTTTTTAATTAGCTCATATGAATTGCCTGCAACGCGTGGCTTCCTGGCATTGGTCCTATCTATGCGTAAGTTCACAATTTAATCCTTACTAATTTTTAGAATACCGATAATCTTAAAAAAGTATGTATTTCACAGGCAAAGAAGAATATTCGCCCCGTAATACGGAACTTATTTGATAAAAACTAAATACAAAAGGAACTTTGTTACCCTCGAAGAACCCTAAAAGATTCACCCCAGTCCCTACGGAATCGTCCACCTCAACGAACGAGTAAGCTGACAAATCCTATTCCTTTGCCCTCCAATATTAAAAACCTTATTTTTAAGAACCTTCATAATCTAAAATATTTTAGTATCTGTCTACGTTTTTACAGCGCATAAAAAACATTTAAGTACCTAAGAGGTCAAATCTAAAAAGGTTACTAAAGTTTAACCTTAAATTCTATACCTACAACCACAGAATTATCTCCAAAACAAAACACAACTTTGTTCTGCGACCACAACTTTTATTAACAAGGACCACAAAATACACTGTAATTCAAAATTAACATAAAGGCCAACATAATTACAGTTAATCCCTTGGGTTCAATAAAAAGGCACGCCAGTGTACCAGCGGTTTTTGAAACAAGAGCGTCTAATTTTAAATACGTGATCATGGTCTAATGAATCAACATTAGGAGTCTTTTGGTTCGGTAGAAAGAAGGGATAGCAAACGAGGTAGCTTTGAAAGATTAACTCTTTCTGAACCTAACTACTACGACTTAGTAGGTACACAAGTACATAACATGGATTAAGAATAGATGTGAGCATATATTTGTTGCCCAAAGGTATAGGTGACAAAATTAAATGCTGGCACACACAAGTATGAAAAAACCTGTATTTTTTAAGATTTATTGAACCCCACTGACATAACAACGTTGCTGTCTACTGTGTTGTGTGCCAAAATCGGAAAAAAATATATTTTAAAACTAACAATCCGATCAAAAAAACACATTTTTCTAAGAATTTGATTTAAAGTGCCTAGGTTAATCGAAGGTTTGCTCCTTGTAAATATTGACCGTTTAAAGGTTTGAAAAAAAATAACCGAATTCAAAAGCAAAACACTAAAAAGTGCAACTAATTTTCATTTCGGAAGTCGGTGTCGAATAATGATAAAAAACAATAGGTAGTTTATTTTGCACTTTTTAGTGTTTTTCTTATGAAGTCGGTCATATTTTTTTGGCAAAGTTTTATTTCGCTAATTTTTAGTTTTAGTACACCATCATGAATAAAAAATAAAAAAACAAAAATCAAAAACCCGACTGCTTACAAAGCGAACTAAAAAGACGTAAACAAGAAGAAAACCACGCTGTGCAGTCGGAGGATACATCTGGTTTTGGTCAGCCAGCTCGCGAATATGTATCCTCTATCTATTCCCTAAGTTGAGAGATGCTTAATGCAACACAAAAAGAATGATCACGATCCGATAAGTAGTTACATATGTAAATACTGTGCAGTTCCAAAAATATTACTTACATACGTATCGAATTGTAATCAATTCGATTCTCCTATTTTTTGAAGTCGGTAAAAAAAAGGAAGTTCTACTGGCAAAAAAGTTGTTCACGTTTATCATCACATCACCTGCTGGTAAGAGATGATGAGATCGAAGATGAAACACGCTTACCTAGAGGAATCTACTCACTCTTGAGTCCATCCATACTTTCTATTTGTCCCGCCACAACCTTCAATCTTTATAAATATGAGGTTAAAAGTGAAAACGGGCGAAAAGGTGCCTAAAACGTAATAAATATGTAATAACTTACCCAAGTCTAAAAGCTTAAGCACTTAACTTTGAGGTTTTGAATTGAATAATTTTAAAGTTGAATAAAGCAAGTCTGGACTTCGCTCGGTGGCTTAAGATTACACGATTAAATTCAATGTGGAGAAGTTAATTACTTTTGTAACCTAGTTTATTTTAGTCGCGGATAGAAACGTCACTAAAATTCTTGTGTTGTCTTGAAGTCTTACTTGTTTTTTTTAAGTATATTAATCGTAATAAGCGCTCCTTCTACACATTTACTACGCATACAGTCAAAATATGTAACTTTGCATCAACATCTGTGTTCCCCACCAACTATGGCCCATCAACATTCAAAGATAGGGTGAAAAGGCGTCTTCTGGCCTCTCTCATTCCATAGTATACCTATCCATCAATTTTCATCTGGCGAGAACGAGCTCGAAAGCAAAAGCCTACTCCGCTGCTCATTGCATAAAATATTGATATGGAAAAACCAATAATAACATAAAACCTTTTCAAGCAGCGAATATATATTCAAACACTGTCACAATATTTGAAAACAAGTAACAATATTAAAAAAAAACTGAATCAAATTTCACAATAACAGCAATTATTATAAAGCTAAACAGCAGAATGAAGCCATCACAGCTCTAATTTTTATAAGAGCTCCCAAATCTTACACACTCGTCAAGTATTGACCCAAAGAACGCAAAACAAACAAAACTCAACAATATCAATATTGTGGACCCTCTCACAAAAGAAGAAGTCACTTTCAACTCCTTAATCCGGACGCGACTAGGTAAACACAAATACAATAACGGCTAAACTAGGCCGAAACCAGAACAAAAACTAAGTAAATAAAGCCTCGAGACTCGGGAAGTAAACAGCCTTTGAAAAAGACAATCCAAGTTTGACGTCGAAAAAGTTTTTTAATATTCGCTACGCTCAATGTGATCTCGACCCTAAAAATTCCCCATTCGAAGGAGGGCTTCTCAAATGTAATTTTGCATGAAAGAAATGACAAAGTTCCTACAAACTTAGTGGACATCTTTCAATCTTTGGTTTGCGATTATAATGGGGGACTTTTGATAAGTTTTTATTTGGTTCTAATAGATTTAATTTTAGTGGTATTAAAGTTTTTTATTTATTCTCTATATATTAAAGAATATTGAGAAGCTCGTGTCTAAATAATAACAACCGCACGGGTCGATCATCAAGGTTAAGCAACGCTTGACGAGGTCGGTCCGTAGATGGGTGACCATTTTTAACATACCGAGTTTCCTCCGTGCCTCGGAAAGCACGCTCAGCCGTTGGTCCCGGCTGTCATTTGAAGACCTTTGACAGCCGTTACAAGTAATCAGAAGCTTGAGATCTGGCACCGGTCTAGCCAAGGGGTATCATGTTACCCAGTTACAGGCTGTGGAGGTCAGATAGGCAGTCGCTCCATATAAAACACTGGTACTCAGCTGATTCCGTTTAGACTAGAAGCCGACCCCAACATAGTTAAGAAAAGGCTTTTATTGGCAGATTATTATAGGCAGATTGATTGAAAGGTTTTTATTTCAAGGAGTCTCGGATCCGTATCGGAGGAGTATAAAGCCGTAAGGACAGTTCATTCTAAAATTGATAAAAGGTTGAGTGATGTCTATTACTTGTTTTACAAAGAGGCTTAGAACAAGACCTAGACCTCTTTAGATATTTAGGTGTCTAAAGATCTTAGCTGCCCAAACTATAATCAGTTCTAGATAATTATCTTCTTTTTCCAAGTAGGTTTACATTAACAGATCGTAACATAAAAAAGAACTCCATGCCTCCTTAAATTGCAATTAAAAACCTTCCTATTAATTTCCCCAAACATTACAAAACGCAAGCATCCTGTCTCAATGTCATCCCACTTAATTCCTTACACGTTTCATTACTTTGTTCCCAAACTTACAAACCTTAATCCCCCAATCAACATGAAACTACGGCTCGAAAGTCCCCTAAACACGGCTCAAGAATGATTCGGACGAAAAAAAGTCATAATTCCACTCATTACTGAGAGGGATCGGCTATTGTGAATAGGGGGGGATGGGGATATAATCCGGGGAACACAATGCTTGTAAATGAAGGCAGCTCTTCCGGACCGAATTAGGGCCACGTGCTTTTCTCCCCGTCTCTCCCCTCCACAAAATTCACGTGTCGTGAAAATTTCAAGCTGTAAAAGGTTTTATTATTCCTCTTTTTAGGTAAAGGTTGGTTTAATTAATATGTTATATTGGTGTCCGTTTTGTTTTATGTATGGAAATGTGAATATGAGACTTTAACGTCGAGAATATTTTAGAAATAAATGTTAGGCATTTGAAACACACAGAATTATTAGAAAAGATTATTCATTGAAAAAACAATGAGTCCCATAACCCATTCAAAAATCCATTCTAGGAACGCCCCAACTCAAAAAAGCCAGCAATTTTTTTTTAATTCCTCTTCAGGCGTGCATATTTTTGATTAAAAATACAATATTAATACACTTGTTGTATTCAGATTCTCATGCTGCAGACTGTCAGCTATGCATGCAAATTGAGAGTCACACGGGACCCGACTAACGGCATGCAATGAATGTAAATGTGACGCTGTCTCAGAGGAAACCGTCTCTTATGACGCCAAAATTATTATTATTTGTATGATTAATGCTTTGAAAAGCAATGATGTGAATGATGCTAAGGGAATATTACAAAAGTTATGAGTGAATGATCTGAGCTTTATTGAAAGATGTAGGCTTTGATGTGATATAAAATATGTGTTATTAAGAACGGTGTTAGTAGGTATATATCTTCATGTGTCTACGTGACTTACATTGTACTGCTTGCTTATGTTTTGACAAGCCAAGCAAGTGTAAATAAATATGTTTGAGAAAACAACACTGTCCGTACTAGGATACCTGAAAGCCAACCATTGTATGTGTTTTAGTTTCAAGTTTTCTTTTTTAGTGTATAAATAAGTATACGAGTATATATGTCACGGAACAAGTGATTAATATGTGCACTTATTATAATGCCCAGGTATTATGAATATAGTCAAATCTAATCAGGCAATGTAATGAATACTGATTTAAACTTCTATATTTATCACATAGTCTGGTCATTATGAATATTGCCTCGTAACGGTTGAGCAATTCTATAATTATGGTAAATGTCCAAGAGCGAGGGAAGCAAGTTCAGGAGCTTAGGGCACGACACGGATAGTTTTGGTTCGAAGGAGATGACGGGAGCTGAAGTGAGCGAACAAAGCGATCACACTCAGCCTGCGTCATCTCCTTCATGTTAGCTTACTTTAGATCCTGCAGACAGAAATAGGAGACCCACGCAGCAGGGCTCCGTCGACTTTGTTGCTTAAATAGTAATCGTACTTATCTATTCTAAATCAATCAATGTCAACATTAAAACAATTTAATAAAAACATATTTTTATTACCCTGCCCAATAGGTGATAGGCGTTATTCAGAAAGCCCAATCAATTTAATTATTTTAATAGTTTTTATCATATTGCTTCATGTTGGGCAAATTTCAAATGGCCCGGGCATTATTAATAATGCCGTATTAATAACTTGTTCCATAACATATATAATAAAAAATGAATAAATAACAATTCAAACACCAGAAAATGTATTGGCAGACATTAGAAATGTAGACATTTATGTGTGATTTTGCAACGATATAAAGCCATACATGATACAAATACATTTAATGTAACGGATTTTCTTAATTACTTCATGTGTCAAATTTAGCCCAATTAAAACTTAGAACAAAACACGAGACATCTCGACAAAGTCTAAAAGTTGTTTACTGTGTAAATGCCTACAATACATACATTGTAGGTTATCTCCTACTTCGTATTCTTAACACTCTTAATGAGAACAATCTTTAAAGAAGTTTCGCGCCATCGACGAGATTATTCGGCGCCATTTTGAGAGTTCACCAATATTGTCAGACATTCACTATTGGGCGTCGTAACTGGTTCCGCTGCCAAATTACCGAAGTTAACTACAGCTTTTGTACTTGAAGTATTAACTCCGGGAAAGTACTGCTCTCGGGGGAAAAATCTAGGATAACGTGTCTGTATTTTATATAGAATTTATTTGATTACTGTTTTTCTGTGCATTCGCTTTGCTGGTGCCAGAATTAGGTCATCATCATCAGCATTTTAATATTCCTACTGCTGGGACACAGGCCCCCTCTCTGTAAGAGGGATGGACCGTAATCCACCACCCGGGCCCAGTGCGGGTTGGTGGATGTCACATCTCTTCGAATTTTTAGTTCTAGGACATGCCGGTTTCCTCACAATGTTTTCCTTCACCGTTTTGGGAGCAGTAGTGACGAAATAATTTACCCAGGCTGGGTTCGAACTCACGACCTACAACTTGTAATTCACTGCCTTTACCACTGAGCCACCACTGCTACTTAAAGGTATGAGTTCATAACCGACTGCACACAGCAGCAGCAGACGACGTGTCGCTGCGACACTACTGGTTTCTAAGTATTTCTATGAAATACCTTCCGCAACTATACGCGTCGCCCGACTACACGTCGCACGATCGCAGACGACGTGTCGCCCGACCGCAGATCAGTTCTGAGTGAGGGTAGTCAGACATCTTGCCTCACGAAATACTCAGAACCAATAGGGATACGGCGCTACCATCTGCTACTGCTGTCTGGAGTCGGCTACGAGCTTGCACCTTTATTGTACTCCTGTATTCTAGAATGGCTCTTTTACAATAACTACCTAATTATTCTATGGGTGGGTACAATGGCGGTCTTATCGCTGACAGCGATATCTACCAGATGGCCTTAAGTTTGACTGAATAAACTATAGCTAGATGTAAGTTGTGTTATCGTACCGTTTGCTATCGTCCTAAATCCAGGTGCGTAGTACTCATAGCTAACTTACTTGAATGACCAGATGTATGGACGTGAACCAAGCGAAAGGGATATTATATAAGGACCGCAGCAGACAACGTTATGTACTTTCTACCTATCCCCATGGTAAAAACCCGACTGCTTAAGAAGTGAACTAAAAAGACGTAAACAAGAAGAAAATCATGTCGGGCAATCGGAAGATTCACGAGCTGGCTGACCAAAACCAGATGTATCCTCCGATTGCACAGCATGATTTTCTTCTTGTTTACGTCTTTTTAGTTTGCTTCTTAAGCAGTCGGGTTTTTTGTTCTTTTTATTAACTTTTTTATTTATAACTGTTTTAGCTAACAGTAGGTATTTTTTTCGGATGCGATAGATTTGAAAATATAGTTGTTTTTTTTTTAAATACCTCTTAAAGCCCCACACGAGGGGTTTGGCAGAAAATAATATTGGCCCCCCACAATATGGCGCCCAAATTACGGCATTTTTCTATTATCCAATTTTAATGTAGCCAACGACGCTTGCAAGGCTAAAACGAATCGATTGACGCAAAAGTCGGCCAATGCGTTTGGTTTCTTAAACGCCATATTGGAACAAACATACATACACTGATAAAAACATTACCCTCTTTCGGCAGTCGGGTAAAAAAGGGGTGTTTGTATGTATTTATGCTTTTACCCTAACCTCTAAAGCCACTCAACATTTTCAATATAAAATAATACTAAGAACATCGTACATCTGGAAGCCTTATCAAAATAATCCGGCTAGCGACTCGCAAATTCTATAAAAGGGGAGTCTTTCGTCGGTTATAAAACCAAACTGCGGTGACCAACATCAATAAACCTTTCAAGTAAATGTTTACGCGTGGCCGCGCCCGCTTCGAACTTTCGCTTCTTTAAATAAAACGGGCCCCACGAAAGATGAGGGTAGCTCTGCTGTGATCCAGGAACCGGTAACCGACATTAATTTACGGGGTTAGTCTTTTAATTCGACCGCGGAAATGTGTGCTTAGGTGAAGGGCATTTTGTTGATTATTTGAAAATTATAGGTTTGAAGTTGGCTTTATAATTTTTGGGAGGATTTTTTTTATAGAAAATTAAAAGAGTTAGGGCTAATAAACATGGCAGCTAACATAAATTTATAATAATATATCATTTCATAGCTACATAATTATCAAAATGATGTGTAATCTAGTTTCAACTAAACTCCATTTGAAATAACATTAGATGTTTTTACAACCATTTTTTACATTCTGTTCAACCGATTATGAGTTTTATCTTGCAAATATAAGGATAGCATATAAAGCATAAACCTGTTACCAAAACTAACTGTTAAATACATCTGCCATTTGTCATATTGCCAACGCAATAGAAGTCAAAATCGGTTGAGCGGGTTGTAAAATGGGATTATTTAAATGTGTAATGTTATCTCAAATGGAGTATAGTTAAAAAGAAAATTGATTTAGTATCCCAAGGGAACATTATACCGGGCAGAAAAATATCGTATGTTCTGGTTAGCTATATTCAGTGTTGAGTCTATCCATTTACCAAGTTTTATCCAAATCGGTTCAGCCGTTTAGAAGTGAAAGCGTAACCAACAAACAAATTCACATAGGTATGCATTTATAATATTAGTAAGGATAGGATTAAGCACTCCAAAACGAACAATTGAAACCCACATTTTACGTAGGTATTTTATACAAAATCTCTAATAATAAAACTTGTGTAAAAACAATTCACCAACAAAAAAATTGCCATGGCACCCTTCCTGCAGTACACCAAAGAACTCAAAGGCCTAGCACTATAAAGAGCAGTCAAACTTTGTCTGTCACCGGTTTGTGAAACCCACAATAAAAAGTACCCCTAGGGTATGGTTCGCTTCATTTTTACGATGAAAAATGGCCGACGAAATTTTCGTAAGCATTGATTATAAGATGGTGAAAACATTTGTTCATTAAATGCTTGGTTCGTCCCATTCAGGTCGATATTTGTGTTCGCCCCCTTTGATGTTTGCTTGGGACATCCCTAAGATGGTTGGTGGCTCAAAAAGGTCCGTATTTGATCGCCTATAAAATTTATTGCTGCTACTTAGGGTTGGCAAGTGACCGTTATGAAAAATCATTTTAGGGTCACGGTCGGTTGGCGTTTTTGAATGGTGAGGTTAAATTATGGGAAGTGAGTTTCGCTTTCTTTGTTATGTGTTATGTAGTTTTGGACAATAATAGTCCAATTATTTGGTTACTTAGTAGTAATGCAAAGTTTATCGAGATTTTTCCTATCTTGAGTTTCATAGTAGCGACCCGGAGCCCGAATTTGTGCCCACTCGAGGGTAAAAGGATCGCTCCTTTCTTGATTGTGCCGTGCTACATGGGAATTAAACATAACTGATTAAATGTAAGTTTTGGAACACGTCTGCTGACCTCTTCGGGGAATACAGGGCTTGAGGTTATGTTACGTAGGGCTTGTCCCCACCACACGTCACGACATCGTCAACGTAGGACGGTGCGAAGTCACGGCGCGTCGCGTTTACGTGTCGTGCAATAGCACGGTACCGCAACGTCGCCGCGGGACAACGCGTCAGACGTCGTAGTCGAAAGCGGTACGTGGCAATGCGCTCGCTCAGTTGATGTGTAATTTTAATAACGATTACTTGTGCAAAACAAATAACAAAAATTATTGATTCTAATTTATTGATATCACTTGGTTGTGAGTGAAAAATTTACCGAAATTATACAAGGCACGACATCGTGTAACGTTGCGGCATCGTGATGTGCGTTTGTACGATACGGTAACGTAAATTAAAACGTCACCTCAACGTGCCGTGCCGCATCAATGCTCCGTTCCAAGTTGACGATGTCGTGACGTGGTGATGGGGACAAGCCTCATACTTATGTAAAACACAATGTGAATTGTTTAGGTAGGTAAGAAAATTGATATGCAACTCAAAAAAAAAATTCACAAAAAAATTAACCAACCTTAAAAACAAAACACTAAAAAGTGCAAAACAACTTTCGTTTTGGAAGTATAATATAAAACCAAGAGGTACCAAAGACACCGACTTCTGAAACGAAAGTTGAGAGAACGCTAATTCAAAAAAAAAAATTGATCATGATCCGATTACTAGTTTCGGAGATATGAGTGGACAAACATAAAACACTTTTGAAATTTGGCACACGTATTTAGAGAAGCTCACAAAGAGTAACATATTATGTGAATATTGTGCAATTCCGACAATATTACATACATAAATATCAATTTGAAAACCTCCTTTTTTTTGAAAAATCGGTTCTTTTAAACTTATTCATAAATATACAATGGAAATCTTAAAACCACTCAAGTCGGTATAATCTGTAAAATACTAAACACATTCGATGTTCTTATAGATTCATTCTATAGTGCTTTCACGGCCTTGCGTAGTTAGATAATCTTCATAGTTGATGAAGCATGCTGGGCTGCAGTCCATGCATCGTTAACTACGAGAGTAGCACTACAATGGTAGACAAAGTGCTAGGAGAATGTACCTTGTTTACCAAGGTATGTCGGGTTTTCCTAGTGAGTGAGCAATTTCCTTAAGAGCCATGGAAATACGACCTTAGGATCTAGACAAAGGAACATAATATTGTCACTGATAACGATTGTCGGAATGCCAAAATGTAAAGGACGTGTATTTATATAATACTAGCTGCCGCTCTGATTAATATAGATTTTGTGATTTTCGACTTCTTCATGATTCTGATTGCCTGGTAGTTTGAGAATATTTACCAAATTTGGTCCATCCCCGGTTATACTTCTTTTCTATATGTTTATGTTCTCCTGGTAGTTTGAGTCTTTAAGACACATTATTCCATCCCCGGATATACTTCCTTCCTTTATGTTTCTGTTCGCCGGGTAGTTAGAGAGACTTGACCACACATTATTCCATCCCCGGATATACTTCTATTCTTTATGTTCTCCTAGTAGTTTGAGCGTCACCAATCATGATTACAGCCCCGGTCTTATTTACTTCTGGATTCTGGTCTCCTGGCCAGTTGAGGAAAATCTAATTAAGCACCCAGACGGTATTAAACTTACTAAAAATTACCATACAAACTGTCATCTCCTACTTCACCCCTTTAGGGGGTTATTTCGAAAAATTATTTCTTAAATGATATCTACAGTATACAATCAATATCCTCTCGAAATTTCAAACTATTTACTTTTGAAATTAGGAAATTAGATAGAAGATAAGGATCTTAAAGAAACTGGAAAGCCTTGTAATTACGGCCTCGAATTCAACTTCATAATCATTGACCAATAGTAAGCATGTAATGCTTCTTCTTCCTCATGCGATCATAAAAAAAGAATCCTGAAGGATACAGCCAATACAATGGGCAATGAAAACAATACACCATTTTCGAGAAATACCTGACAGATTAAGCAGGCAAATTGTCTTGTGAATAGTTTTATTTCGATTGGTAGACGTCTAGGACTTAATATAGCTACGTAGAAAATGTATTTCAAAGAAAAATTTCAACATTCTAATATAACTCGGGACCTTTCTCCGTCTTCCGTAGTTCACACTCCGTATCTTTCTATTACCAAACGACCGCCGATCTACCCTAAATTAGCAAAATTTAATGCCAACAAAAGAGTCCGGAGGTTTCGTTCCCGAACTTCGGCCATTTGTTAGACATGCCTTATTTTATAGATTTGGAAGTCACAAAGGAACGTTCCTAAGTTATGTAGGTATGGGAGTGGAACCTCTCGGGATTTATTCCTCGGTCGAAATTCTTTGGATTCGGTGGAAGAAATTAGGTGAAGCTTATTTCTGAAATTAGTTTTAGAACATTGGTCGGCTAAAATAATTAGTTTTCTGATTGTGTTATTTTTTTGACGCAACTGTATTATTTTGTTTTAGGCCAGAAGTTTAGTAGTAGTAGTGTTAGTTGACAATATGTATGAAGTTGCGTTACTTATTAAGTTTTACGGCATGCCTATATAATACTAATTAACTTATCATTCGGATTCTAAAATAAATGCTAAGAAAATGAAGAAATGGATAAATTATTACAAAATGTTTAATGTTATAATTATTACCTATAAATTTAGTTAAATTAGAATTATCAGAACTTTAGACAACTCTTATCGGTCATAAATTAACCTCAAAAACTTCGCTAAATATTTTACTCTCCAATAAAACAATGTACTTCACCCCTAATTCGACCATTCAAAATGAATAGTCTCACAGATAGAACACGCGAAACAATCTTCAGACAGTTGATTATCACAGAATAGATGGACACAGAAGTTTAGCTTCATACAAATGGCGAATCGTTCTTAGGAGAAAGTTTGAGGAATCATCGAAAACAAATGCACGCACACATGAACGCGTTTGTACGGTGAGATCAACCAATTGCTGTCGTGAGTACGCTTGCACTCGCTGTACGTGAAGCGTGTCTATGAGTGCGTGCGTTTTTGAGTACAATAAAAAAAACATGTACCTATTCGACACAAACACAACACAACAAGAACAAACACAAAGTAAAGAAAAGAACATTGTTAAAATAGTACAATAAAATTGCGCTGCGCTTATCCATACCGAAAGGGTGTCTGAGATTGTAAGTTACCAGCTCATCATTTTCCGGGCGTTAGAAAGCCAGCGCTGATATTCAGTTCCTAGTCCGCAGTGAAACACGGATAAAAGTACAGGAAATAGATACTTCGCCACAGCTCATTGTACAGTTTTGATCTTCTGTTTCTCTATATTCTGTGTTATTGCCATGCCCAATTATTCACTCATTATTCAACAGGTCTCAATGGAAACTAAGTACTCAGTTAATTATGAAAAGACTTCATTATAAAAGATGTTATTATGTTTTGAAGCTTAATTTTGGGCTACTAATGCGTACTATTATTCCTTTAACGTATCATTATTATAATGCTTTTGTTAGTGATCCTTTCAAAATGCTGTAGAATAGAGGACTTGGTAAAATAATATAGTTTTAATAATGGGTTCAAGAATGTTGAATACAATTATTAAACATCTGTCTGGTAACAGTCAGTGAAAAGACACTGATGTATAGTCCTGACATTTAATGGTTTAGAAATTGAGACGTTAAAATATGTACAATTCTCGCGCGATATCGTTAATTGCCTAAAGAATGTGAAAATTGTTGTAATATAACATGATATCTCTATTTTTTTCGGAGTAGAGCAGAGGTGTTCACTACATTCCAAATTTTTGACAGTAGAATTCAAGCTCCATGTACAATGTGGAGTGTCTATTGACATTCGCTGGACACTAATTTAGGCATCAGGATTGCTAACATAATCAATCATGGTTGGAACCAAGAAGACATTCTCTCTGTTGACCATTAGTCTATCGAAACATTAACCAGCAAAATTGCGGCCATTATATCTGTCATGGACCAAGAGATTAATCAGGGCACTATGTATAATGTAAGGGCATTATGAATCAAGTCAAGTCAAATTGGGCAATGTAATGAATACTGATTTAAACTTCCATATTTATCACATTGTCTGGTTATTATGAATATTGCTACGTAACGTTTGGGCAATTCGATAATTATGGTCAATGAATTAATCCAAGACCGAGCGAAGCGAACACGGAAGTTTAGGGCACCCCGACACGGATAGGTTAGGTTTGAAGAAGATGTCGGGAGCTGAAGTGAGCTAGCAAAGCGAGTGAACTCAGCTCCCGTCATCTCCTTCATGTTAGGTTACTTTAGACCTTGCAGACCCGTGCAGCGGGGATCCTTCGACTTTGTTGCTAAAATAGTAATCTTACTTATCTATTTTAAAATAAAACCAATTTCAATATTAAAATAATTTAAAAAGTAACATCTTTTTATTACCCGGCCCAATAAGTGATGGGTATTATTCAGAAAGCCCGGTCAATTTAAATATTTCAATAGTTTTTTTCATATTTCCTACTCATATTGGGCATTTTTCAAATTGCCCGGGCATTATGAATAATGCCGTGTTAATCACTTGATCCATAACATATCCATTAATCCATGTTTCCGAAAGACCAATACGAGTATTTCAGCTGAAACAGTGAGTGCTTATTCTAAACGCCCGCTTCATACATACCTAATTAGAACATACTAGTATGCACAGAGTTTCTTGCGCTTTGCTTGCCTTGTAATTACGTAGTTTGCTCTCTTGTACCCTACTAGAGAGGCGACACGTACGTATTTTCTAGAGTGATGACGTCACAAGGCTTTGCGCAGTTTGTGATGCTGAAATGGTACACATAATGGATTTATGCTAATGTATGTATTTGTTTTCGGACTTTCCTCGTGTTAGTGGGTCATGTTTGTAATATTTATGGTATATAATGAATATTTAATATATAAATTTCTGGTCAAATCTCATGAGAAATCATTGGAGTCTTTGTTTTCTGTTTTGTAAGATGGTCGCTAAAGTGATTTTTCGTAGATTTTTGATAGTCGGTGTAGTCTAGAATTTGACAGACACAGAAAAACAACCAGTCTTACCAAAAGGTAGGCAGTCGTTTCATGTAAAATACTGCTTATCAGCTGCATCTGATTACACTAGAAGCCAAGCTTGATATGTGGCTGAGTTATGTAGCCAGATGATGATGTCGCAAACAGACTTTGAAACATATATAAATCTAAATAGATGACGCGATTGTATGTACTTAACGTGTCAAAAAACGGAATGAAATTTCGATGAAAGATAAAAAAAAAACTAGAAAAATGCCTAATCGTGCCATATTGAGCTTTAAATACTGTATAGAAGAAGTTGGCCAATTGGAAATGTTTTCTTTCATTGGTAAGTAAATTAAGTTAGAATTACATCTGTGCTTTGAAAAGTATTTCAGTTTAGATTTAGCTGCGTTTTATATCCATTCAAAAAAGTTCTTAGACCTTAAACATGACACAGTCATATCATACAGATATAGGTAGGTAAGTCATCAAAAAAGAAAGCCAAAAAGAATTTTCATCTAAAACCAACACGGCAATCTGATCAATACGCCGTTACGTTACAAAGATCAACAAATTAATATTCAGCCGATGAATTTATTCAGTGAGCCCCCGGTTGATTCGGAATCCAATTTTAGGTTATTTAAATAGTCTTCCCTGAGGAGTGGGTGCAAAATTAGAGGAGACGTTTGCACGTTTTCCTGGAGCGTGCTTAAATACGTAGGCAAATGTAATTACTTTTCGATGTTAGGGTTACCAGGGTCGTGCGTGTGAACTGATCTTTGTTTTTTTAACTGCCTGACACTTTTTGTGTGTGTCTTTTTGCTTTCGTATGAACCCCAACAATAAACTTCAGTGAAAAATATTGAGGTTCACGATAGATATTCAGTACAACTTGTTGATTATTTCTGTCTTTGATATTAAGATTAATGTCAAAAATATTTTTTTCTGTGGCGTTTCGCACGAAGTTGGACCTGACTGTTACCCACACAATTTGGGGCGCGCCCTCCTAAAGTCTCAGAGACAAAGCTATATATAGAATAGGACTTAAGGAACTTATCAAAATGTTTCGAATCCTTGATAAAATCTAAGATATTTCATTTGCTTTACTATCTTAAAGACAGCTTTTTATTACGTATAACAGTTCAGTAATAAATGCATCGGTATGTGTTCAAAGCTTATATTAACTCCACAATCCACATGTATAGGAACTGTGCGTTTGACATGCCAACTACATCGGTGTCTCGAGCAAACAAAATTGCTTTGTCTCGGCCCATCGACCAGGGGCTATGTGGTCGATGTCTCGGCCACTTGAGGAGGGCGTGCCCCAAATTATGTGGGTGACAGTGAAAAATAATATTATAAAAAAATGTCGATTCGTACATTTCGTGCGAGTTCATTTCGTTCGAATCATCTAATAAGCCAAAAATAAATGTAATCAATGTCCGCTCTTGCTAAGCTAAAAGCAAACATCTGTAGTTTGATCTCTTACGCCCTCTTGATAAAGAGATCATGGTTAAATCTAGAAATTGTATTGTTTGTCACTTTATTCGTTTTAATAGTAGGGTTTATGTTTAAACTTAGGACTGAAGTTTTAAATGCTCCTAATTGATTGAAACAATTGCTTAAACGGCATGGAATTATGCCCAAGCTAAGATAGAAATCTTCTTCTCCTTGTTAGCTCGATAGTACGTTCAAGCCAAGTCTTCATCTTTTCAGACTTACGTCGTAGAATCTAAATATGAAGCACCTATTATATTTTTCATATAAATAAATGGCGATTACCAAAGGTCCTTTGTGTCTATCTTTTTTCAGAAATCGATGAACTGAAGGCTGGGGTGATAATTGCATGTTTTTTCTATAGTCTTTAAAACTTAATAGCAGTTACAAATCAGGGCCAATTGATTACATGTGATGGAGTCTCGATGTCTTCAATAGAAAAATCCTTTGAAACTGTAGAACTCTTTCTGAAAGACCTTATCTGGAAGTAATAATACGTACCCACCATACTTATACTACTGTCACTTGGGTTACTGTCAACAATTAGAGCAGCTGGAGTGAGAGGAGAAATAATAAATGATGGATAAATAGAGTGAGAGATGACAGTGTAATTGTGAAGATAAAGGGTGTAAATGATAGCGTGACATGAAGAAGAAAAGACATAGCAGACTGCAAAAAAAATATCTTCTTGCGCCGACACCAAGTAAGACAAAGGAATTTCTTGTTTACTTTTTATAATAATTAATAAGTCGAAAAATATTACATTATTTTTTATTTTATTTCATTGCAATTTAAAACCAATACGAAATAAGTTGACTTCAGAAGAATTGTATATAATATAAGTAGCTATTGAAGTAATTCATAATCAAATTGTAATAATAGTTAATCAATATCTATATTTACCTTGTTTATCTTTATTATTTATGTACTTCATCTTCATCTCTAGTTTATTTTGAACTTTTGCATGCCTTCTGGTTAAATATGGCTGTAGCTAATTATATTTTTTAATGTCACCGCGTTTTGTACCCATATTTGCAAAATAAATATCTTATCATATCTCATGGGATATGGATAAGGTTCTGGAGTGGCGATCGTGAACCGGAAGATGTTGCGTTGGAAGGCCTCCCACCAGGTGGACCGATGACCTGGTGAAGGTTGCGGGGATCCACTGAATGCAAGACGCACGGGACTGATCAAAGTTGCGACGCTTGGGGAAAGCCTATGTCCAGCAGTGGACGTCTTTCCGCTGATGTAGATATTATGGGAGAAGGCCAAGAAGATGATGAAGAAGCCAAGCGATGTGCTGCGTTTTCTTTTGTAGAATATCGGTGTAGTAACAGACACACGAGCCAGCAGCTCAAGTTAGTATCTGATACATGAGATCGCCACACCACGTTCCCTTCTTCCATCTCTTTCAAATGTCAAGATTTCAATGACTCTCTTTTAATCTATTTCTTATTTATCATTTCTTACATGTGCATCCATAGTGGTTGTTGGGGATTCTTCGAGGTGGTAGAAATAAAATAGCGGACTGTAATAAAAGGAATGGTTCCGTATATTGGACGTAAGAACGCGCGTTATCAGGTCCGTGTTATTTGAGTAATGGCGGCGCAGGTCAGCGGCGCGCGGCAGTCGCTGTCTCGTCCCGCGCTCCCCGCTCGCCGCCGTCGCGCTCCCGTAGTCGCAGTGGCGGGCGGTGCCGCGTTTGTCTCCGACATACTCCCCGGGTTGAAGTAGGTAGGTCAGTAGCTGATTCAACAAGCAGGTTCTGGAAGGGGACAAATGTTATTAAACGCCCTTCGAATAATGGTTCCTCCCTTGGTCCTTATATCGGCGACTCGAGCGACTTGATCCTGAACTCCTGGAAAAACGGCCACACAACGACCTAGTGCCCAACGTAACGGAGGCAGCGTCTTGTCCTTTATAAGGACTAAGGAACCCAACTTGAGTTCGCTTGACGCAGTAGGCCACTTCGTCTTTTGTTGCAGAGTAGTGACGTACTCGTTGGTGAATCGTTTCCAGAAATGTTGCTTGACAAACTCGATTCGCTTATATCGCTCAAGGCTAGTTATTCTTTCCGTCAGCTGTGGATGTGGAACTGACACAAGTGATCGTCCTATTAGGAAGTGAGCGGGTGTTAAAGGTGTGAAGTCTGTAGGATCAGAATTTAAGGCGGTGATAGGACGTGAATTTAGGATAGCTTCCACTTGAGTCAGACAAGTGTGCATTTCTTCATATGTGAAATGCGTAAGTTGGAGAAGCCTACGAAGATGATATTTAGTGGAACGGACAGCAGATTCAGCCATACCATTGAAATGGGGGGTGTAGCTCGGAATGAAGAGGAAGTCTATACCTTCTTGGGCGACGTCGGAACTAATTTCGGAACTTGAGTCTTGTAAGAAACGATGTAACTCGTTACATGTACCTACAAAATTAGTCCCATTGTCGGAAGTTATACTTTGAGGTTTCCCTCGACGAGCCACAAACCGATTTAGAGCGGCCATATATCCCTCTTTACTCAGATCTGTAACGAGCTCTAAATGCACGGCTTTTGTGGCTAAGCAGACAAAAATGGACAAGTAAGATTTAATCAGTTGGCAACCTCGACCTTTACGGTTAGCTATCATAACTGGGCCTGCATAATCCACTGAACAGTGTAAAAAAGGGAATTCCAGTGTAGTCCTGGATTCAGGTAACTGTCCCATTATGGGCTGAACATTGCTGGCTTTAAATCTGAAACATTTTATGCAACCTTTAGTTATGGACTTAGACAGATTCCTTCCTCCTAAAGGCCAAAAAGTTTGACGAATATTGGACAACAATAGCTGAGGTCCAGCATGTAAAAGCTTTAAGTGATGCATATGAAATATTATTTTTGTTAAATGATGTTTGCCACATAATAATATAGGATGCTTTGTGTCATAGCTATAAGGTGAATTATCAAGTCTACCGCCTACTCTCAAGATATCATTTAAATCTAGAAATGGGGTCAATGATATTAATCTATTTTTCTTTGGTAACGCTTGACCTGATTTTAAGATAAGATATTCATTTGGGAACATTTCTAACTGTGCAGTATGCATGATAAAATTAAATGATTTTTGCAATTCCTCACAAGAAAGATGATCACAGAATCTCTTTGTTTTGTTTTTACAGTTATAAATAAATCTGTGTATGTAGGCTATAACTCTTTGTAAACGTGTAAATTGTGAATATTTAGGTATAAGTTTTGTAAATAGTTTATCGTCATCGTTCTTGCTAACGTTATTATTTATAACAAGACAAGGTTGGAGATCCGGTAGGTCCTGTTTCTGGGATTCATTAGGCATTTTTGGCCAACATTGCTCTGACTCGAGCAAATACGATGGGCCTGACCACCACAAGGAGGCGTCGCTGATAATATCAGCCTTCACCCCGCGAGAAACTAGATCTGCCGGGTTCTCCTTGGACGGCACGTAGCTCCACGTGTGACCGCTGGTGCTTTCCTTTATTTCATTAACACGGTTTCGTACAAATTGATTAAGTTGATTTGAAGGGGTGGACAACCACCCTAAAACGATCGTGGAATCGCACCAAAACCGATACATGTCAATATTTAACGTTAATGAATTTTGTACCTTAGTACACAGTCTTGCACCTAATAAGGCCCCACACAACTCAAGACGTGGGATAGTTGTGGGTTTGATCGGTGCAACTTTGTTTTTCGAGACTAAGAGCTGAATACGCACACTCCCCGAGTGACACACAGACCGAATGTAGACGCATGCGCCATACGCACTTTGAGAAGCATCTGTGAATACATGGATTTCAATCCTTACGCAAAGATCACTAAGAACCCATCGAGGAATTTGTATCTTATTAAGACAGGGTAATGTATTAGCAAATGAAGACCAGAGATGTAAAATGTCTGAAGAAACTTCTTCATCCCAAGAGCTCTTATTGACCCATAATTTCTGCATTATCAATTTTGCTTCGACGACGCATGGACCTACAAGCCCTAATGGGTCGAATATTTGGCTTATAACAGAAAGTATGTGGCGTTTAGTAACCTTCTCATGAAGTTCAATGTTAATTGAAAAAGATAAGGTATCCTGCTGACAAAGCCAATATAAACCTAATGTTTTTGAAGTTGTATTTATGTTATTATCTGATAGATCTAAAAATGTGTTTGAATCTTTAATTTTACCTGAAAACAGGTCGTTAAGAATTAAAGAGTTATTTGATTTCCATTTGCGAATATTGAATTGTGCTGCATTTAAGGCGGCAGTAATTCCCTTACATAACTTTATAGCTTCGCTTTCAGTACAGGATCCACTTAATAAATCATCACAGTAAAAGTCGTGCGATATACTGTATTTGACGCTATTATCGTTGACTGTGGATGCCAGACTACTCAAACATTTTGTTGCGAGATATGGCGCTGATGCAGTCCCCTGACAAACTGTGTTAAGTGTGTAGGTTTTTAAGCGATGAGTGGAATCATACCTAAATACTATTTGCTGTAGCGATCGTTGATTGGCTATTATGTCGATTGATCTAAACATTTTTTCAATGTCTGCCGATACCACAAATTTATGCTGGCGGAATCTGAGGAGAATCGATAAGAGATCGTCTTGGACAGTAGGACCGACCATCTGAATTTCATTGTAAGAAATTCCTGAAGTGGTGACGGCAGAAGCGTCGAAGACTGTACGCAACTTAGTCGTTGTACTGGACTCCCGAAGTACGCCATGATGAGGAAGGTAGTAGTTGGCAGTGTCACTGTATGGAAAAAGGATTTTATTTTCAGTCATGTGACCCAACTGTTCGTATTCTTTCATGAAGTTTAAATATTTTTCCTTGAATATTGGTTCTCGTTCGAATTTTCTCTCAAGTGATAAAAAACGGCGCTTGGCCATCTCAAAAGAATCACCCAAGACCTGGGGACCTTGCTTGAGAGGAATGGTGACGACAAAGCGACCATCGTCGTTACGAGTTGTGTTGACAGTAAAACTATTTTCACACGCACGTTCCTCTGCGGATTGAGAATGCACAAGAGAAACACTATCTACTTCCCAAAAACGAGTGAGATCAATATCAAGTTGACCTTGGGTAAGAAAACATTGACTGAAAGTACTTTTCGGACTCGTGATGTGACCAGTGACTATCCATCCGAGCTCCGAACTGCGTAACATAGGTAAATTCTTGCCTAGGCTAATCTTTTTGCAACCGAGAATATCCCAGAAGACGTCTGCCCCGATAAGAAGATCGACCTTAGAAGGAATGTTATAAGAGGGGTCAGATAGACATAAGCCTGCTGGTATTTGAATGTGTTGTGTGTTAATGTATGTAATTGGTACTGCTGTGGTGACGTTGGTAAACACGTGACAATCAATGTTGGTCCTATAGCTAGAATTCAATGACTCAATTGTGAGATTGCAAGACTGTGTACTATTGGATACATGATTATTAAAACCTGATACCATGGAGCTCACGTTCCGCCTCGGCAAACCCAGCTTACTGCAGAAAGCTTCGGAAACGATATTTATTCCGCTACCGTTGTCCAAGATCGCTCTGGCGGTGTGATTGTTACCCCTGTCGTCAACCACTTTCACCAACGCTGTGGAAAGGAAAACACGCATCGGAGTAGTAACCGGTAGAACATCAGTTGTCAACACAATATCCTTTGAAGACGAATTAGACGAATCACGAGAAGCTGATTGCTCAGATTTTTCTACGTGCAAAAGTGTGTTATGCTTTTCTTTGCAATATTTGCAGTGTGACAAAAAGCATTTCTTTGCTCCATGACCGAAACGTAAACAGTTAAAACACACCTTGAATTCCTTTACTTTAGAAAGCCGTGTTTCTAATGGTAGGCTTCTAAAAGATTCGCAATTGAACAGCTGATGTGTCTCATCGTCGCATAATGGGCATGATTTATGTTTGAAATTTTTAGTTTTGCTATTTGTACTATTATTTATTACTAAACTTTTCGCCTTTATAGATTCTGATTTTATTTTATTATTTTTATTGTTTTCCTCTAAGGTTTCTAATAAGTCTGCTCTGTTATTTAAAAATGTTATGAACTGTGATAGGGTTGGGGATGAAGTCAACGTATTCCGATGTTCTTCCCACTCTCGACCCGTCACACTGTCAAGTTTAGTTGACATCATATAAATTACGAGCGTGTCCCAGTACTGGGTGGGTTCTTTCAATGACGCGAGAGCCCTGATGTTTTTGTTAGTTACATCAATAAGATATTGAATTGACTTACATGATTCTGATCGAATAGGATCTATGCTAAACAAAGCTTGTAAGTGGTTATTAATCAGTAAGCGACTGTTATCAAATCGCTCGCACAATAATTCCCACGCAATTTTATAGTTGTCACTTTTAAAATCAATGTTTTTAATAATCAGAGCGGCACTTCCTTTAAGAGAAGCCCGTAAATAGTGGAATTTATTGATGTTATCTATGCAATCACTGTTATGTATAAGAGAAAGGAATGTGTCTTTAAATTCAAGCCAGTCTTGATAGCCACCACTGAAATGTGGTAAGTCAATTTTCGGTAGCCTAACCAAATTTCTCACTCGCCCACCTGATTCTGCGTCGCTAAACTCCATCACAGATCCGCTGGCCTTTCCTCCGGCAGCAAGCAGGTGCTTGGCTTTGGCCACCAGCATGTAGTAGTCGTTGTCAAACTGCACACGCTCCACTGAAACTTCATCGGTTGGTGGCTCATCAGATAGGATCTCGATTTCAGTCTGTAACGAGTCAAATTCCTCGCATAAGGGCTCAAATTTTCGTAAGCGACACTCTAAATCTATGATTTGTAATTCCGTTAATGTTTTAGAAGTTTCTATTAATTTAATATGATTGCCAAAAATAGTAAGCTTTGATTTGATTGCTGAGCGTTTTTTAATTAAAGTTTTATGTTCAGACATGATCACAAAACAAACCACAAATCGCAATAAAGGCAACTGCTTACCTCAAATTAATAAGCTTGAGGCACGGTAAGCGGCATACAGATATTTTAGCAATAATAAATAAAACCAGGTAGCTGAGCTCAATGACTGCGCGTTTCGATTTGAAACAAACAAGATGATTCATGCGATAGGCGTTCAACGCTCGAGTTAAATATTATAGCTAGCAGTATATGTATATATGCAATATTCTACGAGTTGTATCGTATGAAGAATGCACAAAGCACCAACTCAAGTTTTAGCAAAATGTATATGATTCGTATTTATTTATAAGGGAAAAATATTTGAAATTAAGAATATGAAAATGGAAATATGAATTTGACCAGCTAAGAGAAGAGGGAATAAGAGGAATAAATAGGAACGAACTCACAAGATGTCTTATCCTTTATCCAGTGACAAAACGGATTTTTCGTCCTTCAAATGCCCTTCCTTGACCTCTTCGAACGTCGTCGCGTAATGGCCGGCGCATACGACTCGTCAAATTTTCTTGATTATGACACGGTCTCCAAATAAGCTTCAAGACGTCCTTAGTGTCCTTTTTCACGGTGAGAGGACCATTTGTTGGGGATTCTTCGAGGTGGTAGAAATAAAATAGCGGACTGTAATAAAAGGAATGGTTCCGTATATTGGACGTAAGAACGCGCGTTATCAGGTCCGTGTTATTTGAGTAATGGCGGCGCAGGTCAGCGGCGCGCGGCAGTCGCTGTCTCGTCCCGCGCTCCCCGCTCGCCGCCGTCGCGCTCCCGTAGTCGCAGTGGCGGGCGGTGCCGCGTTTGTCTCCGACAGTGGTTTTTAACCGACTTCTCATAAAGGTAGTACTCCTCAGTACTTTTTATTAGGTGAACCGATTTTGGTAACTTTAAAGCTGGTGCTTGTCATGTGGTCCCATTTAAATTATTAAATAATCCATTAAAGATCTGTTAAAGAACTTCGGCGATATACATAAGAATTTTTCAATAAATTACGGCTAATTACTCGAGATAGCTGCAATCGCATAACTGTTTATTGTTTACACCATTTTATAACATAACATCACACTGGTACCCTCTAAAGGGATACGCAGGTGTGAACAGTTCACCCTGGTATACTCTCATTCCAATCATTTATTTGAGTTTCATGTTATTGGGTTAATCTATTCTGGCGTTACTTTGTTCATTATAGGTACCTAGCCTTTAGAACTGGTCCAATAAGTATAATAACAAAAAAAAAATTGCCAAAAAAACACTACAAAGTGAAAAATTATTTCAATTTCGGACGTCGGTGTCAAAAAACGAAGAAACAAGAACACTAAATTCCGAAATTGAAGTTATTTTGACTTTGTAGTATTTTTTTGGTAGTCGTTTGTATTTTTTTTTGTCAAAACATTTTTTTTATTATCCAATAACAAATAAAAACCAAAAAAGACCGTTCCATTTTAAAAATTCTTCGATCTGTCAACCCTAAGCAACAACTAAGTGAAGATGTCACCCTCTGAGTTACTCCCTTGATTTAATCAGTCAAATTCTGAGATTTGCACAGTACGCATATTGTGTCTCGAGTGCGTCTCTACGCTTTCTAAGTAAAATTTTAAAATTCTTTGATATAGGTAAAAGTGCCTTCGAGTAGGTATTTCATTCTTCTTGGAAGATTTTGACGAGCTATTAGAGAATTTCTCTTTGATTAAACGAGTCACTTCTACTTGTAACACTGCTTCAAAGTAAGTGTGAACCTAAATAATTTCGGAGTTGCCGATTTGATTACGTAAAATAAACTCAAATATTTGATTGAACTACTAGTAGATTCATTCTCTGGCATGTCTAGATTAATTTAAAATTAACCAACTGTATGATTTTGGACTCCAAGATAGTGCATTAATTTATTTAAAATGTTAATGCCATTCAGGTGTACAACAAGTTACCGAATTCCTTTAATGAATTTCACGTCCCCATGTTTAAGAAAAAGCTGACAAGTTGGCTATTAGGTAATTGCTTTTATGACATTGGCGAACATATGGAATATTGTAAAATCCAAGATGACATGAACTTAATTTTGACATTTTAAAGTAACAATTACCAAATTTTAATAATACTAATTCATATTGGGCTTATTGGAAATCGCAAATCTTAAAATTAATTTTATTAGTAAGTAACTTAGTTAATAACGACAATTAAATATTTGTAAACCATATAATTCTTAGTAGAATGTATAGAACTAACAAATATATAACACCATACTATGTAAAACTCACTCTTCATTCTTACAAATAAATAAATACTAATTTTATTTATTATATTTTTTTTATATTTAGGAGAAATTTATAATCTTTTCCTAATCAATAATGTGTAGCGCCACGAGGTAGGTAGCTAAGTGGTTCCTGAAGAAGTACCGTATACATATATTCAGACTTACAGAGTAACCGTTAGATAATGTAGATAATTATGTATATGAAACAACCCTGATACGCGAAAACAAAGGTTGTGATGACAACTCGTCACACTAGCTATATCGTCGCTATCTCTAATAGGTCTCTTTCACTAATACGTCACTTTAACATCTTGTCAGTTTCCCAACTCGTCTCAAGCCGTATTTCGTCTCTTTCCCAAATCGTCCAACGCATATGTTCAATGTACAGTAACGTACAAAATAATAAAGAGAATGGATCCCCGATGCAATACGAGGTCAGATCAACTGGATATTAACGCAGGTACTCTCAGTAACATTTTTCTTGCTCCACATAAACGTTCTGCTAATACCCTTTGGGTATACAGACGACAGCACTGTAGCTTAGAGATACGTGTCCGACGCACGGGCTACTGGGACGCAGGTCCGGTCTCTCCGGGAGGCCATGGTTGAGCGCTTGAACCTTCCTTGAAGGCAATCTCCGAATTTTCCTCAGTATATTTTATTTACATATTTTGTGCTTAATTGTACATAACCGTCGGACGAGTCGGGAAAGAGACTAAATACGGCTTGAGACGAGTTGGGAAACTGACTACAAGTACAAAGTGACATATTAGTGAAAGATACCTTACATTAGAGATAGCGACGAGATAGCTAATGTGACGAGTTGTCGTCACAACCAAAACAAATCAGCAGTTCTTTACAATTTACCGTGAACATAAATGTATGTACCGAACAGCAGTTTTTACTTTCATACTAGCTTCTGCCAGCGGCTTCGCCCGCATGATTGTCGAATTTCATCCAGATCTGTCCAGCCATTTGAGCGTGAAGAAGTAACAAACATACAAACACACTCACTGACTTTCGCCTTTATAATTTTAGTGTGATGTGATGTGATATTCAGTTTCGAATCCATTTTGAAACTTGTTGATATTCATGAGCACATTTAAAATATTACCAACGAGCTTAAAGTATTACCTATTCCAATTTACAATAAACAGAAAGAACTTCACTTGAACGTCTTGAACTTGTATCGCAGTTTGCCAAAGGTCAAGCCAAAATAAGCTCTCAAATCAAAATACTAAGCTCTAAAATAATATTTCTGAATCCAATACATCACAGTTAAATTTTGCAAATAATAGAAAATGTTTACCAACTTTTTATTTATGTCACTAAGTCTACAAGTAAGAAGATTACTACTGAGGGAGCAAAAGAAGCGCTGGATTCTTGTAATTTATGTTATTAGAGCTATACAAAGAAAAAGATTTTTCTTTAAAAAAAGGATCACTGGAATTAGGAATATTTTCTGAAAATGTTTGTATAACATTATTGAAGTAAAAGCTATTTTAATTGGAATCTTAAATAAGTCCTAAACAAATAAAAATGTTTATTTTAGAGTTTTTCTTTTCGATCACGGTGTCTTTGCGCTTTGTAACTAACTGACTGAGATTAATTCAACATTTACCATTATTTTCATGGAATTTAGTTTTTAAGATTACACTAGTTGATCATTCTTCCATACAAACGTAATGTAATTTATGAGCGTCGAAAGTTCCATATTTCAACACTAATTATAGACCATCTTTGGAAGGAAATAAATACCATACGAAGAAGGAAAATTGGAAAATGGCCACCATACAGGTAAAGATTAGTAGTTCAACAATGCAAATTATTTTATTTTGAAAATATATATTTAGTAATTTTTTATGATATCTAGCTTTATAACTAAAAATCATCCTTTAGTCGAAAGTCATCGACTGCTGTACCTTAGTCCGGTACAGCAGTCGATGACCCAAGTTTCACCACCACATTGACTGGACATGTGCTTCCCGCAACGAGCAGATTCTCACGGCCTTTAAAGGTTATTGTCATAATTTATGTAGTTTCTAGCCAGGCCTTAGACAAAGTGAGGTGCAGCGATATCGATTGACATTAAGGTCAAACTGTATGAAGCTGACAAGCTTTACAAAAAATTTGTACTCCCTCACATAAAAACCGAATGTTTGTTCGGGCATAACTCGTTCATATTTATATAGACAGATTTGCAATATTCTCTTTTTGTTTCAAAGAGTATACTCTCAAGGTAGTTCCATTATTACCAAATCTGCTGAAAGGATCTCCTCAAATATGATACACAAACAGGTAGTGATTTTCGTATTTCCAATAAAATGGCAAGCATTTGCACTCAGAAAGTATCATTTGGTGAAGAAGACTCCTGGCCTGAGGTGAAGCTGGAACTCCTTAATAAGTATGTCATGGGATAAGATATCTCGGAAAGTTAAGTGACTATGATGAAGCAAATACATATATAAATAAATGGTACTGATGAAAATAGTATCATCGAAAAATATCTGGTAATGAAGCCGGAAGGTAGGAACTGGAAGTCCGTAATAAAGCAATGTACCCTAGTCGTGTTTGGGCTTATTGGAATTGAAATGAGATGTACTCTGGCTATAAATGATTTTCATAGCAATATGAGTTACCAACACTAAAAAGAGTAAAATAATTTAACAAAAAAATAAACCGATTTCTACAGCAAAACACTACAAAGCGAAAAGTAATTATGTTTGCCGAAGTCGGTTAAGAAAAAACGAAAAACAATAGGTACCACCTATTTGCTTGAGAAGAATTTTTGATTTTACTAAAATCTTTGTCACTTATTTTACTTTATCTAGTAGCACTTGTCTATTCCAAGTATTTTGGACACTTTGACGATCGTTATTGCTGAACATCACTTTGTCTACTGCCTCTCTTCATTTAACAATATTCCTTCAATTACTAGGCGAAATGAAAAAGGCACAAATAAAGAAGGCAAAGAAAGAAATGAAAAAGCGCTCAAAGCGACACTTATCCTTGAATTATAATCCATAAGGCAGTCCTCGTTGATTTGTGGCTCGCGTTTGACCTCAAACGTCTTTTTGGAAACGGCGAATATTTTTTTATTTAGTGTCTCCTGTTCTTGACAAAACGAGTCCAAGATTTCACAATGATTTTTGTTAGAAACCTAGGTACTTAAGTATTTAATTTTTTCTTTGTGGCAAATTATAATTTCATGAAAAGCTGATAAATAAAAATATGATTGTAAAAAGTTATTTCTATCAGTTAAGATCCTAATCTGAAAATACTTTCATTGACAATAAGCTACACAATCGCTGAAAGACTACTTTTGACTAGCATTTTTTTATATTAACTTGCAATGTTTGGGTTCATTCTTACAACTGAATTTTAAAGCAGTTGTCCTCAACCGATTATGATGAAATTTTGAATGACAATGCACGTTAAAAATAATGTTTAAAATAAAATTGTACAAAAATATGCTGGCAAACACGCATCCTGTGGGATACATTTCAAAAGCAAACCTGTGGGGAAAACTTGTCGTTTACAGATGACCAGAATCGAAGATTTTGGTGACTTCACTTTCTTGAATTGGCAACTTTAAATATCAGATTATAGAGAAGAATTAATATCTACATAAATTGAAAAAAAGGCATTGGTCTTAAATTAAAAACCTTTATCAAATTAACTAGAGACAACGACTTCCTTCCTAAAACAGAATTAAAACGAACATTAATAAACGAAGCAAAAAAAAAGAAAAGAAAAACGTAAATGTCATATCCGAGCGATGCCAAGGCATAAAGTTATTAATTACGGCCAAGGATCTTTGATCTTGCAAATTGATTTTATTCTCTCTTCATTAGAATTTTTAGGACGCCGTGAAAATTTTGGAGGAAACCTCTAAAGTGTAAGAGCCTCTTGATTTCAGCTTAGCTTTTGAACCCTTGGTGTCGATTCTTATAGAAAGAGTTGTCATAATATAATGGAGCTTTATATTATTTCATAAAACGAAAGTAAATTTAAAAAAGCCCTGACACATTTTTATTGCATGCAACATTATGTATTTAGTAGTAGACGCGCTTAGATGGTCAATCTATTGAACACGTAATTATGACACGATATCTTGCGAAAACACCCCGATTCAAACAGAAAACGCCCATAAGTTTTGAATGGCTTGAGAACACTCTCCATAAAGTCACCTTACATACTAAATTAAAATCGGTTCATCCATTTAGAAGAACCAGGTAGGTAGGTTTGTGTATCTGTCTGTGGCATCATATGATGCCACAGACACTTTGTATACTCTTTGAAACAAAAAGAGAATATTGCAAATCTGTCTATATAAATATGAACGAGTTATGCCTGAACATACATTCGGTTTATATGTGAGGGAGTACAAATTTTGGTAACGCGACAGATACACAAATATACAAAGACACAAATTAAGAAAGTCACAAATAGTAAAATACACACATACACACGTCAAACTTATAACATCCCTCTTTTACGTCGGGGATTATAAATGGCTCTTCCTTGTATTTACAATTTAAGCGTGATGTTATGTGTGCAAAATATGGAATAAGATGATTTTATGTTTTAACTTATGCACACGTATTTAAAAGCATTGTACAAAAGCGGACTTAAGCCTTAAGCATTTTCTACCAGTTTCCTGCTAAGAAAATGCTTAAAAAAACAACTTAAAATGCAAAGTAAGACGAAAACTTCACGTTGCGTCACGTAATGTAGAGTTTGGCAAGCTACTCATTCATAAAATCTTAGTCAGAGAGCCGGCTTTTCAAACCCCTACTTCCGAAATCACATCCAACAGTAATTTTAAACACTGTTTCCAGGGATTGAAAATCTAATATTCATTCGAAAACTTCAAACTTGAACCTCCTAGAAACGAAACCACGCCTAGTGTTTGTAACTCACTAAGTTCTGTAAGTCCGTGTGACTAATGCACTTAGCTGATTGCACTATCTAGTGTAAAATTCAGTGGCACATCACCCTTACAAATGTCTCCTAATTCCGGAAGTCGAACGGTTTGGGGTGCATTCCTAATGCCGTGCTTTTTGTAAATCACGTTTGGGAGGTATGAAGAAGTTTTAAAGCTCTACATGCTTGGCCCAGTGGTGGCCCAGTGTTAATGGCCCCGACTTACATATCGCAGGTCGTGAGTTCGAACCCATGCAGGCGCTTTCTTTGTGTAAATTATTCCATACCTTGGGATATTAAAACATTTTCACGCGGGCGAAGTCGCTGGCAGAAGCTAGTAAAGAATAAAAAATGCATGACTTCGTAAGATTGAGATTCACTGGACAATGAGATTATTTTTTTGTATTAAAAAATATGCTCGCGCTTGACCACTATCTCACCGGATGGTAAGCGATGATGTAGTCGACAGTGAAGCACGCTTGCCTAGAAGTAATCTATTCACTCTCAACTTAAAGACCCCTAGATTGTAGCTATCGGGAAACACAGACTCCGGCAGGGAATTCCACTCCTTAGCTGTACGCATAATAAAAGTATAAATAATACCGGGTAGTAATACGGTCAAAACTTCCATAAATACCTCATAATTTATGTAACCATCCAATTTCACATTGTGAATATTTATGTGGTATTTAAAAAAAAATGCCTTGTGGTTTTTTTTTCTTTCAAAGCGCTTTTTCCTCTCATCTGTACTTATATTAGCATAGTAGATTTTACCTTCCTAAAGATATAATGTTTAAGAAACACACAAGCAGATCCTTTCCAGGGTTAATACCTTCTCCAGCCTTTTACACGTTCACGTTCAAGAGAATGTGGGTCACGTGTTCACGGTAACCATAAACGAAGATAAGGGGCACTAAAATAAGTATAAATATTTCAATTCACAAGGGCTCTCTGATTCTCTCTATCTTAAGGTGGAAGTTATAGTTGAATTTAAATGTTACTGTGCAATGGTTTGTTTGTACTCAATTAAAAATTTATCATTTTTTACTCTTGTTGGTTTTCAGTCACGGAGACGTATACATAGTACCTTTTCCATTTGGTCTTAAAAACTTCCTTTTAACTTAAAATTTTCCTTAATGTTAGTACCTAAGTATAAATGAACATTTATATTATTAATGTTACCTGTTATGTTTTTCCTGGTATAGTCATGTGTGATGAGGAAAGATGAAACGTATGTAATGACAAGTAAAATTTAAAAAACCCCCGACACTTTTATCTTGCGAAAACATCACGGTCTAAACAGTAAAACGCGCATAACTTTTGAACGGCTGAGCCGATTTTATTCAAACATAGCTAAAAACACTCTCGATACAATCACCTTTCAAACAAAAAAAACTAAATCAAAATCGGTTCATCCGTTGAGGCACTACGATGCCACAGACAGACACACAGATACACGGATACACAGATACACAGACACACAGATACACAGCAACACACCACAAACTTATAACAACCCTCTTTTTTGTCGGGGGTTAAAAATAAATGTGAATGGATGGAGAGGGAGAGGAAGACCAAAGAAAAGATGGATGGACTGTGTGAGGAGTGATATGAAAGAAAAGGAAGCCAGTAATAGCGTGACAGGACGGTATGGATGAAGAATACGTGTTGCGTCGACCCCAAGTAACCAGGGATAAGGGCAGGAAGGTAATTATGATGTTATGACTTACGGTTCCGAGTCGTGGACACTCACAATACGGCTGGTCCATCAGTTCAAAATTGCTCAACGATCTCGTGCAATTGGAAAGGCCTATGTACAGCAGTGGACTGCTATAGACTGATGAAGATTATTAATGTTGATTAACTTCCTCGTTGACTGTCTCGTTGGTCTAGTGGTAACAAGCTGAGCTGAGCATGAGTTGGATTGGATTCCCGGGACGGGCTAAGTTTTATTGGGTTTTTCGACTGTGTTTTTTTTTTCAGAAACAACCTAGAGCCTGGGCTTCTGAAATGTGAGTGGAATACAGATGCATCTTCATGTGTTTAATAAGTAAGTGTGTATGTTGTTTTAAGTAAAATGACCTTTAATTGACATTTAGAGAAGTTATACAAATTTGTTCTTCTTTAATTTTAAAGCAGTTTCACCACACTTCTACCTTCACAATCCACATACAGCACAACACACTAATCTAACCAAATCTACAACGAACAACTCTAAAACAAAACCCTCGACTCCACATTCCATTTTCAAATACATAACTCGTTTAATAAAAATAACGAAACTTTACTACTACGCAAACAGAACCCGCGTGGTTCGAAATTCGAAACTTTAAAAATCTTGCTCACAATCTCACAATATACGTTCCTGTTACGCGGCGTAATAAACATAGTTTAGGTTGAAACTTCTACCAGTACCGTTGTTTCCTTCGGCATTAACAACAATTCTGTGAGCGCTAACATGCTGGCTATAACCGTAAAGATATCAGCAACATTATTTTATTTTAGCTGCCGACTTCTTTGTTGCTGCTTTTCTGGTTGCTGGTGGAAATACGAGAGTGTAAAATGGTTTTAAACGTGCGGTAAAAGGCGGTGATTCTTCATTAGGTAGTCTCCATTAGCTGGTCTGTGCGATGGCAAATTTTAATTAAATCATTAGGTACCTATTTATTTCATAATTTTTTTTTTTTTTTTTCCATTATTATATTGTTATGTTTAATCATAATAATTTAAATTACTATTTATTCAAATAATTGATTATCTAATTACGACTTTTAATGATTTCTTCATAAATCTATTACTGTCATTTTGAAATCAATCAATAAATTTATTATTTTATTAATTTAAATTATAATAAATTAATTTAATATATTAAGCCAATAATTATTAAGATTTTATCAAATTGGAATGAAATTATAATATACAGGGTATGAAATTTATAATTGTCGATGAAAAAGAGGAAATATTGCGAGTAGCCACATTTTTTTTTTGATTTGCTCACGCTTGACCACTAACTCACCTGATGGTAAGTGATGATGTGGTCGAATTTATAAATTTTATCATATGTAATGAAAATCGTAGTATATTAACGTTATTTAAAACGTATTAACGCACTTTTAATATATCAGTAATTAAGAATGTATATAATTGCTCTTACCTAATTGCACGTTTATTTACAGGATTTAATTAAAAAAAACATTGTCAGATTAGCATGAAATAAAGAGGCTTTTTTATAATGGCAATAGCTTAATTTCTATGAATTAAATCAAAGTTCAGACTAATAACTGGCACAATATTTGTGTGTGCATGTGTTCGATACACCTCTGCTAATCCCTTCATAGCTGCCAGTATGCATGATCCAAAACGCAACATAATTTTGCCAAGACAAACAGACACTCTCCTTTTGAAAACTTAAACACAAGTAGGTAAGCAGATTGTCAAAGCAAAAACACTGGTGGAGATATAATAAGGAAAATACAATGTAAACTTACACAGTCTGTTAGTACTTAGAAGTAACTTTGTCAAAGTACACTGTATTATGCATGGTGTTGGTACACTATTTGTGACTATAGGCCGACCTCTTAACTGAGGACCTTCCTAAGGTAGCAAGAGAGATGCTGACACCCATCAGCGAACTATCGACTGATAGGTCACTACACCCACGTCAACCGTCAACACTAAGTCCGCCTGTGTACTTATATGTTACATGAAATTTTAATAAATATATAAATACACCCCTTCAGTGCCGCGCAGCTACTTCAAAATGGTCTCAGTTAAGCGGTCGGTCTATAGCTGATAACCGTTGCTTCACCTGCGTGAAAGTCGAAATTATCCCAAAGTACCCTTACTACCTCAATAATAAGTATGCTATATATTAATCTGTACGAATTTTCATTCAAAACCATTCAGTAGTTTTTGCGTGAATAGTAACAAACATTTATACTCAAAAACTTTCACATTTATCATAATAGTTGAATGTTTACGTACCTCTTGTTGTTGTATTGTAGTCAACTACTTATACTGAGCATAAGTTGTTAATATATTAAGTCTGTCTGCATCGTATTGGCAAAGTTGAAGACGCAATGCTCAATAGTTTGGTAGGTCATACGGAAATTTTGAGTGACTTAAAGTCGGAGTTAGTTCAAGGAGTAACTGTTAGTTCAAGACTTAGTTCGAGCCAGTATAAGTTATGCTACTTGTTGGCACATGAATTCAATATTATTAAGTAGCTAGCAATGAAATGTTTTGGTGAGAAGGATATATGTGTACATTCGAACAAGGTATTAGGTACTTAAGCCAAAAGGTCTCGCATCAATGCAAAATAAATATAACTGAGTGGTTAAAACTATAACATATGAAGAAAAAGAGCATATTCTAGCCATACTTACATGAATACTTCTGATATCTTCATTATGATAATTACATAGTTGGTATTTTCCAAATTCGATTAAAATGGCACTATCAGTAAAAACGTAAACTCACACACGCAAATACACACTAACACACACACGCTCACACAAACACACACACATCAATCCACACGCACACTACTATAGACACACATACGCATTCTCACAATCATACTACTCAGAGCTCATAATTACTTTCTAAGTCATTCTTGTCTCTGTATTCTTAAAAAATAATTTCTGTCTCAATTTTGTTAACTGTTATTATGGGAAGAAAAGAGTCAACCCCAACACAAGTATTAATGATTACTTACTGGAGGCTGTCTCATTCACATTTGTATATGTAACCGTTTGAGACACAATAAACCTTTTTTCAATACAGTTGTTAAACATGGCGTACTTTCAGAGGCTATAATTATGATTCGAAAATTAAATCTTTCGCATAGGTATCTTTATATTACGCGGTCGTGACTTTTGTTTAGAGCTCGATCATTAGTTTAGCAGTTTAGTTTTAAATGTTTTAGTCAATTTAAAAAAGTTTAGTAGCAAGGAGTTTTCATACTTAAAATAAAATGGGATTTAATTCGAGGCCAAAATGAATGAGTCCGTACGTCTTAGCATAAAATTCTCAAAAGTTTATTAAATGGTTGTTTAATATTTTGAATTAACAATTTTAATTTCATTATTTTCACATAAACATTTGTCAAAAATCGAATAGGCTGTATAGGCTGTTTTCGTTGTAAAAAAAAAAGGTATCTCTAACTATATCTCTAACTCTATCTCTATCTCGATCTCTAACTCTAACTCTATCTCTAACTCTAACTCTATCTCTAGCTCTGTATCTATCTCTAACTCTTTCTCTATCTCTAACTCTATCTAAGTTTGTATAACTTCTATCTCTATCTCTAACTCTATCTCTATCTCTAACTCTATCTCTAACTCTATCTCTAACTCTATCTCTAACTCTAACTCTATCTCTAACTCTATCTCTAACTCTAACTCTATCTCTAACTCTATCTCTAACTCTAACTCTATCTCTAACTCTGTATCTATCTCTAACTCTTTCTCTATTTCTAACTCTATCTCTATCTCTAACTCTATCTCTAACTCTAACTCTATCTCTAACTCTGTGTCTATCTCTATCTCTATCTCTATCTCTATCTCTATCTCTAACTCTATCTCTAACTCTTTCTCTATCTCTAACTCTATCTAAGTTTGTATAACTTCTATCTCTAACTCTATGTCTAACTCTATCTCTATCTCTATCTCTAACTCTATCTCTAACTCTAACTCTAACTCTATCTCTAACTCTGTCTCTATCTCTATCTCTATCTCAATCTCAATCTCTATCTCTATCTCTATCTCTATCTCTATCTCTATCTCTATCTCTATCTCTATCTCTATCTCTATCTCTATCTCTATCTCTATCTCTATCTCTATCTCTATCTCTATCTCTATCTCTATCTCTATCTCTATCTCTATCTCTATCTCTATCTCTATCTCTATCTCTATCTCTATCTCTATCTCTAACTGTATCTCTATCTCTATCTCTATCTCTATCTCTATCTCTATCTCTATCTCTATCTCTATCTCTATCTCTATCTCTATCTCTATCTCTATCTCTATCTCTATCTCTATCTCTATCTCTATCTCTATCTCTATCTCTATCTCTATCTCTATCTCTATCTCTATCTCTATCTCTATCTCTATCTCTATCTCTATCTCTATCTCTATCTCTATCTCTATCTCTATCTCTATCTCTATCTCTATCTCTATCTCTATCTCTATCTCTATCTCTATCTCTATCTCTATCTCTATCTCTATCTCTATCTCTATCTCTATCTCTATCTCTATCTCTATCTCTATCTCTATCTCTATCTCTATCTCTATCTCTATCTCTATCTCTATCTCTATCTCTATCTCTATCTCTATCTCTATCTCTATCTCTATCTCTATCTCTATCTCTATCTCTATCTCTATCTCTATCTTCTTTGACTTGTTTTTACTATTTCCCACAACTGTATTGAAAAACGTCGTGTGATACACGGGTGTGTAGGTTATTGCAAACTCGTGTCATTAAAAACCCTCGCCTTCGGCTCGGGCTTGTTAATGACAGCTCGTTTGCAATAACCTACTTTCCACCCTTGTATCACAATGTACTATTTTTTTCTTAAGCGAAAAATACATCTTTTTGCTACACTGCCAACAATGTCAATAAATGTCAATGGTCTCATAAAGCTTCATTCAAAAGCTACAGCTTGCTCGTGACATTGAAGACGTCTTCCTTCATCCGTAATTTTACTGTTTTATGTGGTGTACAAAAATCCTAGTCAGAAAGCTTAGTCACCCAAAGGGCAATGCAGAGCGCTATGCTCGGAGTTTCCTTGCGTGATCACATCAGAAATGAGGATATCCGCAGGAGAACTTAAGTTACTGAAATAACCCGAAAAATTGCGAAACTTAAGTGGCAGTGGGCAGGGCACATTGCTTGCAGAACGGATGGCTGATAGGGACGAACATTCTGAAATGTCGACCGCGACTAAAAGACGATGCGTTGGAGGGCCCCCCACTAGGAGGACCGATGACCTGGTAAAAGTTGCGGGAATGCGCTGGATGCGAGATGCAAGGGATTGGTCAATGTCGCGATGCCTGGGGAGGACTATGTTCAGCAGTGGACGTCTTTCGGCTGAAATAATGATGATGATGATGTATTGAAGCACACTATAAGAAAGTATAAAGTATTTAATTACTACTTTGGTTCCTACTGAACTTTTACTTTTAATAATTTTCCCACCACTTAAACTTTGCATAAAAATCCATTATCTTAAATCTTGCAATTTATCACTTTTTCCTTCTAAAATACCTTTTCAACACACTTGCTCATAAAGTGGCTCCAATTTCACCGCAATTAGGTACATAATGGGACCTGTTATCAAACTGTGACTTTTTCATTACTATTATTCACAAGTGAGTTAAAGAGTTTTTATTTTTAATTTATTGGTTGTGTTGCTTTGTTCTTAAAAAGTTTCGATACAAAAAAGATCGTGCTCAATAGTACAAATGCAACACATTTCATGCAACTTCGTATTTAAATAGATAATTTCAACTTGTACGTGTTTCATAAATAACTTTCACTTAAATATAACTTTTGTTTTTGTCTGTAATAAAGAAAACTTGAAATGCCCCATTTTGTATGTGGCTAAAACGCTATTCGCCAAAAGCCAAAAAAAGATAACTCATTATTTTTAGTCTATGGCCGATCGCCATTGTTAGATGCGCGCGCTTAGGAAAACTGATTAATTTTGCCCGCCATTGCGAAAAAAAATTCACAACTCGTTTTCACTGTTGGAAATGATATTTTTGTATTATTTTCTTCACAACTGTGTTGAAAAACGTCGTATGATACACGTGCGTATTGATGATTACCGTGCTCGGCTCTCTTAAGACCCTCACCTAACGGCTCGGGTCTCAATGGCGCCTCAGCGGTAATCACCAACGTTACACACTTGTACCATAATGTACTATTTTCATTTCGTAACTTCTTATTACTAACTATCAATTCATACCGAGTACTCGTAAAAGCAATTTTCAAATGTCGATAATCCAAGTTATCGCACATTTGCTTGGAAAGCCGGAGACAGCTCGGATTTATGGCTTTAAAACCTTTCTCGAAAATAAAACTTCGATTTGTAAGGATGTCATCGTTGCTGTCCTCGAGAAAAAGCCACTAACTGAAAAAAAAAATATTTTGAGTTGTAGACCAGGGGTTCCCAAACCGTGCGTCTTGACGCCCCGGGCCGTCGCGATGCTCTCTCACGGGCGTCGTAAAAGATAAAGATTGAGTGAATGAAAGAAAAGTAACTTTTTCTAAACTTTAGCTCTGATTTGAAAAGTTATGCTCAGAAAAGAAGGCTTATAGACTACTGTTTTTCCTAATAATCAATATTTTTTCAAGCGTTTACAAAAAACAGTTAATAAACAATACAAGGGCGTCGCAAAAAAACAGACTTTTAAAGGGAGTCACAGTATAAAAAAGATTGGGAAGCCCTGTTATAGACGAAAATCAAAAAAATACATTTTACAAAAATTACAACCGACTTCCAAACAAAAACACTACAAAATGAAAAATAATTTCAATTTCGGAAGTCGGTGTTCCTTTTTTCGTTTCTTCGTTTTTTGACACAGACTTCCGAAATTTTGAAGTTATTTTTCACTTTGTAGTGTTTTTGTTCAGAAATCGGTTGTAATTTAAGTAAAAAAGTTTTTATTTTTCTCTTTTTATTTGTGGACATAATACATAATGGACCAGTTCTATAGGCTAGCTACCTATAATGCCCAAAGTGAAGCTAGAATAGATTAACCCAATAACATGAAACTTAAACTGTTCACACCTGCGTACCCCATTTAGAGCGTACAAGTGTGATGTTATGTTATGAAATGGTGTAAACAATAAACGATTATAGCTATCCCGAGTGATTTGCCGTCATTTATTGAAGAGTTCTGATATATATCTCCGAAGTTCTTCATCAGATCTTGATGAAAATTAAATGGGACCCCTTGACCAGCGTTCAAATAAAAAAAGAATCATCAAAATCGGTTCACCCAATAAAAAGTTCTGAGGTCACACACATAAAAAAAAGATACAGTCGAATTGATAACCTCTTCCTTTTTGCGAAGTCGGTTAAAAAACCGCGGGCTACAAAAAATAGTTGCTGATTAACAACTATGAATTATAGGCGCGAGTTTCCGGTGTCAAAAATAGATCTAATTGTACACTTTTGAATAGATTTTAGATTTGAACTTATCATTCACATTTTTAGTTCAAATCAATGACTTAAATATTGTCAATAATAGGTTTGCAAACCTAAAAAATTGGGGTTTTTTTATTTTGCTTTCCAAAATCTATTGATAGTAGAAAAATACTGCTTAGAAAGATCGAATGAGAATTTTTGCTGATTACGATGGCATTAAAAAAACTATTATTATTATTAATTTATTTCCAAAATACTTAACTTATTTTACATTTGCTTTTAGCCAAACAATAAAATAAAAAATAGAAAAAAGAAACCACTAAAATCAGCCAATTGTCAGAAAGAGGCACTTTAGCTTGACGACGGCAGATCGGAAATAAATATATCTGGGGAATATTGAGCAAAGCACTATAGGTAACTTGTTTCACAGTTGAGTTATTTAATGCAATTGCTTTGTGCAGTTCTGGAAAAATTATAGGAAAGTTGTATTTGTTTTTTTTATTGCCAATGATAGTAATTAAAACTTCTGCTTCAGTGGTTTCTTTGAATTGTTAGCAGAGGAAGAGGTCTGTTTTTGATAAAGTAGTTATTTTTATTGTGCAATTTGTTTTGCTTGGACAAGATCATAATGATAATTCCTTGAATAACAAAGGTTTAACATATCACTTTTAATAATAATAATATCAGCTTGTTACTGTCCCAAAGCCCGACAGAACATAGCCCTAAGAATTGCGAAACTTAAGTGGCAGTGGGCAGGGTACATTGCTCACAGAAAGGATGGCCGATGGGGCTGAAAAGTTCTGGAATTGCGACCGCTAACCGGAAAACGATGCGTTGGAAGGCCATCCACTAGGTGGACCGATTACCTGGTTAAGGTTCAATGTGGCGACGCCTAGGGAAGGCGTAGGGGACGCCAACAGTGGACGTCTTTCGGCTGAAATGATGATGACTGACCCACAGCTGGGCAAAGGTCTCTTCGAATACAGAGAGGGCAGGAGCATTAATCACCCCGCTTGCTCAATAAGGTAATCGCATTGTATTTAAAAAATAAATAGGGTTAGTATGTGTACAAGCTCTAATCTAAATGGATTAATAACATTTTGTCAACTGAACAAAAGCTTGACTAAACCACTGCTCGCACCCAAATGCATAAGGCCCATCCTAACTACCATAATTTCATATAACAGAAGCTAATTTCCATTTCAACGCAAATACCACACACCCATTAAAATGATACCCTTACAAAAACAAAACCACCTTTTTCAGAAACCCCCTTATTACCTCCATTAATTCGTGAACCATGAAACCATAAAAATAACCAACAACGTGGCTTTGCTGGTCACGTTGGCCATTCTGAATGGGCCCAATTAGAGTGGTCCCCTGAAAGGGCTTGACCACAGTATAGAGACGGTACAGAAGCTCAACTTCACCCACGAGCGAAAACGCACGCACACAAAGACATAATAAATAATAGATGAATTGTGTGGAACCAAATATGTAGCTAGAGAGTAAAACAATAATAATAATGCATTTATACAATAATCGTTTATTCAGGAAAAACACGTTTACAGAATCAGAAAGTAAGAACAGTTTTAACAGTAAACACAGAAAAAAAGAAATGTTGGTACCTGTACTACTGAAAATCATTGTATCACAGACACCAAAGTGCGTGTTTGCCGACTTTTCGAAACAAAGATAAAAATAGGAGTGTTAAAGTGTGTATTTATTGTGACTACAAGTGCACAAGCGATAAGTATTCGTTTCATGTAATATAAGATTGGTTTACGTACGTGTCTATGAGTGTGTGCGTCAGCTTTCGCTCGCTGTTCGGCACCAGCCTTCTGTATTCATCTATACTGTTCCCTCAACTCAGGCATTTGTTCCGTTTCGCCGACCAATTAACGAGCCACGTGGTGATACATTATGCACTGAGAAAGATGGCATCCTACGCTTCGTGAGCACTGAATTTGGGTCATATATGTTTATAGATAAAGGACCTTTGAAACCTTTTTTGTTTGCGAGTAATTTCGTGGTTGTGAATGAAAGAACCTGAACCTGATGTTAACTATCTCGTGTGGAACGGTCGGTTTGGGGAATAAGGCTGATGAGGTATTTTGTGGTTTCTATAGAAGGCCTTTTTTTTAAATCTACTGTTATTTTGTGTAACTTAAAATAAGCACCGATTATTTGACACCTAGCAAATGCTGAGTTATATTGAAAGGGCTACCTTTTGGTACCGCTACACGCTCAGCGCAATATTTGATTGTATTCTTTTTTACTACTCATCACTGTTACTTGTTCTCTGTTGCTGAAGCGTATGTGTCGAATAAATCTATTCTTATCATTTCAGCCGAATGACGTCCACTGCTGGACATATGCCTCCCCCAAGCATCACCATACTGATCGGTCCTGTGTGTTTCGATTCACCGGAAGCCCGCAGCCTTGACCAGGTCATCGCTCCACCTAGAGGGAGGCCTTCCAAATCTACGCGGTCGCTACTCTAGAACTTTTCAGCCCAACGGCCATCCGTTCTACGAGAAATGAGCCCTGCCCACTGCCACTGAAGTTTGGCAATTCTTCGGGCTATGTCAGTAACCTTGGTTCTCTTACGGATCTTACATCTATTGTATTCTATTCTAATAAAGACAATTAACTTTGTCTGCCCAACTATTAGTGTGTCCTGAAGACTTAAGACAAACTAAATTTTTATAGTCATAATTGAAGGTATTAATCACGTGAAATTTTGGCAACGCTTGACTATCCCATACATTTTGGATTTTCTGAAAGTCGTTATCGTGGGTAGAATATCACTCTGTGTAGAACATCAAGTTCAACTAGTTGTAAATTTTCGGGGTTGACGAAATCAGTGAATCCAAAGCCAAATTCTCATACGCGCCACGTAAAAGCAAATGAAGTACTGCCAGTCACCCATCAACGTGTACCGCGCAAAAGTGGGTCAGCGCAAAAAATACATCCCCAACTCTACGCGTCGAATTGAAAAAGTTACACAAATTTTACCACATCACAGTCCTTGAAATTTGTTCCAATAACTTTTTCTTTTTTCTAAAATTCTAACGGAACGTGTCGAAATTGGTAAAAATGAAGTATGATCATGGAGTAGAAAAAAATGGAGTGCTATATAAAGTTCTCGCACTTCTCGTGTCATTATTATTGTTTACTCGCGTACACATTGCAGTGTTTTCGACTTTGACATAGGCAGTGGATAGTTTTATAAGACCTCTCAAGTGTTTCAAGATTTTTGTTAACAATTTCATACTCCACACGTGTAAAGCAATTGGAATGCTTCAACTCATACATGCGAGATTTGACAAGATTCCAACTTCTTACGGGGGAGTGACCCACATATGGTGCACTCATGCCTATTCTAAACCGCGAAATGCCTCACACGTGGGTCATGCATATATGGGAACATGTTAAGAAACCACAAAATGAGTGCCTAACGTGACGCTTCTTCCCTGGTATCTGACTCGGGAAAAACTTAAAATGATTATCATTTATTAAGACTATATTATTAAGATTCCATTTTCACCACTTTTTCATCCTAAAATTTGCTCGATTGCTCTCGTCTTTGGCAAGAGAATATTACCCTCACATTTCATCTTCGATTGTTTGGGAGTCGCTTGAGAAAATTCGTTTGAGTGTATTGCTTTGGAAAATATTTGTTTTGTGTTGGAACCATGCGGTATTGTTGTGTATGCGATATTACTCCGCAGTTATTTAGGAACGCTGTTGCGTGATTGTTTTCATACTTATTTTGGGCATAATAGAAGGAGCTGGTATTGTAGTGGCTTCTAAGCTGTTCAACATATTACTAAGCATACTTGTGAATGTATTTTTCAAGCTTAGTGGTTTGAAAGGACTGGGATATTCTGAGATTTTAAAATAAATAAAACGTGAACAACATTTTGTACTTACAGGTAAACAATTTTTTTAAAGAAGCTTTCGATAGGTGCTCAGTAAGTAAAAAAACCGATATACACTAAGACAACTGAAATGTAGGTTATTTGCCAACGAGAACCTTCTCCAACACTTAAAATATTCTAAAATACATTTAAATAAAATTCAGCAGCTTTACCTTCAAAAGTTAAAAAAAAAAACCTTTGAAACAAGTCAAATACTAATGACTCGGGTTTAGAGCAAACTTAACGAGTGTTACTTCAAACTTCAGATTTGTAAGCCGCAAAAAGCAAAAATCTAAAGAACTTTGAGGCACAGGCAGACAGTTGTAATGACTCCTTAAAACCCCTCATCTGGGGTATAGAGTACATAGGCTGGAGAATACAACAAGTCTTTAAGGGCTTTAAATCCAGCCCTTCTCTTAATCGTGCACAAGAGGCCTTATGTCGAAAGTGTCATAAGAGCCCTTGGAGCTCAAACGTGTAAAAGTTGCAATACAGGTAATGATGATACAAATATTTTGAGTGGAAAAAATCTTACTTGACTTTGGTACTTCATGTTTTTATCATTTTTTGACACCGACTTCCGAAACGAAAGTTTTACACTTTTTGGTGTTTTGCTTTTGAAGTCGGTTTATTTTTTGTGAAATGCCTAGTTACTATTTCTCTTTTGTCAGTTTTAGTACCATCACTAATAATGAGCAATTTCTATTGTACGGTACTTAAAGTATTGACAAAATACCCATAATAACTCAATTTACACATTCGTGCTTTTTATCGCTAAGGAGTTCGGTTATATGCTCTATATCTTGAAAACTGCTGGACTGATTTTGATAAAACTTGTCCTAATCAAAACGATTGTGATAAACTATTCCCTAAGTTGAGAGATACTCAATCCAATACAAAAAAAAATCGATAAATGCGTGGACAAACATATATACAAATAATAAGGGTTATCAAATTTGGCACACGTGTTTAGAAGCCCACATAGAATATAACATATGTGCAATTCCAACAATATTACATACATACGTGTCGAATTGAATACCTCCTTCTACTGCATGAGCTTCTGGGTTTGATGCCCGGGTCGGGGAAAGGATTATTGGGTTTTATTATTTGGGATTTCTCAATAGCAGCTTGGTTTCAACTAGAGTCCGGTTGATGGCAATCGGTCAGCCTCCTATGAAAAGGAACTTAAATATAACTGATGAAGTGTGGGTGTATTATGCACCTCTGCCTTACCCTTCGTGGAAAACAGGAGTGATGTTATATTAAGTTTATATTATACTAGCTGTTAGCCCCGCGGCTTCACACTCGTGGCCCACCCCACAGAACCCGTTTCCGGGATTAAAAAAATAGCCTATGTCACTCAGGAATAATCTAGTCACTGTATTGATATCTAACAGTATTGTGACTCGGTCTTGTCCTTGAAATAAGTGCCAACAAGCGCGCATCACATAAAAACGCGTTAGGGCTGCCCGCCTCTACTTCCTCGAGTTTATTTTTAGTTTTGTGATTGTAATTATCTCAGTCTTTTCTCTAATCTGAGATAACTATTATATTTTATTACACTTATTTTAAATCTGACTAGGTAGGTTATCATGTATAACCAACCATGTATTACTCTCATAGGTACCTAATTATTTCATAATGATATTTCGTCTAATTCAATTATTTAATTAAGTAGCTAAGTACATCAGTAAGATAGATAGCCTAAGAATCTGTCCTTATGCGAACAAAGGTACGAAACTACCTACTAGTTCTTTTTAACGTGAGCGTAAGTTACTCGTGTGTCAGTTTATAACCCTATTCACTTATTTATTAAGCCAGGTATTTTACTCGGTGGGAAAAGCGAAATACATATCATTACTTTACAGTATTCTGTTTATTCCTACAACTCCCTCTTATCTCAAAGAACGCTTTAAGTTCCTTCATGACACACATTCAAGAAACCTGAGATCATCGGAAAATTTGAGACTTTCGATGCCTACTCATTCCACTAAGTTTTACGATAAATCGTTTACGGTCCAGGCAGTGCGATTGTGGAACGAGTTGCCCTTGTCAGTAAGACAAGCCCAGTCACATGCTGCTTTTAAGAACCTGGTTAGAAAACATTTCCTTTCTATATAACGTTTTCCTATTTAGATCTTATTTATTCCATCATTATTCAACCCTTTTTATTTATTTTTTTCCATCTATGTATATGTGTAACACATAGTATTATATATGTATGTTTATATATAAGCTTATGTATAGTATTTAATATAGTAAAATATATATATATATATTTATATTTTAATGTAGCATTACACCACAGACTACCCCCTGTTTTATTCTTAGTTATTAATGTCCATCCAAAGGTTGTCTGGTAGATATCGCTGTCAGCGATAAGACCACCTTTGTACCCGTAGAAATAAGTATAATTTTAAAAGAGATGTGTAACTTTAGTTTTTGGTGTACAATAAAGTATATTCTATTCTATTCTATTCTACATACATATTAAAAAAGAAACAAGTTACGTACTAGTAGATTAGGATAAAAAAAATATAGAGTCTTTCCTTTCGGATGTTCCAGGCAATTTCTTTTTTATATGTAGGTGCGTTAAAGAAGAATTAAATCTACATAAAACAGGACAATATAATCTTGTAACGATTAAAAATAGCATCCTACTAAATAATAAGGTCATTAGCGTCCTCAAATGATAAATATTAGAATTTGATGAATGATACTAGTTTAACATACATCGGAAAGATGGTGCTAATGTCTAATTGATTAAACAATACTATTTAGTTATATTCCAGTGTGTGTAATAATTAATACAATAAACATACCGTTATATTTATAAACAATTAATTAAATCTTATATTTAAATTAGAAACATGAAGTAAGCCATAGATGAGCGGTCTACAAACATAAAGAAAAAAATAACGTTCAAGGTTTATGCGGTTGGCAAGATGTATGATCTTTTTCATTGTGCGTCTTGATGAAGCTACATCTAATATAATAAATCCCAAGAAAACGTAATTAATCTTGATGACTCGAGGGATTAAAGGGACCAGCGTAAAAATAAAACGTTCCATTGATTTAAGGAACTAATGGGCGCTGTGAGTATCAGTTTAATTAGTCTGAATATCCAAACTTTATATCAACCATGCGTTTTGTGAATCTCATCATGAATTTTCTTCTTGGCAGGATATTTAAATAAACATCTGAACATATGAATATGGTCATCTCAACCTAACATTTATCAACATCCCAATACTTAAGCAGCAAGGTCCAAATACAAATGTCCTCATGGTGTATTTGATGCATAGATAGATACAACTGCACAGGCTGAACGATGCTGTTTGAGACAGCATATCTCCGGTGTTGAATCTTAAGTGTTTATCCTTTCAAATGTAAGGTGTACTTACTTAATAATATTCATCAAGAAACTTCAGTGACAGAATGTATTTGTGAGAAGATTAAATTAGTTGAGAAGACCAAGTGAGAAACTTTTACTTTAGTCAATACCTCACATGAAACTATTCCTCTCCTCTCATTCAGTAGTCCATCCAAAGGTTGTCTGTAAGAGGTTGCCCTGTGCGATAAGACCGCTCATTGTACACTTTCTTTTATGTTTTTTTGTCCTGTATATATATTTTTGTGGTGTACAATAAAGAATAAAATAAATAAATACATTTCCCTATATTTTAGTCTCATGAATTCACTACCACTGGGTTTGTTGGTGAGTAGGGAACAACTAACCTTACAGTATTTAACCTTCAGCCATATTAATTTTTAAGTAAGTAAGTACTTGTACTTATTTCAATCAAATATTCAAAAATCACGCTTACTGCTTACAAAACTATCACACCGTTCATGGTTGTTTGCGACTGCAGTGTATCGAGCGTTGGCTGAACTCAAGGCGCGTAGGTCTGACTCGCGTTCCGACCGTTTTTATGAAGATAGAATACTGTTAGATATCATTACCGTGATGTAGCTTTCTTCTGGTGAAAGAATTTTAAAATTATTATAAATATTCTAGGGGGTAACCCCTAAAGCCTCACAAACTTTACCTCTTTATAATATTAGTATAGATAGTATCGATATTTTGAATAGCAAATGTTGATACGAATGTGTAATATGAAAAAGATTTATGACAAACTAATTGGTTTCAAATATATTATGGGTTAGACTCACCATTGTGTTACGATGATTTATGAGATAAGTGATTTCAATAAATAAATAATAATTATCTATGTGAACTGTGTTTGCTTTTTGTGTTATGACTTTGAGTTATAGCTTTAATATCCAGTGGTCAATGTTTTGGCAGAACTTCAACGATCGCTAGCGTAGAAAACCAATTTTTATTTGTAATCTTTCAAACGAAACTCTTTTCAACACTCTTTGTTGTAGCATCTTGTCTTGTCAAATTTTGATCATTCAAACCAAATATTTTTTTATTAACAAATAATTTGTTTACGCCAAAATAAAAGAAAGCCTGACTTCTAAGCAAGGTTAAAACCTGTAGTAGTCAGTCCCATTGTTGATCCTTTATTTCAATAGTAGTGACAAAATAAATTTATTAAAACATATTTCTGTGAATAACAGTGCTCGCTATTCTCTTTCACTTTTATTGGATTAACTATGTATTTGTCGTTTGTTATTTCCAAAATAGGCTGCGTAGCATGTTCCATAGCACGCTAGACGGGCAAGCTAGCCACGTGTTCTTACAAATGGAATTCCTTGTTAGCTATAATAATATTATGAAGGAATTTTATTAAAGCACACCTTTGTTTTTAGGGTACAAATAAAGACTTAAAGCCGATCGGATTTTGGTTACTTGTTAGACACATTTTTATTTGTAAAGAAAATAGAATTGAAGTATTTTATCTCCGCTTACTACGTTGTATTCCAATAAACCAACTATGCTTTGTCGAAAATTGTTTGCGTCAACAAAAACTTGAAAACCTCGGATAGCTCACAGTGGTTGATGACGAAACACTAACAAAGCCTATCACAAGTTTATTGTTAGACAGATCCCGGGGGCGCCATTGTGCAGGGCCGGATCAATTTCACGAATAGCTAAAACGGTGGGTACAAAACTGACTGTCGGAAAATTTATAAGCAAAAAGTAAAAAAATAGAATTTTAGTTTTCCATCAAAAAACCAGGATTTTTTTTTGTTTTTCGCAATTATGAAATGCTTCTTATATAATACATACAGTTTTTTCTAAGGATCGAAGTATAATTTCTTTTTGCGTTAATATCTAAGAAATGCTGGCAAATACACTTAAGAAACGTCAAAGCTAGGTCTAATGTTCTAATTTGTTGCTTTCTAGGGATAATCATTGTAATTATATACTTACAAAAACATCAATCTGACGTATCCTTAATTGCTTTCAAAACAACAATATTAAATCATATTTATATTAAAGATTGCTTTTGACGAAACCAATTATAAATCGGATTCCCAAACAAAAATAATGCAGATCAGAATACAATATGAAAATTAATTGCCGATTCTCGGTAAAAAAATATTTACAATATGGAAATTTGTTGCCTATTTCCAACAAATTGAAATATCAACATTTTAACAATTCGCAAACAATTAGCACCTGCGTCTGACGAGTGTCAAAATAGAAAGCGTTATTGAAATAAATTAGTATTTGTTTTTTAAAGAAATGTGAAAACAAACTAAACCACAAAATAAACTATGAATTTACTTTGTAATTGTAGAGACTAACCAGCTATGAAAATATCTACTATTCATATAACACAAGTGACAGGTACAACACGTATCAAAGAAATTATTTCTATAGTTTAGTCTAGGGGTCACGAAATGGCGGACAGCGGTTCGGATCCGAACCGCTGACCTATTTTGTGTGGACCCTAAGTAAACAGTAGAATATAATTTAGTTATAATAATTTATCCTGCGCTTTGTCTTTACTACAGCTGAGTCGACAACGGCGGAGTACGGAGCGCGAGATCGTCAGTCGTCGCGGTGGAAAAGTACATTTCGGAATAGACTTACCGGTGAACATGTTCAAGATTTAATGACAATAGCCTGCACTCATTTTGCCCAAACTTCGGACGGATATTTCAAGGAAAAAAATAACTTTATTCATATTAATATTTGCAAAAAAAACTTTAAATTATACGAGTATTCAGGTATCCTTGATTGAAGCACAAAGTACGTAAGCGGCGGCGCGTCGCAGCTATATTGTCTACTACGAACAAAGTGCCATTTTGCACAGTTAATATCATTACGATTTTACAGGGATTCTCGGGCAGTTTTGGACAGTGCTCAGTCGCGGCTGTCACGAGTACTAACACGGGCGTTTAAGAAGTTCGAAATTTATATTTTTCGCCTAGTGATATCGCCCGCGACTTATAAGTAGTAGGTCGTGGGTTAAAACTCAGGCAGGCGCTTTAGTTTGTGTAAATTACTTCACCACCACTGCTATCAAAACGGTGAAGGAAAACATCGTGAGGAAACCGAAACCATCCTGCCGACGAAAAGTCCAATGGCAAATTGGTCTTAGGAGAACGGTTGCGGAATCGGTTTCCTCAACCGGCATTTACCTAGGAACAAATGCAAATCATCATCATCCACAGCCCGACTGCGCCCACTGCTGGGTATAGGCCTCTCTCTTCTTGTACCAATCACCACGTTCCTGTGCCAACCTCATCCAGGTTCTACTCGCAATGGCATCAATGTCGTTTTAATGTTTTCAAATCATTTGAATGTAGAACAATGAAAGTTCTACAACAAAAGTAACTATTACCGACAATGAACACTTCCCAATCCGCCCCTGCATTCACGTCAAGGGATCTTTAAGCACTATCTCAAGAACAGTCCCAATTTATATTAAAGGAACCAACAGGGATCTCCAGCTGATTTGATTACGAGCGATTAATTCAAGGGCGTCCATTGGACCTCAAGTATTATAAGCAATAGAACAAAGGCAGACTTAATTAATTCTTCTTTCATTTTGTTCCTTCTCGTTTTGATTACTTCGCTTGTATTTGATAGTCGGCGCTGCGTTGTTAATATTATATTTTTGGATTATAAAGGGTAGAATTTTTCCTGAAGCAACGGTTTTCTTATAATTTTGACGCCTTTTCATGAAAAGTGTAATTATTAATATTGTTCGCTTGGTTTGAATGAATACGAAAAAAATCCGTACTTCAGCTATTTTGCAAGCCGTGGTTCACTTGACATTATACTGCACGTTTTCTTGCAGTATCATACTTTCATCAAACGGAAAAAGCCCGCTTTTGATACTATAAAAAACATACGGTTCAATGCCGTGTAAACCCAACACAAAACGTTCTAAATTCAAAAATAAACAAAAGAAGGTCTGCCCCGAAATGCTATCAGAAAGTTACATGTCAAGGCTAGAACAAAAATATGTCAGCAAGAAATAGTGGAGCTACGAGACCAAGGGACATCTGACCTTAAAACTTAGCTAGGGATTAAATGGGTTAAGGTCAAAGCACTTTTTCATGGAAGCTCCTTGTCTCACTAATGCAACTTATATGTCGACCCGTCTCACTGCCGTGACGCCCTTAAGGCTGCGAACACAGTAGCAAAAGCGGAGTAAACGTGCTTGTTAAGTGCACACATAAACCCATTGTGAATTGTAGTAGTGGTTTTCTGCAACACGATTACGGAATTTCTGCAAATACTGAGTATGTGACGCGTTTTTCTCAAAATAATGAGTGGGTTAAGTGTAGGATACGAATACGGGTCTGAAATAAAATGGGTAGATTTACATCGTGATTCAGATTTGCTAAAAAAATGGATGACAATCTTGGATTTTACATAATAGGTTGGCCTTATTTAAAGATTCTAAATTTATTTTTTTATTAACAGTCCAGAATATTTATATAAATCATCATCATCATCAGCCTTATATTGTTCCCACTGCTGGGACACAGGCATCCTCTTTGTGAGAGAGGTAATAGGTATTAATCCACCACGCGGGCCTGGTGCGGGTTAGTGAATGTCACATGTCTTAGAATTTTTGGTTCTAGGGCATGCCGGTTTCCTCACGATGTTTTCCTTCACCGTTTTAAGAGCAGTGGTGATGAAATAATTTACACAAAATAAATCGCCTGTCTGGGCTCGAACTCACGATCTACAACACGTAAGTTGGGGCGTTACCACTGGGCCACCACTGCTCTCTCTCTCTTTATATAAATATTAGTATGATTATATTTAATTGTAATTACAGGACATGCTGCGCTTACCCCAAAATAAAATAAGAACAGGAGGATGATGAAGTGCTGTTACGTGCAAATCTCCCCCATTTCCAAACTGCAATCACTCGATCAAACAATATGACGTCAAAAACACTCTGCTACCTATAGTAAAATTTAAATCCCCCAGAGCCTACAATTTGCACTAATATAATGAACTACGTGTCCCACTTTAAATCCCCTTTTTAAAGCGAGATGGGAACTCGTCATACAAATCTGTCGACAGCGTGAAATCATTCTCGGAACTCGTACAATGCATTGGTATGTGTAGAAGTTTCATTAAATGGAAAATCACGCACGGTGATGCGTCATCGGTACATGGTGGATATCCCACCCATACGCACAAAACGTTTTGGGGACACTTTTATTATGCGTACAGCTAAGGAGTGGAATTCCCTGCCGGAGTCTGTGTTTCCCGATAGCTACAATCTAGGGGTCTTTAAGTCAAGAGTGAATGGGTTTTTTCTAGGCAAGCGTGCTTCACCGTCGACCACATCATCGCTTTCCATCAGGTGAGATAGTGGTCAAGCGCGAGCATATTGATAATAAAAATAAAAAAATTGTTTAGTGTGGTGGCAATCAACATAATTACCACAGTATATCAAAAGACGGACCAATACCACTGCTGAGTGCAAAACCATTTAGTTTAGTCGTAAGGAAATTGTCTAATTACTATTAAGATACATTAAACTAGTCGGCCAGTCGTTAAGGAAAGTCAGAAGCCAGAAAAGGCTTGGCAGGGTTACCCAATTACTGCGTATGCGTCCAGGTCCGGTTAGACTGGAAACCGACCCTAATATGGAATGTTCCAAATTTAATTTTCCTAGAGGGCACTAGTTTTCTCGTATTATTATTTACAAGTATTTTGTATACAAGTGGTCCTTCTGTTTCACCTTTTAGTACGTCCCGGACTCAACTTCATTAGTTAATTGGCTAACAATCGTGACTGGCACATGCCTATTAAGTTAATTGAAAGTCAGTTACAAGAGAGTAAAATTGTGCGCAAGTACTAATGAAGGGCGAGAATTTTTACACGGTCCTTGATAAGTTGGCTCCCTTTATTTATAAGATTGATTAATTGTTGAAGATTTTAAGAAGGCAAAATTAAACTTATTTCTTCTTAGTTTATGTGATCTTTGTGCCTCTTTATGTTTGAGCTAAAAATGCAGTATTATCGGAGCTGTGTTTCACTACAGCTGCACAAGCAAATAAGTGGTTTCAAACTCCAGTGATGATGGGTAGCAAACTCCAGTGTGCGAGGAAGTGATCATTAATATGTGATACAAAATAAGCGAGTATTGTTCTGTATGTATAAAAATTTACAGGTCCGCTTTTAGACCTGTCATACTGTGTGGATCAGAATGTTGGACTGTGAAAAAGATGGATGAAAAGAGATTGCATGTAGCATAGATGAAAATGTTGAGATGGATGTGCGGAGTGACGAGAATGGATAAAGTTAGAAATTAGTATCTTATAGCAAGTTTGAAAGTGGCGCCAGTGACAGAAAAGTAGAAAGGAAACCGTTTGTCCTGGTACGGTCATGTGATGAGGAGGGATGAAACGCATGTTACTAAAAGAGTTCTAAATATAAATGTGGATTTGGATGGAGAGGGAGGGGACGGCCAAAGAAAATATGATTGGACTGTGTGAGGAGTGATATGAAAGAAAAAGGTCCAAAGTCAGTAATGCCGTGACGGCACAGGACGGTATAGAAGAAGAAATCGTGTTGCGCCGACCCCAAGTAACATGGGACAAGGGCAGGAAGATGATGATAATGATGTTTAAGACCTTCCGTTAAGTCCTTTTCTACCAGACCTATGCAAGGTTAGATAAAGAAATTATATAATTGGCTCGTATGCACACATTCCTCGCGACACGTCATCGCACATCTTTGACTGACCATTATAATGACATCTCTTTGAATGTTTACTCTGCTTACAATGGGTGATTAAAGACCAAGATCAATATGAGTCCGGCCGGTAAAGCTTCGATAATCCAAAATAAAATGAACTGAATTCTAAATTTAATCCATATTCGAAAAACAAAAGTAAATCTGCTAATAAAAAAGCTAATAACAAAAAATACATCGAACATTCTAGTTCAAGAGATTGCAATATTGAAAATGGATATCATAATATGTTAATAACATTCTTCTTGCAAGAATAAATCAAAATCTAGGCTTTTGTAACGCTGAAAATTATTACAGGGATAAAATCCGATAGCGAGGCTTTAATTCAATAGAGTCACAGTGTCTTTGGTATTCAGTGTTGAAAGTACTGCGTATAAATTGTCCAAGATCTTATTAAGACTTCATTGATATTCGATAGGCACTTCTCACTTCTACGGATCAAAGATGTTAAAAAAAATTATGCAAAATTGTTTAAACAATCCATCCCGGATTGTTTAAATAATTTTGCATAATTTTAAGGTTGTTCTATGACCTAATGAAGTCCGCGGGAATACGCTGGATGCGAGGAACTCAGGTCTGGTGGCTCAACATACATAGATAATATCAATCATCATCATCTGCCTAGCCTTTTCCCAACTATGTTGAGGTCGGCATCCAGTCTAACCGGATTCAGCAGAGTACCAGTGTTTTACATGGAGCGACTGCCTATCTGACCTCCACAACCCAGTAACTGGGTAACACGGTATCCCTTGGCTAGACTGGTGTCAGATCTCAAGCTTCTGACTACTCGTAACGACTGTCAAAGATCTTCAAATGACAGCCGGGACCAACGGCTCAACGTGCTTTCCGAGGCACGGAGGAAACTCAGTAAATTGAAATGGTCACCCATCCACGGACCGACCTCGTCAAGCGTTGCTTAACCTTGAAGATCGACCCGTGCGCCTGTTATTATATAGCCACGAGTTCCTCTACATTGATAACATCAATATCTATAATATAAAAATGAATCGCAAAATGTGTTGGTAAGCGCATAACTCAACAGGTTAACAACGCATAACAATTTGGCCAATTCTTTTTTTTTTAATGTTCGTTGAAGTTCAAAGATGGTTTTTACGGCCCTCCTGTTATAGTTAAAAAGTACGCCATGTTTAACAACTGTATTGAAATAGTACATTGTGTATTAAGGCGGTATGTAAGGAATTACGATCGAGGCTCTAGTAGAAGCCCGAAGTCGAAGACTGAGGGCTTTCTGAGTCGAGGTTCGTAATTCCCGTACCGCCCGTGATACACACAATGTTTTTCATCACATTTGCGAGTAATAATTATGAATTATAGCTTTAATACACAAGTCAGCACAGATGTTATTACGAAATACGTGATGTTTTTTTTAAGCAGTTGGCGAATTTTGCCCACACCACAGATTATACAGTATTTCGTTCAGAAACTTTAAGGGCAAATACTTACGTAGGTATACAGCCATGACGGAGTGTAAAAAGAATTAAATAATTTCGACGTTTTCATACTATAACTATTAAAATCGATTATTAAGAACATTACTTGAGTATTTAAGTAACATATAGCGAGATTGCCTGTATATTTAGATACTTTTTACGTGCAAGTGTGATGAAAATACGTTTTCAATACAGTTGTTTAACATGGCGTACTTTCAGAGGCTATAATTATGATTCGAAAATTAAATTTTTCGCATAGGCATCTGTCTATTACGCGGTCGTAACTTTTGTTTACGAGCTCGATCATTAGTTTTGCAGTTAAGTTTTAAATGTTTTAGTCAATTTAAAAAAGTTTAGTAGCAAGGAGTTTTCATACTTAAAATGAAATAAGATTTTATTTATTTAATTATATAATTATATATTTTATTATAGATGGGGAGATACGGGAGAATGACAATAACATCTAGTCAGCCCCAGTCAACCTCACCTGCACGCTCTGGAAGTTTGTACATACAAGCAACCAGGGACGATAGCCATCCAGCTGTCGTGGTGCTCCCTGCTAGATAACAAACGAGGCAATGGCGACCGAGCTGTAGCGGTATAACTACTCACCTGCTTGGGTAATCAGGCAGAAGAGGTGTCAGCAGCCTTTGGGCCCAAATAGCCCCAAAAAACGACTGATGTAGAAGGCAATGGGAAACCACTGCATTATCTTCCCAAGAAACCTGTATGAAAATGTCTAATAAAGAGAGAGCGATGACCCGGCTACCACCCGGCGCCATGTCGATTCCAGGTCGCATGGTGTGAAGTTTGCTACTGGTTCCACTGTAGTGACACATCAGGCTCGGTGCGAACAGGATGCTACTGGTGACATCAACGCATCTTCCCGAACTAACCGCCCACAACTGCGGCAGAATATCAGGATTGGGACATGGAATGTCCGGGGCATGCTTCAACCCGGAAAAGTGGAGATCATAGGCAATGAGCAAAAGTGTTACCACCTGGATATCCTTGGGATTACAGAAACCCACATGAGAGGCTCAGGTTTCTATGCCACCGCTTCTGGACATACCATTTACTTTTCCGGACCAGAGAGCGCAAGTAAAAATGGAGTGGGCGTCAGTGTGTCTCCACTTATCAACAAGTCTGTCCTCGGATACAATCCAGTAAGTGACCGGATAATGACTATGCGAATTAACACAAAACCATGTCGCATGAACCTGGTCGTAGTGTATGCACCGACTTCTCAGTCATCTGAAGCAGAGGTTGAGGGTTTTTATAGACAGCTAGAGGACACTATTAAAAGCTGCCCTAGAAGAGACATCACTCTTTTGATGGGAGACCTGAACGCAAAGATCGGTTCAACAAATCGGGAGGACCATCTAAGAGAAGTAGTAGGCAAGTATGGTCTTGGGGATAGGAATGATAGAAGTGAGATGTGGCTGCAATTTTGCGCGGAGAACTCTCTCACTATCATGAACACCTGTTTCCAGAACCACCCAAGACGTCTCTATACTTGGGTGATGCCAGGAGATCGCTGCAGAAATCAGATCGACTATATTGCAGTCGCAATGCGATGGAGATCCTGCATAAACAAGACCAAGACATACCCTAGTGCCGACTGCGGAAGTGATCACAAGCTTTTGGTGGCAGAAGCGACCATCAAACTAAAGAAGTGTCCGAGAACCTCAGTCAAGCAGCAAAATCGACCCTCCCAGGCGACACTCTCCGCTTTTAAAGCAAATTTCAGCAGTAAAGCCGCAAAGTTTGAAGTGGACCCCAGTGCTGACATAGACACAAACTGGACTAGAGTAAAACAGATGATACTCCAATCTCGGTCAGAAGTCAAAAGTTAGGACACTGATCGTCCAAAGAAGACGTGGATTACTGACGACACATGGACGGCGATCAAGGAGAGGAAACACCTGCTGACAGCCAGAGACGACACTGACCGAGCTCAATATCAGCTCCTATCAGCAAGGGTTCAGCGTTTATGCCGCAGAGATTACAACCAATATCTTAACTCAGTATGTCAGGACATTGAGGAACACGCGAAGTCTCTGCATACAAGAGATCTATTTCAAAAATTGAAGAGTATTACCCGGGAGTTCAGGCCTAAGACCTGGGCTATTGAAAATGAACAGGGGACCTTACTGACGGAAATAGACCAGGTCACGGAGAGATGGCGTTTGTACTGCGAGAGCCTATATAAGGACACGAGGAGATCTGATGAGCCGGTAACCCAAATGGAAAACCTTTTCCTAGAGCCAGAGATCCTGAAATCCGAAGTGGAAAGTGCGCTGAAAAAGCTGAAGCCTAATAAATCAGCTGGAGGAGACAGCATCTTCGCCGAAGAGCTGAAAAGTCTTGGAGACAAAGGTGTAAGGCTTTTACGGGATTTATGTAACCAACTATGGAGAACGGGTAAATGGCCTAAGAACTGGAAGGAGTCTCTCTTGATACCATTGCACAAGAAAGGGTCAACAAGGTATTGCGGGCACTACCGGACGGTCGCACTCATATCCCACGCTAGCAAGATAATGCTCTACATAATTAACGGACGGCTCCAATCTTACCTACAGCGACAAATACCAAGTGAGCAGGCTGGTTTTGTAAAGGGTCGAGGCACAAGAGAGCAAATTGTGAATATGAGGCAAATGATAGAGAAGAGCCGCGAGTTTAATGTTCCAATGCTCTTGTGCTTTATAGACTACTCCAAGGCGTTTGATTGTGTGAGGTGGGACTGCCTGTGGAGTATACTCAAGGAAATGGGAGTACCCTCGCACTTGACAGCACTGATTGCAAACCTGTACGAAGATGGAGAGTCGATGGTTAGAGTCAATAATGTGGTGTCGGGAGTTTTCAAGTCAGAAAAAGGAGTACGGCAAGGATGTATTCTGTCCCCTCTTCTTTTCAACATATATGGCGAATACATAATGAGGAGAGCCTTTGAAGAGTGGGAGGGAGGCATCGCGGTAGGTGGCAACAAAATCAGCAATCTCCGGTACGCAGATGATACCACTTTGTTTGCATCCTCAGAGCGCGAACTCGCGGAACTATTTGCTAGAGTGGAGCGTGAAAGCGGGATGGTAGGATTATCGATTAACAAATCGAAAACCAAAGTGATGATCATCGACCGAGCTGGACTAATCGCACGCACGGGAGAACTTGCGGATCTGGAGTTTGTGAGAGAATTTGTGTACCTGGGCTCCATGATCAGTGATCGGGGAGGCTGCGACGGGGAGATTCGGAGGCGTACGCAGATCGCCAAGGCTGCTATGAGCAAGATGTCGAGGATATGGCAAAATAGAAATGTCTCCAACAACACAAAGAAGAGACTCGTGAGAACTCTGGTATTCTCGATATTTCTTTACGGCTCGGAATCTTGGGCAATTCGCACGGTGGATCGAAAAAAGATAGAGGCTTTTGAGATGTGGTGCTGGAGAAGAATGTTGCGCATACCATGGACAGCCAAGCGCACGAATAAGTCCATTCTCGACCAGTTGAACATCAAAACCAGACTCTCCACGATCTGCTACCAACGAGTCCTAAGTTACTTTGGTCACATTGCCCGGAGACAGCCAGACAACCTGGAAAAACTGGTTGTAGTGGGAAAGGTGGATGGAAAAAGACCACGCGGACGTTCACCTACTTGCTGGTCTGACCAGATCAGGGCCATTACGGGACTCACTGTGACCAATGCTATGAGAAGAGCCGAAGACAGGATGGCTTGGAAGCAGCTCGTCGTTGACTCCGTCAAGGCTTTTCAAGACGGGCACGACCTTCAGAAATGAAGACAACGACTAAGAAGATATTTTATTAATAAAATGATTGAACATTCTGTCTCTGTCATCTTCAAACGATTGAAAGAAATAGAACGATAATTTGAATTCGTATAGCACTTAGGGATTTTTTGTGCAAGTAGCACTTTTTTTTATATCTATCAACTCTTTTTTTATAACCCAAACTCCCCCTTAATCTTTCTCATACTTTGTCCACACTCGGTTTCACTTAGCGGCTGTATTTGACGCGATGATTTCGATTATTTATTTACCTATTTCACCCGACGTTTCAGCCGTGTTGCAACGACCGTGGTCCCGGTTAGTATATAATAGTAATCTATGGGTAGACTGGTGTCTCAGTGTACTGGCTCTGTTGGGGCAGAAAATTCTTCCTCTACCCTCACATTTTTACACACAACACTGACCGTATCCTTATTCTGTAAGTTCGCCGACTGCAAAAAACGAGGTTATGTAATAATCGAAATCATCGCGTTAAATACAGTTGGTATATTGTTTCTCAATTATGAAACGCGAAAGTTTTGAAGTTAATAATACAATAAAATGCCTTGATTTGCTCTAAGAGCCTTGGTAACAAGTCGACTTTTCCGGACGGCTTACAAATTTTCCGGAAATCAGTCTTTTGTTAGTTTAGGACTTACTAAATAATGATATTATTTACTCCCTTTTGTGAATTAATAAGTCTTATATATTATAATTTCATTTATATTGTGCAAAAAACTATAAGTAACACAGCTCGAATAATCTTAAGGAAACGTGCAACCGCAAATATAATTCTTACCCAGATCATGGTCTACCAGAGGTATTCCAACTAATTCCGAATCTGTTTAGCCATTGAGACTTAAAAACAAAGGGTTATACTTTTTGTTTAGTGTAGGTAGTATGGTAGTGGATATAGTAAATATTATATTCAAGCAAAGGAAGGTATGATTGTAAGGAAGTTAAAGTATAGATTATACCGACTGACCGTGAAACGTTGAAATTCTTCTGCCTAAAACAAAATTACCGCTGCTGTTTTGGTAGAGTGTGACTGCACTTTTGACTCTTAAGTGTACACTACTTACATAATTACAGGACAAACATTTATAAAGAAAATACAACATGCAATTCAATGGTGTACGGTGTTTCTGTTTGTTTTGTAGATTGTTCTTTTTGGTTGAAAATGGCAAAAACCGGGGTTGATAAGTCCAGTATGAAAAGACAATTGCTTGTTTTGGTAAACTAAGTAACAGTAATCGGGAGCTAATGTGACCCACCGGCTCTTTAGAATGATAGCTGATATTAGTAGATAATTTACAAAGCTTTTTTTGAACTTGTGCCTTAATTTAGTCGCCTTTTTAATTAGCTCATTTATAAGCTATATGAATTGCCTGCAACGCGTGGCTTCCTAACATTGGTCCTATCGATGCGTAGGTTCACTACATTATTTTATACTTATTAATTCTTAACATACCCATATTCTTTAACACGTAGGTATATCAAAGGAAATAAAGAATATTTGCCCCGTAATACGCAACTTATTTGATAAAAACTAAATACAAAAGAAACTTTGTTTTTACCCTCGAAGAACCCTAAAAGATTCACTCCAGTCCCTACGGAATCGTCCACCTCAACGAACGAGTAAGCTGACAAATCCGATTCCTTTGCCCTCTAATATTAAAAACCTTATTTTTAAGAACCATCATATTCTAAAGTATTTTAGTATCTGTCTACGTTTTTACAGCGCATAAAAAACATTTAAGTACCTAAGAGGTCAAATCTAAAAAGGTCACTAAAGTTTAACCTTAAATTCTATGTCTACGACCACAGAATTATCTCCAAAACAAAACACAAATTTGTTCTGCGACCACAACTTTTATTATCAAGGACCACAAAATACACTGTAATTCAAAATTAACATAAAGGCCAACATAATTACAGTTAATCCCTTGGGGTTCAATAAAAAGGCACGCCAGTGTACCAGCGGTTTTTGAAACAAGAGCGTCTGATTTTAAATGGGTGATCATGGTCTATTGAATCAACATTAGGAGGCTTTTGGTTCGGTAGAAAGAAGGGATAGCAAACGAGGTAGCTTTGAAAGATTAACTATTTCTGAACCTAACTACTACGACTTAGTAGGTACACAAGTACATAACATGGATTAAGAATAGATGTGATCATATATTTGTTGCCCAAAGGTATAGATGACAAATGCTGGCACGCTACCATAAGTATGAAAAAACCTGTATTTTTGAAGATTTATTGAACCCCACTGACATGACAACGTTGCTGTCTACTGTGTTGTGTGCCAAAATCGGAAAAAAATATATTTTAAAACCAACAATCGAATCAAAAAAACACATTTTTCTAAGAATTTGATTTAAAGTGCCTAGGTTAATCGAAGGTTTGCTCCTTGTAAATATTGACCGTTTAAAAGATTTGAAAAAAATTAACCGAATTCAAAAGCAAAACACTAAAAAGTGCAACTAATTTTCATTTCGGAAGTCGGTGTCGAATAATGATGAAAAAACAATAGGTAGTTTATTTTGCACTTTTTAGTGTTTTTCTTATGAAGTCGGTCATATTGTTTTGGCAAAGTTTTATTTCGCTAATTTTTAGTTTTAGTACACCATCATGAATAAAAAATAAAAAAACAAAAATCAAAAACCCGACTGCTTACAAAGCAAACTAAAAGACGTAAACAAGAAGAAAACCATGCTGTGCAGTCGGAGGATACGTCTGGTTTTGGTCAGCCAGCTCGCGAATATGTATCCTCTATCTATTCCCTAAGTTGAGAGATGCTTAATGCAACATAAAAAGAATGATTACGATCCGATAAGTAGTTACATACATATGTAAATACTGTGCAGTTCCAAAAATATTACTTACATACGTATCGAATTGTAATCAATTCGATTCTCCTATTTTTTGAAGTCGGTAAAAAAAAGGAAAGTTCTACTGGCAAAAAAGTTGTTCACGTTTATCATCACATCACCTGCTGGTAAGAGATGATGAGATCGAAGATGAAACACCTAGAGGAATCTACTCACTCTTGAGTCCATCCATACTTTCTATTTGTTCCGCCACAACCTTCAAACTTTATAAATATGAGGTTAAAAGTGAAAACGGGCGAAAAGGTGCCTAAAACGTAATAAATATGTAATAACTTACCCAAGTCTAAAAGCTTAAGCACTGAACTTTGAGGTTTTGAATTGAATAATTTTAAAGTTGAATAAAGCAAGTCTGGACTTCGCTCGGTGGCTTAAGATTACACAATTAAATTCAATGTGGAGAAGTTAATTACTTTTGTAACCTAGTTTATTTTAGTCGCGGATAGAAACGTCACTAAAATTCTTGTGTTGTCTTTAAGTCTTACTTGTTTTTTTTAAGTATATTAATCGTAATAAGCGCTCCTTCTACACATTTACTACGCATACAGTCAAAATATGTAACTTTGCATCAACATCTGTGTTCCCCACCAACTATGGCCCATCAACATTCAAAGATAGGGTGAAAAGGCGTTTTCTGGCCTCTCTCATTCCATAGTATACCTATCCATCAATTTTCATCTGGCGAGATCGAGCTCGAAAGCAAAAGCCTACTCCGCTGCTCATTGCATAAAATATTGATATGGAAAAAGCAATAACAACATAAAACCTTTTCAAGCAGCGAATATATATTCAAACACTGTCACAATATTTGAAAACAAGTAACAATTAAAAAAAAAAAACTGAATCAAATTTTACAATAACAGCAATGATTATAAAGCTAAACAGCAGAATGAAGCCATCACAGCTCTAATTTTTATAAGAGCTCCCAAATCTTACACACTCGTCAAGTATTGACCCAAAGAACGCAAAACAAACAAAACTCAACAATATCAATATTGTGGACCCTCTCACAAAAGAAGAAGTCACTTTCAACTCCTTAATCCGGACGCGACTAGGTAAACACAAATACAATAACGGCTAAACTAGGCCGAAACCAGAACAAAAACTAAGTAAATAAAGCCTCGAGACTCGGGAAGTAAACAGCCTTTGAAAAAGACAATCCAAGTTTGACGTCGAAAAAGTTTTTTAATATTCGCTACGCTCAATGTGATCTCGACCCTAAAAATTCCCCATTTGAAGGAGGGCTTCTCAAATGTAATTTTGCATGAAAGAAATGACAAAGTTCCTACAAACTTAGTGGACATCTTTCAATCTTTGGTTTGCGATTACAATGGGGGACTTTTGATAAGTTTTTATTTGGTTCTAATAGATTTAATTTTAGTGGTATTAAAGTTTTTTATTTATTCTCTATATATTAAAGAATATTGAGAAGCTCGTGTCTAAATAATAACAACCGCACGGGTCGATCATCAAGGTTAAGCAACGCTTGACGAGGTCGGTCCGTAGATGGGTGACCATTTTTAACATACCGAGTTTCCTCCGTGCCTCGGAAAGCACGCTCAGCCGTTGGTCCCGGCTGTCATTTGAAGACATTTGACAGCCGTTACAAGTAATCAGAAGCTTGAGATCTGGCACCGGTCTAGCCAAGGGGTATCATGTTACCCAGTTACAGGCTGTGGAGGTCAGATAGGCAGTCGCTCCATATAAAACACTGGTACTCAGCTGATTCCGTTTAGACTAGAAGCCGACCCCAACATAGTTAAGAAAAGGCTTTTATTGGCAGATTATTATAGGCAGATTGATTGAAAGGTTTTTGTTTCAAGGAGTATCGGATCCGTATCGGAGGAGTATAAAGCCGTAAGGACAGTTCATTCTAAAATTGATAAAAGGTTGAGTGATGTCTATTACTTGTTTTACAAAGAGGCTTAGAACAAGACCTAGACCTCTTTAGATATTTAGGTGTCTAAAGATCTTAGCTGCCCAAACTATGATCAGTTCTAGATAATTATCTTTTTTTTCCAAGTAAGTTTACATTAACAGATGGTAAAATAAAAAAGAACTCCATGCCTCCTTAAATTGCAATTAAAAACCTTCCTATTAATTTCCCCAAACATTACAAAACGCAAGCATCCTGTCTCAATGTCATCCCACTTAATTCCTTACACGTTTCATTACTTTGTCCCCAAACTTACAAACCTTAATCCCCCAATCAACATGAAACTACGGCTCGAAAGTCCCCTAAACACGGCTCAAGAATGATTCGGACGAAAAAAAAGTCATAATTCCACTCATTACTGAGAGGGATCGGCTATTGTGAATAGGGGGGGATGGGGATATAATCCGGGGAACACAATGCTTGTAAATGAAGGCAGCTCTTCCGGACCGAATTAGGGCCGTATGCTTTTCCCCCGTCTCTTCCCTCCACAAAATTCACGTGTCGTGAAAATTTCAAGTTGTAAAAGGTTTTATTTTTCCTCTTTTTGGAAAAAGGTTGGTTTAATTAATATGTTATATTGGTGTCCGTTTTGTTTTATGTATGGAAATGTGAATATGAGACTTTAACGTCGAGAATATTTTAGAGGGTTGGTCGAAAAATAAATGTTTAGGCATTTGAAACACACAGAATTAATAGAAAAGATGATTCATTGAAAAAACAATGAGTCCCATAACCCATTCAAAAACCCATTCTATTAACGCCCCAACTCAAAAAAGCCAGCAATTTTTTTTAAATTCTTCTTCAGGCGTGCATATTTTTGATTAAAAAATACAATATTAATACACTTGTTGTATTCAGATTCTCATGCTGCAGACTGTCAGCTATGCATGCAAATTGAGAGTCACACGGGACCCGACTAACGGCATGCAATGAATGTAAATGTGATGCTGTCTCAAAGGAAACCGGCTCTTATGACGCCAAAATTATTATTATTTGTATGATTAATGCTTTGAAAAGCAATGATGTGAATGATGCTAAGGGAATATTACAAAAGTTATGAGTGAATGATCTGAGCTTTGATGTGTACATAAAATATGTGTTATTAAGAACGGTGTTAGTAGGTATATATCTTCATGTGTCTACGTGACTTACATTGTACTGCCTGCTTATGTTTTGACAAGCCAAGCAAGTGTAAATATGTTTGAGAAAACAACACTGTCCGTACTAGGATACCTGGAAGCCAACCATTGCATGTGTTTTAGTTTCAAGTTTTCTTTTTTAGTGTATAATAAAGTATATATATGTCACGGAACAAGTGATTAATATGTGCACTTATTATAATGCCCAGGTATTATGAATATAGTCAAATCTAATCAGGCAATGTAATGAATACTGATTTAAAATTCTATATTTATCACATAGTCTGGTAATTATGAATATTGCTACGTAACGGTTGGTCAATTCGATAATTATAGTCAATGTCCAAGAGCGAGGGAAGCAAGCTTAGGAGCTTAGGGCACGACACGGATAGTTTAGGTTCGAAGGAGATGACGGGAGCTGAAGAACAAAGCGATCACACTCAGCCTCCGTCTTCTCCATCATGTTAGGTTACTTTAGACCCTGCAGACAGAAATAGGAGACCCACGCATCAGGGCTCCGTCAACTTTGTTGCATAAATAGTAATCGTACTTATCTATTCTAAATCAATCAAAGTCAACATTAAAACAATTTAATAAAACACATATTTTTATTACCCTGCCCAATAAGTGTCAATTTAATTATTTCAATAGTTTTAATCATATTGCTTCATGTTGGGCATTTTTCAAATGGCCCGGGCATTATGAATAATTAACTTGTTCCAAAACATATATAAAAATGAATAAATAACAATTCAAACACCAGAAAATGTATTGGCAGACATTAGAAATGTAGACATTTATGTGTGATTTTGCAACGATATAAAGCCATACATGATACAAATACATTTAATGTAACGGATTTTCTTAATTACTTCATGTGTCAAATTAATCCCAATTAAAACTTAGAACAAAACACGAGACATCTCGACAAAGTCTAAAAGTTGTTTACTGTGTAAATGCCTACAATACATACATTGTAGGTTATCTCCTACTTCGTATTCTTAACACTCTTACTAAGAACAATCTTTAAAGAAGTTTCGCGCCATCGACGAGATTATTCGGCGCCATTTTGAGAGTTCACCAATATTGTCAGACATTCACTATTGGGCGTCGTAACTGGTTCCGCTGCCAAATTACCGAAGTTAACTACAGCTTTAGTACTTGAAGTATTAACTCCTCCCCGAAAGCAGTACTTATACTGCTCTCGGGGGAAAAATTTAGGATAACGTGTCTGTATTTTATATAGAATTTATTTGATTACTGTTTTTGTGTGCGTTCGCTTTGCTGGTGCCAGAATTAGGTCATCATCATCAGCATTTTAATGTTCCTACTGCTGGGACACAGGCCCCCTCTCTGTAAGAGGGATGGACCGTAATCCACCACGCGGGCCCAGTGCGCGGCGACACGTCGCCTGCTGCTGCTGTCTGGAGTCGGCTACGAACTTGCACCTTTATTGTACTCCAGTATTCTAGAATGGCTCTTTTACAATAACTACCTAATTATTCTATGGGTGGGTACAATGGCGGTCTTATCGCTGACAGCGATATCTACCAGATGGCCTTAAGTTTGACTGAATGAACTATAGCTAGATGTAAGTTGTGTTATCGTACCGTTTGCTATCGTCTTAAAATCCAGGTGCGTAGTACTCATAGCTAACTTACTTGAATGACCAGATGTATGGACGTGAACCAAGCGAAAGGGATATTATATAAGGACCGCAGCAGATAACGTTATGTACTTTCTACCTATCCCCATGGTAAAAACCCGACTGCTTAAGGAGGGAACTAAAAAGACGTTAACAAGAAGAAAATCATGACTGGCAGTCGGAAGATTCACGAGCTGGTTGACCAAAACCAGATGTATCCTCCGATTGCACAGCATGATTTTCTTCTTGTTTACGTCTTTTTAGTTTGCTTCTTAAGCAGTCGGGTTTTTTGTTCTTTTTATTAACTTTTTTATTTATAACTGTTTTAGCTAACAGTATTTTTTTCGGATGCGATACATTTGAAAATATAGTTGTTTTTTTTAAATACCTCTTAAAGCCCCACACGAGGGGTTTGGCAGAAAATAATATTGGCCCCCCACAATATGGCGCCCAAATTACGGCATTTTTCTATTATCGAATTTTAATGAAGCCAACGAACCTTGCAAGGCTAAAACGAATCGATTGACGCAAAAGTCGGCCAATGCGTTTGGTTTCTTAAACGCCATATTGGAACAAACATACATACACTGATAAAAACATTACCCTCTTTCGGCAGTCGGGTAAAAAAGGGGTGTTTGTATGTATTTATGCTTTTACCCTAACCTCTAAAGCCACTCAACATTTTCAATATAAAATAATACTAAGAACATCGTACATCTGGAAGCCTTATCAAAATAATCCGGCTAGCGACTCGCAAATTCTATAAAAGGGGAGTCTTTCTTCGGTTATAAAACCAAACTGCGGTGACCAACATCAATAAACCTTTCAAGTAAATGTTTACGCGTGGCCGCGCCCGCTTCGAACTTTCGCTTCTTTAAATAAAACGGGCCCCACGAAAGATGAGGGTAGCTCTGCTGTGATCCAGGAACCGGTAACCGACATTAATTTACGGGGTTAGTCTTTTAATTCGACCGCGGAAATGTGTGCTTAGGTGAAGAGCATTTTGTTGATTATTTGAAAATAATAGGTTTGAAGTTGGCCTTATAATTTTTGGGAGGATTTTTTTATAGAAAATTAAAAGAGTAAGGGCTAATAAACATGGCAGTTAACATAAATTTATAATAATATATCATTTCATAGGTACATATTTATCAAAATGATGTGTAATTTAGTTTCAACTAAACTCTATTTGAAATAACATTAGAAATTTTAGCAACCCTTTTTTAAATTCCGTTCAACCGATTTTAAGTTCTATCCCGTAAATATAAGGATAGCATTAAAAGCATAAACCTGTTACCAAAACTAACTGTTAAATACAGCTGCCATTTGTCATATCACCAACGCAATTGAAGTCAAAATCGGGTGTGCGGGCTGTAAAATGGGAATATTTAAATGTTATCTCAAATGGAGTATAGATAAAAAGAAAATTGATTTATTATCCCAAGGGAAGATTATATCGGGAAGAAAAATATCCTATGTCCTAGTTAGCTATATTCAGTTTTGAGTCTATCCATTTACCAAGTTTTATCCAAATCGGTTCAGCCGTTTAGACGTGAAAGCGTAACCAACAAACAAATTCACATAGGTATGCATTTATAATATTAGTAAGGATAGGATTTAGCACTCCAAAACGAACAAGTGAAACCCACATTTTACGTAGGTATTTTATACAAAATCTCTAACAATAAAACTTGCCTAAAAGCAATTCACCAACAAAAAATTGCCATGGCACCCTTCCTGCAGTACACCAAAGAACTCAAAGGCCTAGCTTTATAAAGAGCAGTCAAACTTTGTCTGTCACCGGTTTGTGAAACCCACAATAAAAAGTATCCCTAGGGCATGGTTCGCTTCATTTTTACGATGAAAAATGGCCGACGAAATTTTCGTAAGCATTGATTATAAGATGGTGAAAACATTTGTTCATTAAATGCTTGGTTCGTCCCATTTAGGGCAATATTTGTATTCGCCCCTTTGATGTTTGCTTGGGACATCCCTAAGATGGTTGGTGGCTCAAAAAGGTCCGTATTTGATCGCCTATAAAATTTATTGCTGCTACTTAGGGTTGGCAAGTGACCGTTATGAAAAATCATTTTAGGGTCACGGTCGGTTGGCGTTTTTGAATGGTGAGGTTAAATTATGGGAAGTGAGGTTCGCTTTCTTTGTTATATGTTATGTAGTTTTGGACAATAATAGTCCAATTAATTGATTAGTATCGCAATGTTTATTGAGTTTTTTGTTTTTTCCTATCTCGGATTTCACAGTAGCGACCCGGAGCCCGAATTTGTGTCCCCCTTGACGGGTGGTGAGTTCACGTCTGAATATACGGCGTGAGCTTATGTTACGTAATGCTTATGTAAAACACAATGTAAATTGTTTAGGTATTAAACTGATATAAAACTCAAAAAAAAATATTCACCATAAAATTAATAGACTTCAAAACCAAAACACTAAAAAGTGCAAAACAATTTTTCTTTTGGTAGTTGGTGTCAAAAAACAATAAAAACAACAGGTATCAAAGACACCGACTTCTGAAACGAAAGTTGAGAGATAGCTAATTTTAAAAAAAATAGATCATGATCCGATTACTAGTATCGGAGATATGAGTGGACAAACATAAAACACTTTTGAAATTTGGCACACGTATTTAGAGAAGATCACAAAGAGTAACATATTATGTGAATATTGTGCAATTCCAACAATACTACATACATAAATAACGATATGAAAACCTATTCACTATAATATTATTTAAACTTATTCATAAATATACAATGGAAATCTTAAAGTCACTCAAGTCAGAATAATCTGTAAAATACTAAACGCATTCGATGTTCTTATAGATTCATTCTATAGTGCTTTCACGGCCTTGCGTAGTTAGATAATCTTCATAGTTGATGAAGCATGCTGGGCTGCAGTCCATGCATCGTTAACTACGAGAGTAGCACTACAATGGTAGACAAAGTGCTAGGAGAATGTACCTTGTTTACCAAGGTATGTCGGGTTTTCCTAGTGAGTGAGCAATTTCCTTAAGAGCCATGGAAATACGAACTTAGGATCTAGACAAAGGAACATAATATTGTCACTGATAACGATTGTCGGAATGCCAAAATGTAGGACGTGTATTTATATAATACTAGCTGCCGCTCTGATTAATATAGATTTTGTGATTTTCGACTTCTTCATGATTCTGATTGCCTGGTAGTTTGAGAATATTTACCTAATTTGATCCATCCCCGGTTATACTTCTTTTCTATATGTTTATGTTCTCCTGGTAGTTAGAGAGTCTTTACCACACATTATTCCATCCCCGGATATACTTCCTTTCTTTATGTTTCTGTTCGCCGGGTAGTTAGAGAGTCTTTACCACACATTATTCCATCCCCGGATATACTTCTATTCTTTATGTTCTCCTAGTAGTTTCAGCGTCACCAATCATGATTACAGCCCCGGTCTTTTTTACTTCTGGATTCTGGTCTCCTGGCTAGTTGTGGAAAATCTAACTAAGCACCCAGACGGTATTAAACTTATTAAAAATGACCATACAAACTGTCATCCTCTACATCACTCCTTTAGGGGATTATTTCAATAAATCCTTTCGTAAATGATATCTACAGTATATAATCAATATCCTCTCGAAATTTCAAACTTCTTACTTTTGAAATGAGGAAATAAGACAGAAGATAAGGACCCTATCAGTGGATCTTAAGATACTGGAAAACTTTGAAATTACGGCCTCGAATCAACTTTATAATTATTGACCAATATTAAGCATGTAATGCTTGCTCTTCCTCATGCTATCATAACAAAAGAATCCTGAAGGATACAGCCAATACAATGGGCAATGAAAACAACACACCATCTTCGAGAAATACCTGACAGATTAAGCAGGCAAATTGTCTTATGAATAGTTTTATTTCGATTGGTAGACATCTAAGACTTAATATAGCTACGTAGAAAATGTATTTCAAAGAAAAATTTCAACATTCTAATATAACTCGGGACCTTTCTCCGTCTTCCGTAATTCACACTCCGTATCTTTCTATTACCAAACGACCGCCGATCTACCCTAAATTAGCAAAATTTAATGCCAACAAAAGAGTCCGGAGGTTTCGTTCCCGAACTTCGGCCATTTGTTAGACATGCCTTATTTTATAGATTTGGAAGTCACAAAGGAACGTTCCTAAGTTATGTAGGTATGGGAGTGGAACCTCTTGGGATTTATTCCTCGGTCGAAATTCTTTGGATTCGGTGGAAGAAATTAGGTGAAGCTTATTTCTGAAATTAGTTTTAGAACATTGGTCGGCTGAAATAATTAGTTTTCTGATTGTGTTTTTTTTTGAGGCAACTGTATTATTTTGTTTTAGGCCAGAAGTTTAGTAGTAGTATGTTTAGTTGACAATATGTATGAAGTTGCGTTACTCAGTAAGTTTTACGGCATGCCTATATAATACTAATTAACTTATCATTCGGATTCTAAAATAAATGCTTAGATAAAAAAACTTTTTGCAAAAAAATACTACCGACTTCCAAATACAAAACTACAAAGTGAAAAATAACTTAATTTTTTGAAGTCGGTGTCTTTCGTAGGTACCATTTTTTTGCGTTATGGACACCGACTTCAAAAAATTAAGTTATTTTTCACTTTGTAGTTTTGTATTTGGAAGTCGGTAGTATTTTTTTGCAAAAAGTTTTTTTATCCAAGCATTTATTTTATTTCAAAATCGGTCCACAATTGACGGAGTAATCGGTGAACATACACAAAAAAAAAAAATACACTTGAAGTCGAACGTAGAACCTCCTCCTTTATGGGAAGTCGGTTAAAAATAAAGAAATGGATAAATTATTAAAAAACGTTTAATGTTACAATTATTACCTATAAATTTAGTTAAATTAGAATTATCAGAACTTTAAACAACTCTTATCGGTCATAAATTAACCTCAAAAACTTCGCTAAATATTTTACTCTCCAATAAAACAATGTACTTCACCCCTAATTCGACCATTCAAAATGAATAGTCTCACAGATAGAACACGCGAAACAATCTTCAGACAGTTGATTATCACAGAATAGATGGACACAGAAGTTTAGCTTCATACAAATGGCGAATCGGTCTTAGGAGAAAGATTGAGGAATCATCGAAAACAAATGCACGCACACATGAACGCGTTTGTACGGTGAGATCAACCAATTGCTGTCGTGAGTACGTTTGCACTCGCTGTACGTGAAGCGTGTCTATGAATGCGTGCGTTTTTGAGTACAATAAAAAAAAACGTGTGTCGACATAAACACAACACAACAAGAACAAACACAAAGTAAAGAAAAGAACATTGTTAAAATAGTACAATAAAATTGCGCTGCGCTTATCCATACTGAAAGGGTGTCTGAGATTGTAAGTTACTCAATTAACTCATCATTTTCCGGGCGTTAGAAAGCCAGCGCTGATATTCAGTTCCTAGTCCGCAGTGAAACACGGATAAAAGTACAGGAAATAGATACTTCGGCACAGCTCATTGTACAGTTTTGATCTTCTGTTTCTCTATATTCTGTGTTATTGCCATGCCCAATTATTCACTCATTATTCAACAGGTCTCAATGGAAACTAAGTACTCAGTTAATTATGAAAAGGCTTCATTATAAAAGATGTTATTATGTTTTGAAGTTTAATTTTGGACTACTAATGCGTACTATTATTCCTTTAACGTATCATTATTATAATGCTTTTGTTAGTGATCCTTTCAAAATGCTGTAGAATAGAGGACTTGGTAAAATAATATAGTTTTAATAATGGGTTCAAGAATGTTGAATATAATTATTAAACATCTGTCTGGTAACAGTCAGTGGTTAGACACTGATTTATAGTCCAGACATTTCAATGATTTAGAAATTGAGAAAATAAAATATGTACAGTTCGCGCGCGATATCGTTAATTGCCTAAAGAATGTGAAAATTGTCGTAATATAACATGAGTTCTCTTTTTTTTAGGAGTAGAGCAGAGGTGTTCACTACATGCCAAATTTTTGGCAGTAGAATTCAAGCTCCATGTACAATGTGGAGTGTCTATAGCCATTCGCTGGACACTAATTTAGGCATCAGGATTGCTAACATATTCAATCATGGTTGGAACCAAGAAGACATTCTCTCTGTTGACCATTAGTCTATCGAAACACTAACCAGCAAAAATGCGGCCATTATATCTGTCATAGAACAAGAGATTAATCAGGGCACTATGTATAATGCCCGGGCATTATGAATCAAGTCAAGTTAAATCGGGCAATGTAATGAGTACTGATTTAAACTTCCATATTTATCACATTGTCTGGTTATTATGAATATTGCTACGTAACGGTTGGGCAATTTAATAATTATGGTCAATGAAATAGTCCAAGAGCGAGCCATATTAGGTTACTTTAGACCGTGCAGATAGAAATAGGAGTCCCGTGCAGCGGGGCTCTGTCGAATTTGTTGCGTCAATAATAATCGTACTTACCTATTCTATAATAAAACCAATGTCAATATTAAAATAATTTAAAAAATAACATCTTTTTATTACCCGGCCCAATAAGTGATGGGTATTATTCAGAAAGCCCGGTCAATTCAATTATTTAAATAGATTTTTTCATATTGCCTAGTCATATTGGGCATTATTCAAATTGCCCGGGCAGTATGAATAATGCCGTGTTAATCACTTGATCCATAACATATCCATTAATCCCCATCTCCGAAAGACCAATACGAGTATTTCAGCTGAAACAGTGAGTGCTTATTCTAAACGCCCGCTTCATACATACCTAATTAGAACATACTAGTATGCACAGAGTTTCTTGCGCTTTGCTTGCCTTGTAATTACGTAGTTTGCTCTCTTGTACCCTACTAGAGAGGCGACACGTACGTATTTTCTAGTGGAGTGATGACGTCACAAGGCTTTAAGGCAGTTTGTGATGCTGAAATGGTACACATAATGGATTTATGCTTATGTATGTATTTGTTTTCGGAGTTTCCTCGTGTTAGTGGGTCATGTTTGTAATATTTATGGTATATAATGAATATTTAATATATAAATTTCTGGTCAAATCTCATGTGAAATCATGGGAGTCTTTGTTTTCTGTTTTGTAAGATGGTCGCTAAACTGATTTTTCGTAGATTTTTGATAGTCGGTGTAGTCTAGAATTTGACAGACACAGAAAAAAAACCAGTCTTACCAAAAGGTAGGCAGTCGTTTCATGTAAAATACTGCTTATCAGCTGCATCTGATTACACTAGAAGCCAAGCTTGATATGTGGCTGACTTATGTAGCCAGATGATGATGTCGCAAACAGACTTTGAAACATATATAAATCTAAATAGATGACGCGATTGTATGTACTTAACGTGTCAAAAAACGGAATGAAATTCCGATGAAAGATAAAAAAAAAAAACTAGAAAAATGCCTAATCGTGCCATATTGAGCTTTAAATACTGTATAGAAGAAGTTGGCCGATTGGAAATGTTTTCTTTCATTGGTAAGTAAATTAAGTTAGAATTACATCTGTGCTTTGAAAAGTATTTCAGTTTAGATTTAGCTGCGTTTTATATCCATTCAAAAAAGTTCTTAGGCCTTAAACATGACACAGTCATATCATACAGATATAGGTAGGTAAGTCATCAAAAAATAAAGCCAAAAAGAATTTTCATCTAAAACCAACACGGCAATCTGATCAATACGCCGTTACGTTACAAAGATCAACAAATTAATATTCAGCCGATGAATTTATTCAGTGAGCCCCCGGTTGATTCGGAATCCAATTTTAGGTTATTTAAATAGTCTTCCCTGAGGAGTGGGTGCAAAATTAGAGGAGACGTTTGCACGTTTTCCTGGAGCGTGCTTAAATACGTAGGCAAATGTAATTACTTTTCGATGTTAGGGCTACCAGGGTCGTGCGTGTGAACTGATCTTTGTTTTTTTAACTGCCTGACACTTTTTGTGTGCGTCTTTTTGCTTTCGTATGAACCCCAACAATAAACTTCAGTGAAAAACATTGAGGTCCACGATAGATATTCAGGACAACTTGTGGATTATTTCTGTTTTTGATATTAAGATTAATGTCAAAAATATTTTTTTCTGTGGCGTTTCGCACGAAGTTGGACCTGACTGTTACCCACACAATTTGGGGCGCGCCCTCCTAAAGTCTCAGAGACAAAGCTATATATAGAATAGGACTTAAGGAACTTATCAAAATGTTTCGCATCCTTGATAAAATCTATGATATTTCATTTGCTTTACTATCTTAAAGACAGCTTTTTATTACGTATAACAGTTCAGTAATAAATGCATCGGTATGTGTTCAAAGCTTATATTGACTTCACAATCCACATGTGTAGGAACTGTGCGTGTGACATGCCAACTACATCGGTGTCTCGAGCAAACAAAATCGCTTTGTCTCGGCCACTTGAGGAGGGCGTGCCTCAAATTATGTGGGTGACAGTGAAAAATAATATTATAAAAAAAATGTCGATTCGTACATTTCGTGCGAGTTATATTCGTTCAAATCATCTAATAAGCCAAAAATAAATGTAATCAAAATAAAGAGTATATATAATAATCTTGATAAAGAGATCATGGTTAAATCTGGAAATTGTATTGTTTGTCACTTTATTCCGCGTTTAATAGTAGGGTTTATGTTTAAACTTAGGACTGCAGTTTTAAATGCTCCTAATTGATTGAAACAATTGCTTAAACGGTATGGAATTCTGCCTAAGCTAAACACTAGATAGAAATCTTCTTCACCTTGTTAGCTCGATAGTACGTTCAAGCCAAGTCTTCATCTTTTCAGACTTACGTCGTAGAATCTAAATATGAAGCACCTATTATATTTTTCATATAAATAAATGGCGATTACCAAAGGTCCTTTGTGTCTATCTTATTTCAGAAATCGATGAACTGAAGGCTAGGGTGATAATTGCATGTTTTTTCTATAGTCTTTAAAACTTAATAGCAGTTACAAATCAGCTGCACTTGGGCCAATTGATTACATGTGATGGAGTCTCGATGTCTTCAATAGAAAAATCTTTTTGAATCTGTAGAACTCTTTCTGAAAGACCTTATCTGGAAGTAATAATACTCGTACGTACCCAACATACTTATACTACTGTCACTTGGGTTACTATCAACAATTAGAGCAGCTGGATTGAGAGGAGAAATAATAAAAGATGGATAAATAGAGTGAAAGATGACAGTATAATTGTGAAGATAAGGGGTGTAAATGATAGCGTGACATGAAGAAGAAAAGACATAGCAGACTGCAAAAAAATATCTTCTTGCGCCGACACCAAGTAAGACAAAGGAATTTCTTATTTACTTTTTATAAAAATTAATAAGTCGAAAATATTAAATTATTTTTTATTTTATTTCATTTCAATTTAAAACCAATACGAAATAAGTTGACTTCAGAAGAATTGTATATAATATAAGTAGCTATTGAAGTACTTCATAATCAAATTGTAATAATAGTTAATCAATATCTATATTTACCTTGTTTATCTTTATTATTTATGTACTTCATCTTCATCTTCATCTCTAGTTTATTTTGAACTTTTGCATGCCTTCTGGTTAAATATGGCTGTAGCTAATTATATATTTTAATGTCACCGCGTTTTGTACCCATATTTGCAAAATAATTATCTTATCATATCTCATGGGATATGGATAAGGTTCTGGAGTGGCGATCGTGAACCGGAAGATGTTGCGTTGGAAGGCCTCCCACCAGGTGGACCGATGACCTGGTGAAGGTTGCGGGGATCCACTGGATGCAAGACGCACGGGACTGATCAAAGTTGTGACGCTTGGGGAAAGCCTATGTCCAGCAGTGGACGTCTTTCGGCTGATGAAGATATTATGGGACAAGGCCAAGAAGATGATGAAGTAGCCAAGCAATGTGCTGCGTTTACTTTTGTAGAATATCGGTGTAGTAACAGACACACGAGCCAGCAGCTCAAGTTAGTATCTGATACATGAGATCGCCACACCACGTTCCCTTCTTCCATCTCTTTCAAATGTCAAGATTTCAATGACTCTCTTTTAATCTATTTCTTATTTATCATTTCTTACATGTGCATCCATAGTGGTTTTTAACCGACTTCTCATAAAGGAGGAGTTACCTCAGTACTTTTTATTAGGCGAATCGATTTTGGTAACTTTAAAGCTGGTGCTTGTCATGTGGTCCCATTTAAATTATTAAATAATCCATTAAAGATCTGTTAAAGAACTTCGGCGATATACATCAGAACTTTTCAATAAATGACGGCTAATTACTCGAGATAGCTGCAATCGCATGACTGTTTATTATTTACACCATTTTATAACATAACATCACACTGGTACGCTCTAAAGGGATACGCAGGTGTGAACAGTTCACCCTGGTATACTCTCATTCCAATCATTTATTTAAGTTTCATGTTATTGGGTTAATCTTCTCTGGCGTTACTTTGGTCATTATAGGTACCTAGCCGTTAGAACTGGTCCATTACGTACCAGAGCAAAAAAAAAATTGCCAAAAAAACACTAAAAAGTGAAAAATTATTTCAGTTTCGGACGTCGGTGTCAAAAAACGAAGAAACAAGAACACTAGATGCCGAAATTGAAGTTATTTTGACTTTGTAGTATTTTTTTGGTAGTAGTCGTTTGTATTTTTTTTTGTCAAAAAGTTTTTTTTATCATCCAATAACAAATAAAAACCAAAAAAGACCGTTCCATTTTAAAAATTCTTCGATCTGTCAACCCTAAGCAACAACTAAGTGAAGATGTCACCCTCTGAGTTACTCCCTTGATTTAATCAGTCAAATTCTGAGATTTGCACAGTACGCATATTGTGTCTCGAGTGCGTCTCTACGCTTTCTAAGTAAAATTTTAAAATTCTTTGATATAGGTAAAAGTGCCTTCGAGTAGGTATTTCATTCTTCTTGGAAGATTTTGACGAGCTATTAGAGAATTTCTCTTTGATTAAACGAGTCACTTCTACTTGTAACACTGCTTCAAAGTAAGTGTGAACCTAAATAATTTCGGAGTTGCCGATTTGATTACGTAAAATAAACTCAAATATTTGATTGAACTACTAGTAGGTTCATTCTCTGGCATGTCTAGATTAATTTAAAAGTAACCACTTGTATGATTTTGGACTCCAAGATAGTGCATTAATTTATTTAAAATGTTAATGCCATTCAGGTGTATAACAAGTTACCGAATTCATTTAATGAACTTTCCGTCCCCATGTTTAAGAAAAAGCTGACAAGTTGGCTATTAGGTAATCGCTTTTATGACATTGGCGAATATATGGAATATTGTAAAATCCAAGATGACATGAACTTAATTTTGACATTTTAAAGTAACAATTACCAAATTTTTATAATACTAATTCATATTGGACTTATTGTAAATCGCAAATCTTAAAATTAATTTTATAAGTAAGTAAGTTAATAACGACAATTAAATATTTGTCCACCATATAATTCTTAGTAGAATGTATAGAACTAACAAATATATAACACCATACTATGTAAAACTCTCTCTTCATTCTAACAAATAAATAAATACTAATTTTATTTCTTATATTTTTTTTATATTTAGTAGAAATTTATAATCTTTTCCGAATCAATAATGTGTAGCGCCACGAGGTAGGTAGCTAAGTGGTTTCTGAAGAAGTACCGTATACTTATATTCAGACTTACAGAGTAACCGTTAGTTAATGTAGATAATTATGAATATGAAACAACCCTGATACGCGAAAACAAAGGTTGTGATAACAACTCGTCACACTAGCTATATCGTCGCTATCTCTAATAGGTCTCTTTCACTAATACGTCACTTTAACATCTAGTCAGTTTCCCAACTCGTCTCAAGCCCGTATTTTGTCTCTATCCCAAATCATCCCACGCATATGTTCAATGTACAGTAACGTACAAAATAATAAAGAGAATGGGTCCCCGATGCAATACGAGGTCAGATCAACTGGATATTAACGCAGGTACTCTCAGTAACATTTTTCTTGCTCCACATAAACGTTCTGCTAATACCCTTTGGGTATACAGACGACAGCACTGTAGCTTAGAGATACGTGTCCGACGCACGGGCTACTGGGACGCAGGTCCGGTCTCTGCGGGTGGCCATGGTTGAGCGCTTGAACCTTCCTTGAAGGCAATCTCCGAATTTTCCTCAGTATATTTTATTTACATATTTTGTGCTTAATTGTACATAAGCGTCGGACGAGTTGGGAAAGAGACGAAATACGGCTTTAGACGAGTTGGGAAACTGACTACAAGTACAAAGTGACATATTAGTGAACGATACCTATTAGAGATAGCGACGAGATAGCTAATGTGACGAGTTGTCGTCACAACCAAAACAAATCAGCAGTTCTTTACAATTTACCGTGAACATAAATGTATGTACCGAACAGCAGTTTTTACTTTCATACTAGCTTCTGCCAGCGGCTTTGCCCGCATGATTGTCGAATTTCATCCAGATCTGTCCAGCCATTTGAGCGTGAAGAAGTAACAAACATACAAACACACTCACTGACTTTCGCCTTTATAATATTAGTGTGATGTGATATTCAGTTTCGAATCCATTTTGAAACTTGTTCATAGTCATGAGCACATTTAAAATATTACCAACGAGCTTAAAGTATTACCTATTCCAATTTACAATAAACAGAAAGAACTTCACTTGAACGTCTTGAACTTGTATCGCAGTTTGCCAAAGGTCAAGCCAAAATAAGCTCTCAAATCAAAATACTAAGCTCTAAAATAATATTTCTGAATCCAATACATCACAGTAAAATTTTGCAAATAATAGAAAATGTTTACCAACTTTTTATTTATGTCACTAAGTCTACAAGTAAGAAGATTACTACTGAGGGAGCAAAAAAAGCGCTGGATTCTTGTAATTTATGTTATTAGAGCTATACAAAGAAAAAGATTTTTCTTTAAAAAAAGGATCACTGGAATTAGGAATATTTTCTGAAAATGTTTGTATAACATTATTGAAGTAAAAGCTATTTTAATTGGAACCTTAAATAAGTCTTAAACATATAAAAATGTTTATTTTAGAGTTTTTCTTTTCGATCACGGTGTCTTTGCGATTTGTAACTAACTGGCTGAGATTAATTCAACATTTACCATTATTTTCATGGAAATTAGTTTTTTAGATTACACTAGTTGATCATTCTTCCATACAAACCTATTCTGGCGATTACTCCACTGTTTGACGATGTACGTTCAAAATAAAAATATAATATCAATTTGTCTCATCAGTATCTAGCCCTGTAGGGAAACAAAAAGTAAAAAAAAAATGTAATTTATGAGCGTCGAAAGTTCCATATTTCAACACTAATTATAGGCCATCTTTGGAAGGAAATAAATACCATACGAAGAAGGAAAATTGGAAAACGGCCACCATACAGGTATAGATTAGTAGTTCAACAATGCAAATAATTTTATTTTGAAAATATATATTTAGTAATTTTTTATGATATCTACCTTTATAACTACAAATCATCCTTTAGTCGAAAGTCATCGACTGCTGTACCTTAGTCCATCCCCAAGTTTCACCACCACATTGACTGGACATGTGCTTCCCGCAACGAGCAGATTCTCACGGCCTTCAAAGGTTATTGTCATAATTTATGTAGTTTCTAGACAATCCAGGGCTTAGACAAAGTGAGGTGCAGCTTTATCGATTGACATTAAGTCCAAACTGTATGGAGCTGACAAGCGTTACCAAAAATTTGTACTCCCTCACATATAAACCGAATGTATGTTCGGGCATAACTACTTCATAATTATATAGAAAGATTTGCAATATTCTCTTTTTGTTTCAAAGAGCTATTAACTACTCTCAAGGTAGTTCCATTATTACCAAATCTGCTGATAGGATCTCCTCAAATATGATAAACAAACATGTAGTGATTTTCGTATTTGCAATAATATGGCAAGCATTTGCACTCAGAAAGTATCATTTGGTGAAGAAGACTCCTGACCTGAAATGAAACTTGAACTGTTTAATAAGTATATCATGGGTATAAGATATCTCGAATAGTTAAGCGATTATGATGATGCAAATACATATATATATATATATAAATAGTACAATAAAATCTAAATAAAATAATCCATTTAAGACAATTTGGGTATCAAAAGGGCATTGGCACTTCAGATGCCATAGACACTTTCATTGATGACGTAGTTAGTAAATTAAATGACAAAATGAAAGTGGCTGGACTATTTATTGACTTGAGTTCTTCATTTGACACTATAGATCATCAATTACTGCTGGCTAAACTGGAACATTATGGTGTAAAAGGGGATGCTTTAAAACTTATGACATCTTATTTGATAAACAGACGAATGTATGTCGAAATAGTAAACATTGATGAAAACAATCATGAAATAGCTTGTAAGTCAAAGATGATATATATAAGACGCGGGGTACCTCAAGGCTCAATTTTAGGTCCAATATTGTATCTTATCTTCACAAACGATTTATTGAATTTCGTGAACACAGCTCAGCCTGACGCTTCGTGTGTTGTGTTTGCTGATGACACAAATGTAATTATTGGAGCTCATGATCTAAAAGAATTATCCATAAAAGTAAATAAAAGGCTAGATAATCTTTTTGAATGGTTTACAGCTAATAATTTACTTATTAATACAAATAAAACAAATAAGTCTACATCTAGTAACACCGACACTATAAATGTGACATTGAAAGGAGACAAGATAGAATTGGTAAATAACGTAAAATTCTTAGGTATTAACATTGATTCAAATCTGAACTGGAAACAGGAGTTTGCTGCTATTGATTCCTCTATATCCTCTGCATGTTATGCACTTAGAAGCCTCAGGAATGAAATAGATTTGAAGCAACTTAAAGCATGTTATCATGCTTTGGTTGAATCTAGACTAAAGTACAGCATCATGTTTTGGGGAAATAGCTATAACCACAACTGCCAAAGAGCATTCATCCTTCAGAAGCGTGCCATTAGAACTATTGTAAAAATTTCACAGCGTGATTCATGCAAAGAATACTTTAAAGAATTAGGGATTCTTACAGTTCCCAGTTTGTATATACTAGTTCTGTTAGGCAAGTTCGCAAAATATATACATCAATATGAATCACAAAAAGCAAGAGATCTGAGAGAGAGCACACGAAGGAAAGTCATTAAAAATATAATGGTGCCTAAATTAAACATAGTAAGGCATTGTTCACGTTACCAAGCAGTAGAGTTTTATAATAAGTTACCTATTGATTTAAAAACTTTAGTCTATAACACAAACTTATTTAAGACAAAATTGAAAGCCTTCCTATTACAAAAATGTTTATATTCAGTATCAGATTTGACGTTGAATGATTCCAGATGAATTGTGTGTGATATATTTGACATGGTATTGAAAATTTAATTATTTAATGTGTGTTTAATTTTAATTGACTTGAATTTGACTCTTGTATGGATATTATGGTATTTCAGTTGACATTTAATTTGTATCAATTTGGCATTCAATTCTAGTTAGATTAAATTTAGGTTTTGAGATGTTTATGGTTGGACATGTGAACAGTAATTTAATTGACATTTAATTCTTAGTTTTTATAAGATAATTGGACTAGACATTGTTATTTTTGTGGATTTTATGGTTTGATATGTAAACGGTTTTTGATTTATACATAGTATTTTTTTATTTGTAAATGTTTCTGATTGCTTTGTATTTGATTATTGCTTCTGTTATGATTTGAAATGTAATTATTTTGTAGAATTCGAACACAATGTAAATTGTTTGATGAATAAATTGAATGAAATTGAATCAGTACTGATGAAAATGGTATCATCAAAAAATATACCTGGTGATGAAGCCGGAAGGTAGGCACTGGAAGTCCGTAATAAAGCAATGTACCCTAGTCGTGTTTGGGCTTATTGGAATTGAAATGAAATATACTCTGGATATATTGTTTTCATGGCAATATGAGTAACCAATACTAAAACGAGTAAAAAAAACACATCTTAACAAAAAAAAAAACGATTTCTACACCAAAACACTACAAATCGAAAAGTAATTATGTTTGCCGGAGTCTGTGTCAAAAAACGAAAAACAATATGTACCACCTATTTGCTTTAGAAGTCGGTTTAATATCTTTGTTATAAGATTTTTGATTTTACTAAAATCTTTGTCGCTTATTTTACTTTATCTAGTAGCACTTGTCTATTCCAAGTATTTTGGACACTTTGACGATCGTTATTGCTGAACATCACTTTGTCTACTGCCTCTCTTCATTTAACAATCTTCCTTCAATTACTAGGCGAAATGAAAAAGGCACAAATAAAGAAGGCAAAGAAAGAAATGAAAAAGCGATCAAAGCGACACTTATCCTTGAATTATAATCCATAAGGCAGTCCTCGTTGATTTTTGGCTCGCGTTTGACCTCAAACGTCTTTTTGTAAACGGCGAATATTTTTTTATTTAGTGTCTCCTGTTCTTGACAAAACGAGTCCAAGATTTCACAATATTTTTTGTTAGAAACCTAGGTACTCAAGTATTTTTTTTTTCTTTGTGGAAAATTATAATTTCATGAAAAGCTGATAAATAAAATATGATTGTAAAAGTTATTTCTGGCAGTTAAGATCCTAATCTGAAAATACTTTCAGTGACAATAAGCTACACAATCGCATAAAGACTACTTTTGACAAGCATTTTTTTATATTAACTTGCAATGTTTGGGTCAAATCTTGCAACTGAATCTTAAAGCAGTTATCCTCAACCGATTATGATGAAATTTTGGATGACAATGCACGTTAAGCTAAAAATATAGTTTAAAATTTATTTTAAAAAATATATACATTTCAAAAGCAAACCTGTGGGGAAAACTTGTCGTTTAAAGATGACCAGAATCGATGATTTTGATGACTTCACTTTCCTGAATTGGCAACTTTAAATATCAGATTATAGAGAAGAATTAATATCTACATGAATTGAAAAAAGTCATTGGTCTTAAATGAAAAACCTTAATCAAATTTACCAAAGACAACGACTTCCTTCCTAAAACAGAATTAAAACGAATATTAATAAACGAAGCAAAAAAAAAAGAAAAGAAATACGTAAATGTCATATCCGAGCGATGCCAAGGCATAAAGTTATTAATTACGGCCAAGGATCTTTTATCTTGCAAATTGATTTTATTCTCTCTTCATTAGAATTTTTAGGACGCCGTGAAAATTTTGGAGGAAACCTCTAAAGTGTAAGAGCCGCTTGATTTCAGCTTAGCTTTTGAACCCTTGGTGTCGATTCTTATAGAAATAGATGTCATAATATTTTGAAGCTTTATTTTATTTAATAAAACATAAGTAAATTAAAATATCACCGACGCATTTTTATTGCATGTAGCATTATGTATCTAGTAGTAGACGAGCTTAGATCGTCAATCTTTTACTTTTTTATCTTAAAGAACGCTTTCAGTGCCTCTGTGACAAACATTCTCGGTCCTTGAGATCATCGGAGAACCTAAAATTTAGCATTCGTATGCATTCCACATTCTTCTTCGACAAATCATTCATGGTTCAAGCAGCTCGTTTGTGGAATGCATTACCTATTGAGGTAAGGCGTGCGCAAACATTACCTTCATTTAAAAACATGGTGAAGGAGCATTTCCTTTCTCTGTAACTATTCTTCTCCTTCCTTTGTTCTATATTTGATATTTATTAGTATATTATTTTATTTGTATGTATGTATTTTATGTTATATCTAAATAATATTATTTAGTATAGTTTTTGTACACTGGGAGCCCTATGTCTATCGTTCAGTCCATCCAAATGTTGTCTGTAAGAGATTGCCCTGTGCGATAAGACCGCCTATTGTACACTTATCTTTATAAATGTTTTGTCCTGTAATTATTTAAGTGGTGTACAGTAAAATATATAATAAATAAATAAAACAATTTATTGAACACGTAAGTATGACACGATATCTTGCGAAAATACCCCGATTCAAACAGAAAAACGCCCATAAGTTTTGAACGGCTTAAGAATACTCTCGATAAAGTCATCATCATCATCATCATTCATCATTTCAGCCGAAAGACGTCCACTGCTGGACATAGGCCTCCCCCAGGCGTCGCCACATTGACCGATCCCGTGCGTCTCGCATCCAGCGCCTTCCCGCAACCTTAACCAGATCATCAGTCCACCTAGTGGGAGGCCTTCCAGCGTATCGTCTTCCGGTTCGCGGTCGCCATTCCAGAACTTTTCGGCCCCATCGGCCATCCGTTCTGCGAGCAATGTGCCCTGCCCACTGCCACTTAAGTTTGGCAATTCTTCGGGCTATGTCGGTAACTTTGGTTCTCCTGCGGATATCATCATTTCTGATGCGATCACGCAAGGAAATTCCGAGCATAGCCCTCTCCATTGCCCTTTGGGTGACTTTGAGCTTTCTGATAAGGCCCATTGTGAGCGACCACGTCTCGGTTCCATAGGTGATCACTGGCAACACACACTGGTCATAGACTTTTGTCTTGAGACACTGCGGTAAATTGGACGAGAAGATACCACGCAACTTCCCGAACGCCGCCCAGCCGAGTCGGATTCGACGGTTGATCTCTTTCTCGAAATTGGACCTACCCAACTGGACCGTTTGTCCCAGGTAGACATAATGGTCTACAACTTCGAGTGTAGAGTCTCCGACCTTGATGGGAGTGGGTGTTACATGGGCATTCACCATGATCTTGGTTTTGTCCATGTTCATTTTAAGACCCACTCTTTCGGAAGCTCTACTGAGGTCATCGAGCATTTTACTGAGGCTCTCCATGGTCTCAGCCATGACCACTATGTCGTCGGCAAACCGAAGGTGAGTAATGTACTCGCCATTAACGTTGATGCCCAGCCCTCTCCAGTCCAGAACCTTGAAGACATCCTCCAGCGCAGCAGTGAACAGTTTCGGAGAAATGACGTCTCCCTGTCTCACGCCGCGCTGGAGAAGGATTGGTTTTGAGGTCTGATCCTGAAGACGGACTGACATGGTGGCGTTTTTGTACAAACACTTCAACACCTCAATGTACCGGTAGTCGATCTGGCACCGTTGGAGAGACTGCAGTACAGCCCAAGTCTCGATCGAATCGAAGGCTTTCTCGTAGTCCACAAACGCTAAACAAAGAGGCAGGTTGTACTCTTCGGTCTTCTGTATAACCTGCCTCAGCGTATGTATGTGGTCTACGGTGCTAAAGCCTTTTCGGAATCCGGCTTGTTCGGGGGGCTGGAAATCGTCAAACCTGCGCGCGAGACGATTCGTGATGACTCTTGAAAACAACTTTTAGACATGGCTAAGAAGTGAGATGGGCCTATAGTTCTTCAGCCGGGCATTGTCGCCCTTCTTGAAGAAGAGTACCACCACACCCCTGCACCATGCCTGTGGCGTTTTGCCCTCGAGTATGACGGAATCAAACAGCTTCTGAAGGGCCCTAAGGACCGGTTTGCCACCCGCCTTCAGGAGTTCGGCCGTAATTCCGTCATCACCCGGCGCCTTGTTGTTTTTGAGCTGTTTCAGAGCCATCCTAATCTCGTACAGGCTGACGTCCGGGATATCTTCGGTATAGTGTCGGGTCAATCTAGCTCTTGGGTCGTTTGCTAGACTCGCAACGGGCTTGCTGATCGATGTGTACAACTGCCCATAGAATGTCTCGATCTCCCTTAGAAGCTCCGGTTTGGCGGATACGATCCTGCCATCGTCGGTCTTCAGTTTCGTGAGTTGGCTCTGCCCAATAGCCAGATCCCTTGCAAACACCTTGGAGCCTTTATTTCGCTCGATCGCGTCTTTAATACGCTCGGTATTGAATCGGCGGAGGTCTCTTTTCAAGGATTTAGAGATCTGTCTATTGAGCTGCCGGTATTTGCACGCCTCATCTGAAGACTGCAGGATCATCTCACGCCTCTCCTTCATAAGCTTGAGGGTATGATCAGAGAGCTTTTTGTTCCTATCTGTACGACGGGTCTTGAAAAACTTAGACCCGACCGTATGGGCAGCTTCCACGAACCCGTTGCTGTATTCATCCACGGAGCTCCCTAGGCATTCGAAACGATTCTGGAGTTCGAGCTGAAAGCTCTCGGGGTTTTGGACCTGGATCTGCGCTGGCCGGAGCGTGGACTTCATCAGTCGAGACCTTTCAAGCTTAATATTAATGTTCAATGTGCCTCTTACCATGCGGTGATCGCTCCCGGTTTTTACCGAATTGATCACAGAGACATCATTGAACATTTGCTTCTTGGTTGACATGATGAAGTCGATCTCATTTTTTGTTGCACCATCGGGGCTCTGCCAGGTCCACTTCCTGTGTTCACGCTTTTTGAAGAAGGAGTTCATCATATAGAGGCCCTCCTTCTCCATAAAACTGGCCAGTAGGTGACCCCGGTGGTTCCGTTGTCCAACTCCAAATTGCCCCACTTGCAGCTCATCCTCGTCTCGTTTGCCCAGTTTCGCGTTGAAGTCCCCCATGACAACGGTGAAGTGAATTTTGAAACCATGCATGGCTCTGGAGATATCCTCATACATGGTCTCTACCTCATCGTCGGGGTGTGCCGAGGTTGGGGCGTAGACCTGTATGACCTTCAGCGAATATCTTGAGGATATTCTGAGTATAAGGTACGCCACCCTGGTCGACACACTCTCGATCTTCACCACGTTGTTCACAAGGGACTTGTGGACGATAAACCCGACACCACCCTGGGACTGCCGGTCACCCTCTCGGAAATAGAGCAGGTTACCGGATTTGAGGATTATCGAGTCCTCCCCCTCTCTTCGGACCTCAGATAACCCTATAATACTCCATCGCAACCTGCTCAATTCTTCCTCGAGTTCGGTGACCTTCTCGTCGGTCCGAAGTGTGCGCGTGTTGTACGTTGCCAGGTCCAGTCGTCGGTGATTGTTGGGGTAGCCGGATCTCGTCCGGAGATTCTTAGCACCCCTTGCCATGCCGTAGCCTCGACCGCTACCGTAGTCGAGGGTAGGCAAGCTGCCGGGTACTAGGGGCCATTTTTTATTTGTGCTATTCATTGGGGGGTTTTGCCATAATCGCCACGCTTGGCAGGCGGGTTGGCGATCGCAGTATGGTTGTTATAGAAGTACAGAGAACGCTGCTGCCCATTCTCTGGTTTGTCCCTTAGTCGCCTCTTACGACACCCACGGGAAGACATGGGATGGTGAAATTCTTTACGTCCGGCACCATACGGAACGGATAAAGTCATCATTCAAACTAAATTAAAATCGGTTCATCCGTTTAGGAGCTATGATGCCACAGACATATACACAAATAGCCAAATTCACAAATTTAGAGAGACAAATGGCCAAATGCACAAACACACAAATACACAGGGTACACAAGTCAAACTTATAACACCCCTCTTTTAAGTCGGGGATTAAAAATGGCGAAATGTAGGCCCTTCCTTGTATTTCCAATTCAAGTGTGATTTTATGTATACGCAAAATATAGGATAAGATGATTGCATTTTTAACTTATGTATACTCATATAAAAGCATTGTACAAAAACGGCCTTAATACCTACCTTAAGCATTTTCTACCAGTTTCCTGTTAAAAAAAATCTTAAAAAAAACACGAGTTTAAATGCAAATTATTGCAATAAGAAGAAAATTTCACGTTGCGTCACGTAACGTAAAGTTTGGCAAGCTGCTCATTCATAAAATCTTAGTCAGAGAGACGGCTTTTCAAACCTCTACTTCCGAAATCACATCCAACAGTAATTTTAAACACTGTTTCCAGGGATTGAAAATCTAATATTCATTCGAAAACTTCAAACTACCTCCTAGAAACGAAACCACGCCTAGTGTTTGTAACTCACTAAGTTTTGTAAGTCGCAAAGTTCTGTAAGTCCGTGTGACTAATGCACTTAGCTGATTGCACTATCTAGTGAAAAATTCAGTGGCACATCACCCTTACGAATGTCTCCTAATTCCGGCAGTCGAACGGTTTGGGGTGCATTCCTAATGCCGTGCTTTTTGTAAATCACGTTTGGGAGGTATGAAGAAGTTTTAAAGCTGTACATGCTTGGCCCAGTGGTGGCCCAGTGTTAATGGCCCCGACTTACATATCGCAGGTCGTGAGTTCGAACCCATGCAGGCGCTTTCTTTGTGTAAATTATTTCATTGCCGTTCTTAAAACGGCGAAGGAAAACATCGTAAGGAAACCGACATGTCCTAGAACCAAAAATTCGAAGACATTTGACATTCACCAACCCGCTTTGTGCCCGCGTGGTGGATTAAGCCCTATTACCTCTCTCACAGATATGATGCCTGTGTCCCAGCAGTAGGAACATTATAAGGCTGATGATGATGTGATGTGATGACATACTTGGCTAGTGGCCCTAAACTAATAAGACAAGACAAGACAAAGATATTTTATTTCAACTAGGCCACCAAGCATCAGCATGGTTCATCGGTTCAAAGTTGCTCAGCGAGCTATGGAAAGGGCTATGCTCGGAGTCTCTCTAAGGGATCGAATCCGAAACGAGGTGATCCGACAGAGAACCAAAGTTGACGACATAGCTCACAGAATAAGTAAGCTGAAGTGGCAATGGGCCGGCCATATAGGTCGTAGAACCGATGACCGTTGGGGTAGACGTGTTCTTGAATGGAGACCGCGAATTGGTAAACGTAAGGTGGGACGCCCTCAGGCTAGGTGAAGTGACGATCTTCGCGGGGTGGCTGGTAGCAGCTGGATAAGAGTTGCCGAAAATCGAAGCAAATGGCGTGCAATTGGAGAGGCCTATGTCCAGCAATGGACTGCTATAGGCTGATGATGATGAGGCCACCAAGCGACACTTTAGAACGTTAGATAGAGAATACATTTTTACCTTTAGATAGATGTCCCACAGATGTGCAAAGACGTCCCCAAGTCCTGCGGACCAGGCCACGTCCAGGATCATATTTTAAGAACTGCTTCTGTTAATGTATATGAACCACTTTCTCTAAGGAAGACAGAAAAATCTCAAATAAAAAGAATCTCCCATACAAACTTTGGTAAAATTTTGTATGGAAAGTATTTTTTTTTTGTAAATTTCCTATGACTTCCTTGAAGAACTTTGTTCTTTTGCATGAGCAGGAGCCATTTATTCCATTCTCAATCTTACTTCTTACTCATATTATAAATGCAAAAGTTTGGATGGATGTGTGTTTGTTTGTTACTGAATAACGCTAGAACGGCTGAACGGATCTGGATAAAATTTGGCATGGATATGGATTATAGTCTGGAAAAGCACATAGGCTACTCTTTGTCCCGGTGAAATTTTACCTTGGGATATTAAAACATTTACACGCATGCGAAGCCGCTGGCAGAAGCTGGTAAAGAATAAAAAATGCACGACTTTGTAAGATTGAGATTCACTGGACAAAGAGATTATTTTTTGTATTAAAAAATATGCTCGCGCTTGACCACTATCTCACCGGATGGTAAGCGATGATGTAGTCGACAGTAAAGCACGCTTGCCTAGAAGTAATCTATTCACTCTCGACTTAAAGATCCCTAAGATTGTAGCTATCGGGAAACACAGACTCCGGCAGGGAATGCCACTCCTTAGCTGTACGCATAATAAAAGTAAAAATAATACCGAGTAGTAATATCGTTGAAGCTTCCATAAATACCTCATAATTTAGGTGATTGTGAATATTTAAGTAGTATTTAAAAAATGTTGCCATATGATATTTAATATTTCAAAGTGCTTTTTCCTCTCATCTGTACTTATATTAGCATAGTAGATGTTACCTTCATAAAGATAAAATGTTTAAGAAATACACAAGCAGATCCTTTCCAGGGTTAATACCTTCTCCATCCTCTTACACGTTCACGTTCAAGATAACGTGGGTCACGTGTTCACGGTAACCATAAACGAAGGTAAGGGGCACTAAAATAAGTATAAATATTTCAATTCACAAGGGCTCTCTGATTCTCTCTATTTTAAGGTAGAAGTTATAGGTGAATTTAAATTTTACTGTGCAATAGATTGTTTGTACTCAATTAAAAATTTATCATTTTTATTGGATACTCTTGTTGGTTATCAGTCACGGATACTTTCAACATAGTACCGTTTTCATTTGGCCTTAAAAGCTATTCCTAAATTTTAGTAACTAATATAAATAAACATTTATATTATTAATGTTACCTGTTATGACTTGGTGGTGCCGAGTCGTGGACACTCACAATAGAAAGAAAGAAAGAAAAAGTGTTAGGACAGAAAAGTAAGATTAAAATAAAATACAAAATTTGAGTACCTAGTAGGATGATTGATAAGTAAAAGCAAATGCATGTCGTGACTGTGGCAAGAAGGCTTCCACTCAGCATAATGCTGTGCCGTGGGAGACCCACAGCAAAGAGCGGTTTTTTTTAACCGTCTGCCGAAGGAGGGTAATGTGTTTATCAGTCTATGTATGTATGTATGAATGTTTGTTTCTAAGTGGCGTTCTAGAAACCAAACGCGTTGGCCGATTTTGATGATTCTTACGTCAATCGATTTATCTAAACCCTGCGCGTCGATTGTCTTAATCCTGCGTGCAGTCGGAGGATACATCTGGTTTTGGTCAGCCAGCTCGAGAATATGTATCCTCCGACTGCACAGCATGATTTTCTTCTTGTTTACGTCTTTTTAGTTCGCTTTTTAAGCAGTCGGGATTTTGAATTTTTTAATTAACTTTTTTTGCAATACTTCTGGTCCATCAGCTCTAAATTGCTGAGCGATCTATGGAAAGGGCTATGCTTGGAGTCTATATAAGGGATCAAACCCAAAACAACATAATCCGGGAGAGAACCAAAGTTGTCGACATAGCTTAGAAAATAAGCAAGCTGAAGTGGCAATGGGCCTAAGTCTTAGAACCGATGGAGTGTCATTCTGAATTTCGACAGTTAATTATTTCGACAGAGGCTCAATTTCGAAAAACAGTAGTTCGACAACTCATTGCTTCGACAGAACATAAATTCGACTAGCATTAGTTCGACAGATTATACTTCGACAACACACATCTTCGAAGAACACTACTTCGACAAAACCATTCCTCGATATGCACTTTTTCGGCGGATCTCTAGTTCGACGGAACATAACTTCGACATAATACTGCTCTGAAATGTGACAATAATAATTGAATTTCGCTTTATATGAAGTTGTAGGCAGGCAGTGACCAATCTAAAAGAAAGAAAACAAAACCGATGAGGCAGGGCCGACTTAAACCAATTGGAGGCCCTGGGCACATTAGGATAATGAGACCCCTATACATTTATTGCCGAAAAATCAGACATACATTTATTGCAGAAACTTGACACAGTTAGTTTGTTGGATTCGGTTTCTCAATGACATTGTTTATGTATACATTTTATATCTATATATATGTATCTAAGTATATATTTTTAAGTAGTAAGTTTAGTAATTTCTTTTTATTTTATTTTTTTCTCCTCGTTCTTTCAGTTTATTGCACCTGCCATGTTTTATCTCTGCACCACCCTAAGGTCGACTGGTAGGAAATGCCTAAGGCATTAAGTCCGCCTTTGTATTTGTGCATAAAGTTTTAATAAATAAATAAATATTTCCTTCGAAAAAAATCGAGTATGACTAACTACAATAACTTCTTGCCTATTAGTTTTTGCATGCGCAAAGCTACTCTACTCTCGCCCGAAAATCAGGCTTTCCGATTTCAGCATGTACAATTTATGCAATGGTAACAATGCTTTAAGGCTGGGTTATTCGAGTCTGTAGGGGTCAAAAAGGCTACCAACGCCCGCGAGACATAACGTAAAAAAAAAGAACCGCTCAAGTGCGAGTCAGAAAATGATCCTTGATTTTCCTCTTGAAGAAATTCAGAGAAGGGCTGTCGCGTAGGAAATGCGGTAGAGAGTTCCAGAGACGCACTGCAGTAACAGAGAAGAAGCCATCATAGCAGCTAGAAGTGTGACGTGGGGTACGAAGGAGAAGAGAAGTGGAAGTGCGACAGGGTTACCCCTCGGAAAAAAGTACCCAAAGCATTCACGAAGGTATTGAGGAGAATTAGGATTGTGTAGGATAGTATAGAGAAGAAATAGGATATGAGTATCTCGACGACGCCGAATCAGCAGCCAGTTCAATTTAGTCCGAAACGCCGACACGTGATCGTATTGTCACATTTCAGAGCAGTATTATGTCGAAGTTATGTTCCGTCGAACTAGAGATCCGCCGAACAAGTGCATATCGAGGAATTGTTTTGTCGAAGTAGTTTTCTTCGAAGATGTGTGTTGTCGAAGTATAATCTGTCAAACTAATGCTAGTCGAATATATGTTCTGTCGAAGCAATGAGTTGTCGAACTACTGTTTTTCGAAATTGAGACTCTGTCGAAATAATTAACTGTCGAAATTCAGAATGACACTCGGAGCGACGATCGTCGCAGGGTGGCTGGTAGCAGCTGGATGGCAGATGACAGTGGCCGAAAATCGAACCAACTGACGTGCAATTGGAGAGGCCTATGTACAGCAGTGGACTGCTATAGACTGATGATGATTATTAATGTTGTTTAACTTCCTCGTTGACTGTCTCGTTGGTCTAGTGGTAACAAGTGCAGCATGAGTTGGATTCGATTCCCGGGACGGGCTAAGATTTATTGGGTTTTTTGAAAGGTTTTTTTTTCAGGCGCAACCTAGATCCTGGGCTTCTGAAATGTGAGTGTAATACAGATGCATCTTCATGTGTTTAATAAGTACGTGTGTATGTAGTTATAAGTAAAATGAACTTAAATTGACATTTAGAGAAGTTTCAAAAATGATTTTTTCCATTATTTTATAACACTTTCACCACACTTCTACCTTCACAATCCACATCTACTACGAACAACTCTAAACAAAACCCTCGACTCCACATTTCATTTTCAAATACATAACTCTTTTAATAAAAATAACGAAACTTTACTACTACGCAAACAGAACCCGCGTGGTTCGAAATTCGTAACTTTAAAAATCTTGCTCACAATCTCACAATATACGTTCCTGTTACGCGGCGTAATAAACATAGTTTAGGTTGAAACTTCTACCAGTACCGTTGTTTCCTTCGGCATTAACAACAATTCTGTGAGCGCTAACATGCTGGCTATAACCGTAAAGATATCAGCAACATTATTTTATTTTAGCTGAAGACTTCTTTGTTGCTGCTTTTCTGGTTGCTGGTGGAAATACGAGGGAAGAAAAAGGTTTTAAATGTGTGGTAAAAGGCGGTGATTCTTCTTTAGGTAGTCTCCATTAGCTGCTCTGTGCGATGGCAAATTTTAATTAAATCATTAGGTACCTATTTATTTCATAATATTTTTTTTTTTTTTCCATTATTATATTGTTATGTTTAATCATAATAATTTAAATTACTATTTATTCAAATAATTGATTATATAATTACGGCTTTTAATGATTTCTTCATAACTCTATTACTTTCATTTTGAAATCAATCAATATAATTTAGAATTTATTATTTTATGAATTTAAATATAAATTAATTTAATATATTAAGCCAATAATTATTAAGATTTTATCAAATTGGAATGAAATTATAATATTAAGGGTATGAAATTTATAATTGTCGATGAAAAAGAGGAAATATTGCGAGTAGCCACATTTTTTTTTTATTGCTCACGCTTGACCACTACCTCACCTGATGGTAAGTGATGATGTGGTCGAATTAATAAATTTTATCATATGTGATGAAAATCGTAGTATATTAACGTTATTTAAAACGTATTAAAGCACTTTAAATATATCAGTAATTAAGACTGTATATAATTACTCTTATCTAATTGCACGTTTATTTAAAGGATTTAATTAAAAAAAACATTGTTAGATTAGCATGAAATAAAGAGGCTTTTTTATAATGGCAATAGCTTAATCTCTATTAATTAAATCAAAGTTCAGACTAATAACGGGCACAATATTTGTGTGTGCATGTGTTCGATACACCTCTGCTAATCCCTTCATAGCTGCCAGTATGCATGATGTTAACAAAACGCAAAATAATTTTGCCAAGACAAACAGACACCAGGCATTTCAAAGAAACTCTCCTTTTGAAAACTAAAACACAAGTAGGTAAGCAGATTGTCAAAGCAAAAACACTGTTGGAGACATAATAAGGAAAGTACAATGTAGGACACACAATCTGTTAGTACTTAGAAGTAACTTTGTCAAAGTACACTGTATTATGCATGGTGTTGGTACACTATTTGTGACTATAGGCCGACCTCTTAACTGAGGACCTTCCTAAGGTAGCAAGAGAGATGCTGACACCCATCAGCGAACTATCGACTGATAGGTCACTACACCCACGTAAACCGTCAACACTAAGTCCGCCTGTGTACTTATATGTTACATGAAGTTTTAATAAATATATAAATACACCCCTTCAGTGCCGTGCAGCTACTTCAGAATGGTCTCAGTTTAGCGGTATGTATATAGCTGCCAACCGTGGCTTCACCTGCGTGAAAGTCTAAATTATCCCAAAGTATCCTAACTACCTGAATAATAAGTATGCTATATATTAATCTGTACCAATTTTCATTCAAAACTGTTCAGTAGTTTTTGCGTGAAAAGTAACAAACATTCATACTCACAAACTTTCACATTTATCATAATAGTTGAATGTTTACGTACCTCTTGTTGTTGTATTGTATTCAACTACTTATACTGCGCATTAGTTGTTGATATTGTATTAAGTCTGTCTGCATCGTATCGGCAAAGTTGAAGACGCAATGCTCAATAGTTTGGTAGGTCATACGGAAATTTTGAGTGACTTAAAGTCGGAGTTAGTTCAAGGAGTAACTGTTAGTTCAAGACTTAGTTCGAGCCAGTATAAGTTATGCTACTTGTTGGCACATGAATTCAATATTATTAAGTAGGTAGCAATGAAATGTTTTGGTGAGAAGGATATATGTGTACATTCGAACAAGGTATTAGGTACTTAAGCCAAAAGGTCTCGCACCAATGCAAAATAAATATAACTGAGTGGTTAAAACTATAACATATGAAGAAAAAGAGCATATTCTAGCCAGACTTACATGAATACTTCTGATATCTTCATTATGATAATTACATAGTTGGTATTTTCCAAATTCGATTAAAATGGCACTATCAGTAAAAACAAACACACACACAAATACACACTAACACACACGCTCACACAAACACACACACATCAATCTACACGCACACTACTATAGACACACATACGCATTCTCACAATCACACTACTCAGAGCTGATAATTACTTTCCAAGTCATTGTTCCTCTGTATTCTTTAAAATTAATTTCTTAATTTAGGTCTCAATTTTGTTAACTGTTATTATGGGAAGGAAAGAGTCAACCCCAACACAAGTATTAATGATTACTTACTGGAGGCTGTCTCATTCACATTTGTATATGTTACCGTTTGAGACACAATAAGCATTTCTTTTTTTTTCTTAAGCGAAAAATACGTCCTTTTGCTACACTGCCAACAATGTCAATAAATATCAATGGTCTCATAAAGCTTCATTCGAAAGCTACAGCTTGCTCGTGACATTGAAGTAGTCTTCCTTCATCCGTAATTTTAATGTTTTATGTGGTGTACAAAAATCCTAGTCACCCAAAGGGCAATGCAGAGCGCTATGCTCGGAGTTTCCTTGCGTGATCGCATCAGAAATGAGGATATCTGCAGGAGAACTAAAGTTACTGAAATAACACGAAGAATTGCGAAACTTAAGTGGCAGTGGGCAGGACACATTGCTTGCAGAACGGATGGCCGATAGGGCCGAAAATTCTGGAATGGCGACCGCGACTAAAAGACGATGCGTTGGAGGGCCCCACACTAGGAGGACCGATGACCTGGTAAAAGTTGCGGGAATGCGCTGGATGCGAGATGCACGGGATTGGTCAATGTCGCGATGCCTGGGGAGGACTATGTTCAGCAGTGGACGTCTTTCGGCTGAAAAAATGATGATGATGATGTATTGAAGCACACTATAAGAAAGTATAAAGTACTTAATTACTACTTTGGTTCCAACTGAACTTTCACTTTTAATAATTTTTCCACAACTTAAACTTTGCATAAAAATCCATTATCTTAAATCTTGCAATTTATCACTTTCTCCTTCTAAAATACTTTTTTCATTTCGTAACTTCTTATTACTAACTATCAATTCATACCGAGTACTCGTAAAAGCAATTTTCAAATGTCGCTAATCCAAGTTATCGCACATTTGCTTGGAAAGCTGGAGACAGCTCGGATTTATGGCTTTAAAACCTTTCTCGAAAATAAAACTTCGATTTGTAAGGATGTCATCGCTGCCGTCCTCGAGAAAGTGCCACTAACTGACAAAATCATATTTTGAGTTATAGAAGATAATCAAAAAACCGCGGACTAATAAAAATCGATGCTATTTATCAACTATAATTCATAGGCAGAGTTTCCGGTGTCAACGAATATATCTTATTAGCGGACGCTTCGTGGTTTCACCCACGTAGTGCCCGTTCCTGTGGTAATACAGGGATAAAAAGTAGCTTATGACATCCGGGGATAACTTCGCTCCCAACGGTGAAAGAATTTTTGAAATAGGTACAGTAGTTTTTAAGTTTATTCGTTACATACAAAAATACAAATCTTTCCTCTCTATAATATTATTATAATTTAGTATATAGTATAGATTGCACACTTTGGAATAGACATTGAATTGAATTGACATTGTTAATTCAAATCAATGACTTAATCTTCTCAATAATAGGTTTGCAAACCTAGAAATTTTGGGGTGTTTTTATTTTGCTTTCCAAAATCTATTGATAGTAGAAAAATACTGCTTAGACAGATCGATAAAGAATTTTTGCTTATTACGATGCCATCAAAAAAACTATTATTTATTAATTTCCAAAATACTTAACGTATTTTACATTTGGTTTCAGCCAAAAAAAATAAAAATAAAAGGAAAACAAAAATAAAATTCGGAAAAATAATAAAAATCACCAATTGTCAGATAGAGGCACTTTAGCTTGACGACAGCAAGAGAATGTTGAGCTTAGCACTATAGGTAACTTGTTTCACAGTTGAGTATTTAATGCAACTGCTTTGTGTAGTTCTGGGGAAATTATAGAAAAGTTGTTTCTTTTTTTTATGGAAATGATAGTAATTAAAAACTTCTGCTTCAGTGCTTTCTTTGTATTGTTAGCAGAGGAAGAGGTCTGTTTTGATATAGGAGTTATTATTGTTGTGCAATTTGTTTGCTTGGACAAGATCATAATGATAATTCCTTGAATAACAAAGGTATAAAATATCACCTTTAATAATAATAATATCAGCTTGTTACTGTCACAGCCCGACAGAACATAGCCCTAAGAATTGCGAAACTTAAGTGGCAGTGGGCAGGTCACCTTGCTCACAGAACCAATGGCCAATGGGGCTGAAAAGTTCTGGAATTGCGACCGCGAACCGGAAAACGATGCGTTGGAAGGCCACCCACTAGGTGGACCGATGACCTGGTTAAGGTTGCGAGAATGCATTGGATGCGAGACGCACGGGACCGGTCAATGTGACGACGCCTGGGGAAGGCGTAGGGGACGCCAGCAGTGGACGTCTTTCGGCTGAAATGATGATGACTGTCCCACAGCTGGGCAAAGGTCTCTTCTAATACAGAGAGGGCAGGAGCATTAATTACCACGCTTGCTCAATAAGGTTTGTTATAATCGCATTGATTAAAAAATTAATGGGGTTAGTATTTGTACAAGCTCTAATCTAAATGGATTAATAACATTTTGTCAAATTAACAAAAGCTTGACTAAACCACTGCTCGCACCCAAATGCATAAGGCCCACCCTAACCGCCATAATTTCATACAACAGAAGCTAATTTCCATTTCAACGCAGATACCACACACCCATTAAAACGATACCCTTACAAAAACAAAACCACCTTTTTCAGAAACCCCCTTATTACCTCCATTAATTCGTAAACCATGAAACCATAAAAATAACCAACAACGTGGCTCTGGTGGTCACGTTGGCCATTCTGAATGGGCCCAATTAGAGTGGTCCCCTGAAAGGGCTCGACCACAGAATAGAGACGGTACAGAAGCTCAACTTCACCCATGGGCGAAAAACACGCACACAAAGAGACCAAATAAAGACAAAGACAATAAATGATGGATGGATTGTGTGGAACCAAATATGAAGCTAGAGAGTAAACCAATAATAATAATACTAATATAAAATAATCGTTCAGATAAAAATACATTTACAGAATCAGAAAATAAGAACAGCTTCAACAGTAAACACAGAATAGGTGAATCGTTGGTAACTGTACTAATGAAAATCATTATATCACAGACACCAAAGTGAGTTCTGTATTCTGCAAACAAAGATAAAGATAGGAGGGATGACGTGCGTTTTTAGTTTGAGTAAAAGTACACAAATTCAAATTCATTTATTTGCCAGAATGTAGGTTTAGAAAGTATGATCTTAAATCTATGATGGTTCCTTTACATTCTACCATTTAATATGGTGTGCAAATATTTAATTTTAACCTGTACTATCATCTTAACTTATCTTAAATTAAGAAAATATACAGTAATAACAAAACGACCTCATGCATTAGGATTCTTATGGAACTAATATAAACAAGCAACTCGTATTCGATTCATTTAATATTGGCTTACGTACGTGTCTATGATTGCGTGCGTCAGCTTTCGCTCGCTTTTCGGAGCCAGCCTTCTGTATTCATCTAGTCTCAACTCAGGCATTTGTTCCGTTACGCCGACCAATTAACGAGCTACGTGGTGATACATTATGCACTAAGAAAGATAGCATCCTACGCTTCGTGAGCACGTGGGTCATACACGTTTACAGATAAAGGTCCTTTGAAACCTTTTTTGTTGCGAGTAATTTCGTAGTTGTGAATGAAATAAAAGTGCCTGATGTTAACTATCTCGTGTGGAACGGTCGGTTTGGGGAATTAGGCTGATGAGGTATTTTGTGGTTTCTATAGAAAGCCTTTTTTGAACTCTACTCCTATTTTGTATCCCTATTAAACTGAAAATCAGCACCGGTTGTTTGCCGCTTAGCAAATGCTGAGTTTCATCGAAAGGGCTACCTTTCAGTACGAGCACGCTCAGCGCAATATTTGATTGTATTCGTTTTTGCTGATGCGTATGTGTTGAAAAAATCTATTCTATTCTAATTCCAATAGATAAATAATCAGGTGTAAAATCATGCAAATAGCAATACTGTTGCTGTTGGCAATATATCTATGTAAATTACCAATTAAATGTCAAATAAAAATAATGCATATCAAATCAAATTAACAATATCAATCAAACGAGAAAAAGTAAAAAAAAAATATGCTTGTCAAATGAGTATAGTATTAATTAATTATATGTGAAATATCAATGACGTCAATGAATTTACACTATTATTGAATTTATACTATTGAAGTTATATGAAGAATTTATAAATGGATTTATATTATTACTACAATTGTGCACAGGGAAGAATAAAACCGGCCGACTAAAGTATAGTTTGTAACTAGTAAGGGGGTTTTGCATGAACATAATTGCAAATTAAAATAAGTGATAATATATGCCAATCATTTGATGTAACCATTTTTTAATCAATGCCAATAAATGATTATGATTATGCATTAAGATAATTAAGTTTGTCTGCCCAACTATTAGTGTGTCCTGAAGACTTAGAAAAAACTACATTTTAAAGTCAAATTTCAAGATATTAATCACGAAAATTCGGAATTCTTTGGAATTTCTGAAAGTTATCATTGATAGAATATTGAGTTCAATTAATCGTACATTTTCCACAAAGATAATAGTAACTAAGCGTTCGTGGTTGACGAAACTAGTGAACTTCATTAGCTTCCAGCCAAATTGAATAATCCAAAGCCAAATTCTCATACACGCCACGTAAGAGCAAATGAAGTACTGCCAGTCACCCATCAACGTATTCCGCGCAAAAGTGGGTCAGCGCAAAAAAATACATCCCCAACTCGACGCGTCAAATTGAAAAAGTTACAGAAATTTTAACACATCACAGTCCTTGAAATTTGTTCCAATAACTTCTTCTTTTTTTACAAAAATTCTAACGGAACGTGTCGAAATTGGTTGAAATGAAGTATGATCATGGAATAGAAAGAATTGGAGCGCTAAAGTTCTTGCACTACTCGTGTCATTATTGTTTTAACCGAGTTCACGGTGCAGTCAGTGTTTTCGACTTTGACTCAGGCAGATCCGCTGCCTGAGTCAAAGTTTTATATGTATTATAGAAATGTAACTGTCAACAGTTACAAATGGATTACCACCGCTGTCTCAACTTACTACGCAACTTAAGGAACCAGATATTGAGTGCCTAACATGACGCTTGTTCCCGATTATCTTACCCTGTAAAAACTTGAAATGAGAAGTTTATTTATTAATATTTTAGTTCGTTAAATTTTAGTTCATTGTTGCGAAGTTCACTACCGCGATGAACGTTACAGAGAAAGTTTATTATCGCGACGTTCGTCGCTGCGAAAGTTCTTTACTGCGATGTACGTTACTGCGAAAGTTTACCATTGCGTCGTATTTTGTCGCGAAAGTTCTTTACTACGCTGTACGTTACTGCGAAAGCTTACCATTGCGAAGTACGTTGTCGCGAAAGTTCTTTACTGTCTACGTATGTTACTGCGAAAGTTTACCATTTCGACGTTCGTTGTCGCGAAAGTTCTTTACTGCGTTGATTGCAGTTTCGATAACACGCTATTGCGATGTAGCTGATGCAGGAGGGTTGCTGATACTGGTGATTGTAGACAAATATTATACATGCTATATACCACATCACAGTCCTTGAAATTTGTTCCAATAACTTCTCTTTTTTTTAAATTCTAACGGATCATGTCGAAACTGGTAAAAATTAAGCGTGATTATGGAGTAGAAAGAAACGGAGTGCTAAAGTTCTCGCACTATTCGTGACATTTTTTTTTTATTATTGATATGCTCGCGCTTGAACACTCTCATTATTGTTTTACTCGGGTACACGGTTCAATGTTTTCGATATTGACTTATGAAGCGGATAGTTTTATATGTATTATAGAAATGCAACTGTCAACAGTTCCAAATGGATTACCACCGCTATCACAACTTACTACGCAACTTAAGAAACTACAAAATGAGTACCTAACATAGTTATGTCGCAGTTCCATGTTCCAAAAACTTTAAATAATTATTATTTATTAAGACTATGTGAGTGTGAATCATTTAAGACTCCATTTTCACCACTTCTTGACCCTAAAATTTGCTCGATTGCTCTCGTCTTTGGCAAGAGAATATTACCCTCACATTTCATCTTCGATTGTTTGGGAGTCGCTTGAGAAAATTCGTTTGAGTGTATTGCTTTGGAAAATATTTGTTTTGTGTTGGTACCATGCGGTATTGTTGTGTATTGGTGCCTTCAAGGTCGAATATATTGGTTTTTTACTCCGCAGTTATTTAGGAAAGCTGTTTCGTGATTGTTTTCATACTTATTTTGAAAATAATAGAAGGAGCTGGTATTGCAGTGGCTAGAAGCATACTTGTTGAACAATCAACTTTCAAGCTTAGTGGTTTGAAAGAACTAGGATGCTCTCAGAAAATTTATTTTAAAATAAATTAAAACGAGTAAACATTTTTAGGGTTCCGTACCCAAAGAGAAAAAAACGGGGCCCTATTACTAAATAAAAACCAGGCAGTTGAAATTTTCACAGATGATGTATCTGTTGCCGCTATAACAACAAATACTTAAAAACAGAATAAAATAAATATTTAAGTTGGGCTCTCATACAACAAACGTGATTTTTTTGCCGTTTTTGCGATAATGGTACGGAACCATTCGTGCGCGATGAGTCGCACTTGGCCGGTTTTTTTAATAAAGATTTTCGGTAGGTACTCAGTATATAAAAACACTGACTTACAACTTTAAAACTTTCGCATTTCATAATTGAAAAACAATATAAAAAAAAGGTTTTTTTTAAATTATATTTTTATATCAATCGAAATTTCATCGCGTTAAATTCCCGTGATATATTGTTTTTCAATACTGACTTACACTAAGACAACTGAAATGTAGGTTATCTCCCAACGAGAACCTTCTCCAACACTTAAAATATTCTAAAATACATTTTAAGAAAATTCAGCTGCTTCACCTTCAAAAGTTCAAAAAAACCCTTTGAAACAAGTCTAATACTAATGACTCGGGTCTTGAGCAATATTAACGAGTGTTGCTTCAAACTTCAGATTTGTAAGCCGCAAAAAAGCAAAAATCGACAGGCAGACAGTTGTAATGGCTCCTTGAAACCCCTCATCTGGATTATAAAGTACATAGGCTGAAGAACACAACAAGTCTTTAAGGGCTTTAGCGATCCAGCTCTTCTCTTAATCGTGCATAAGAGGCCTTATGTCGAAAGTGTAATGAGAGCCCTTGGAGCTCAAACGTGTAAAAGTTGCAATGATGATACAAATATGTAGAGTGGAAAAACCTTACTTGACTTTGGTACTTCTTGTTTTTATCATTTTTCGAAAGTTTTGTTTTGCTTTTGAAGTCGGTTTATTTTTTGTGCAAAAGATTTTATTTCTCTCTTTTCAGTTTTAGCACCATGTTTAAGTAATTTCTATAGTACGGTACCTAAAGGATTTACAAAATACCCATAATTACTCAATTTACACATTCGTTTTGTTTGTCGCTAAGGAGTTCGGTTGTATGTTCCATATCTTGCAAACTGCTAAACCGATTTTGATGAAACTTTATTTATTCCCTATTATTCCCTAAGTTGAGAAATATTGAATCCAACACAAAAAGATTGATCACGATCCGATAAGTAGTTTTGGATAAATGCGTGGACAAACATACACACAAATATACACTTATCAAATTTGTCACACGTGTTTAGAAGCCCACATAGAATATAACAATATTACATACATACGTGTCGAATTGATTACCTCCTTCTACTGCATGAGGTTCTGGGTTTGATGCCCGGGTCGGGGAAAGGATTATTGGGTTTTATTATTTGGGATATCTCAATAGCAGCTTGGTTTAAAGTAGTGTCCGGTTGATGGCAATCGGTCAGCCTCCTATGAAAAGGAACTTAAATATAACTGGTGAAGTGTGGGTGTATTATGCACCTCTGCCTTACCCTTCGTGGAAAACAGGAGTGATGTTATGTTAAGTTTACATTATACTAGCTGTTCCCCGCGGCTTCACTCTCGTGGCCCACCCCAAAGAACCCGTTTTCGGAATAAAAAAAATAGCCTATGTCACTCAGGAATAATGTAGTCACGGTATTGATATCTAACAGTATTGTGAATCGGCCCTGTCCTTGAAATAAGTGCCTACAAGCGCGCGTCACGTAAAAACGCGTTACGGCTGCCCGCCTCTACTTCCTTGAGTTTCTTTTTAGTTTTGTGATTGTAATTATCTCAGTCTTTTCTCTAATCTGAGATAAATATTATATTTTATTACACTTATTTTAAATCTTACTAGGTAGGTACCTACCATTTATTACCTTCATAGGTACCTAATTATTTTATAATGATATTTCGTCTAATTCAATAATTTAATTAAGTAGCTAAGTACATGAGTAGATAGGTTTGTTGCACGTGTTTTCGATTTCCGTGTTGGTATTTTTAGAATGAAATTTTTTCTGCGGGGGGAGGTAAACGGTTAAGGGGGGGGGGGGTTAATCCTATCTTGTACTCCTGGATGAAGTAGCGGAGGGCAGGGGGGCAAATTTTTTGTCAGAAATGCGCTAACTCCAACCGTTTCTGAGATATGAGGGTTTTAAAATTTTTGTTGGTCGTATTTTTTTGCCTTTTATCGGTCTCTCTGAGCTGTTTATGTGACAATGGTGATCAATGTGGACCTTATGCTAATGAGAATAAGGGTCACTTTTGCTTGTCAAAGAAAAGCGACCTTATTTCAATGTAAATAAGGGTATTTTTGTTTTGTTTTTTAGAGTTTTATTAATCGTAAATAAATGCGGGTTTGGCTCGCTACGTTTTCGAGTTTTTAACGTTTTTAATTTTTTTGACGCATTTTCCAGGAGTGGATCTAGAATAAATGCTATGCAATAGCTTTACCGCGGCAGTCCCCGAGTGCCACACGACTTTTTTTTATCCAGGTGCGTTAAAGATGAATGAAATCAACCTAAAACAGCACAATATAATGTCGTAACGATTAAAAATTGCATCTTACAATATAATAAGGTCAGTAGCGTCCTCAAGTGATAAAAATTAGAATTTGATGAATGATACTAGTTTACCATACATCGTATAGATGGCGCTAATGTATAATCGATTAAACAATATTATTTAGTTATATTCGAATGTGTGTAATAATTAATACAATAAACATACCGTTCTATTTAGAAACAATTAATTAAATCTTATATTTAAATTAGAAACATGAAGTAAGCTATAGATGAGCGGTCTACAAACATAAAGAAAAAAATAACGTCCAAGGTTTATGCGGTTGGCAAGATGTATGATCTTTCTCATTGTGCGTCTTGATGAAGCTACATCTAATATAATAAATCCCAAGAAAACGTAATTAATCTTGATGACTCGAGGGATTAAAGGGACCAGCGGTAAAATAAAACGTTCCATTGATTTAAGGAACTTGGGAGCTTGAGTATCAGTTTAATTAGTCTGAATATCCAAACTTTATATCAACCATGCGTTTTGTGAATCTCATCATGAATTCATTCATGATTTTCATTCTTCTTGGCCGGGTATTTAAATAAACATCTGAACATATAAATATGGTTATCTCAACTTAGCATTTATCAACATCCCAAGACTTAAGCAGCAGGGTCCAAATACAAATGTCCTCATGGTGTATTTGATGCATAGATAGATACAACTGCACAGGCTGAACGATGCTGTTTGAGACAGCATATCTCCGGTGTTGAATCTTAAGTGTTTATCCTTTCAAATGTAAGTTGTACTTACTTAATAATATTCATCAAGAAACTTCAGTGACAGAATGTATTTGTGAGAAGATTAAATTAGTTGAGAAGACCAAGTGAGAGACTTTTACTTTAGTCAATACCTCACGTGAAACTATTCCTCTCCTCTCATTCAGTAGTCCATCCAAAGGTTGTCTGTAAGAGGTTGCCCTGTGCGATAAGACCGCTCATTGTACACTTTCTTTTATGTATTTTTGTCCTGTATATATATTTTTGTGGTGTACAATAAAGAATAAAATAAATAAATAAATTTCCCTATATTTTAGTCTCATGCATTCACTACCACTGGGTTTGTTGGTGAGTAGGGAACAACTAACCTTACAGTATTTAAACCTTCAGCCATATTAATTTTTAAGTAAGTAAGTAAGTACTTGTACTTATTTCAATCAAATATTCAAAAATCACGCATACTGCTTACAAAACTATCACACCGTTCGTGGTTGTTTGCGACTGTAGTGTATCGAGTGTTGGCTGAACTCAAGGCGCATAGGTCTGACTCGTGTTCCGACCGTTTTTATGAAGATAGAATACTGTTAGATATCATTACCGTGATGTAGCTTTTTTCTGGTGAAAGAATTTTAAAATTATTATAAATATTCTAGGGGGTAACCCCTACAGCCTCACAAACTTTACCTCTTTATAATATTAGTATAGATAGTATCGATATTTTGAATAGCAAATGTTGATACGAATGTGTAATATGAAAAAGATTTATGACAAACTAGTTGGTTTCAAATATATTATGGGTTGAACTCACCATTGTGTTACGATGATTTATAAGATAAGTGATTTCAATAAATAAATAATAATTATCTATGTGATCTGTGTTTGCTTTTTGTGTTATGACTTTGAGTTATAGCTTTAATATCCAGTGGTCAATGTTTTGGCAGAACTTTAACGAACGCTAGCGTAGAAAACCAATTTTTATTTGTAATCTTTCAAACGAAACTCTTTTCAACACTTTTTGTTATAGCATCTTGTCTTGTCAAATTTTGATCATTCAAACCAAATATTTTTTTATTAACAATTTGTTTACGCCAAAATAATTGAAGGCCTGACTTCTGAGCTAGGTTAAAACCTGTAGTAGTCAGTCCCATTGTTGACGCTTGTTTTCAATAGTAGTGACAAAATAAATATATTAAAACAAATTGCTGTGAATAACAGTGCTCACTGTTCTCTTTCACTTTTATTGGAATAACTATGTATTTAGCGTTTATTATGTCCAAAGTAGGATGCGTAGCTAACTGCGTAGCATGTTCCATTGTAGGCTAGACGAGCACGCTAGCCACGTGTTCTTACATATAGAAAAATCTTCCTTGTTGTAGTAAGTTATCATTATTATGAAGTTACTTTATTAAAACACACTGTTGTTTTTAGGGTGCAAATAAAACCTAAAGCCGATTGGATTTTGAAGTTACTTGTTAGACACATTTTTACTTGTGAATAAAATAGAATTGAAGTATTTTCTTTCCGATTACTACGTTGTATTCCGATAAACGAACTATGCTTTGTTGAAAATTGTTTGCGTCAACAAAAACTTGAAAATCTCGGATAGCTCACAGTGGTTGATGACGAAACACTAACAAAGCCTATCACAAGTTTATTGTTAGACAGATCCCGGGGGCGCCATTGTGCAGGGCCGGATCAATTTTACGGCTAGCTAAAACGGACCCACCGTTTCCACAAAACTGACTGTCAGCAAATTTATGAGCAAAAATTTTAAAATAGAATTTCAGTTTTCCATCGAAGAACCAGGTATTTTTTTTGTTTTTCGCAATTATGAAATGCTTTATATATAGAGATACAGATTTTTTTAAGGATCGAATAATTGTTTTTTTTTGCGCTAATGTCTAAGAAATGTTGGCAAATTCACTTATGAAACTTCAAAGCTAGGTCCAATGTTCTAATTTGTTGCTTCCTACGGATAATCATCGTAATTATATATTTACAAAAACATCAATCTGACGTATCCTTAATTGCTTTCAAAACAACAATATTAAATCATATTTATATTAAAGCGTTTGCTTTTGACGAAACCAATTATAAATCGGATTCCCAAACAAAAATAATGCAGATCGGAATACAATATGAAAATAAATTGCCGATTCTTTGTACAAAAATATTTACAATATGAAAATTCGTTGCCTATTTCCAACAAATTGAAATATCAACATTTTAACAATTCGCAAACAATTAGCACCTGCGTCTGACGAGTGTCAAAATAGAAAGCGTTATTGAAATTAATTAATGTTTATTTTTGAAAGAAATGTGAAAACAAACTAAACCACAAAATAAACTATGGATTTACTTTGTAATTGTAGAAACTAGCCAGCTATGAAAATATCTACTATTCATATTACACAAGTGACAGGGATAACATGTATCCAAGAAATTATCTCTATAGTTTAGTCCAGGGGTCACGAAATGGCGGACTGTGGTTCGGATCCGGACCGCTGACCTATTTTGTGTGTACCCTAAGTAAACAGTAGAATATATTTTACTTGTGTTACTTGAGTACGTAATTTAATAGTTTATCCTGCGCTTTGTCTTTACTACCGCCGAGTCGACAACGGCGGAGTACGGAGCGCGAGATCGTCAGTCGTCGCGGTGGAAAAGTACATTTCGGAATAGACTTACCGATGTACATGTCCAAGATGTAATGACAATAGCCTGCACCAATATCAGCCCAAAATTTTAGCCCATATTTCAAGACAAAAAAATGACATTATTCATATTAATATTTGCAAAAAAAACTTTAAATTATATTCAGGTATCCTTGATTGGGGCACAAAATAAGTAAGCGATGGGCGGCGCGCCGCAGGCAGAGAGTAGCGATTTTGCACGCACACATTATCAAAACGATATTACAGGGATTCTCGGGCAGTATTGGACTGAGCTCAGTCGCGGTTGTTACGATTATTTGCACGGCCATTTAAGAAGCTCAAAATATATATTTTTGGCCTAGTTATATTGGCCGCGACTTATAAGTAGTAGGTCGTGGGTTCAAACACAGGCAAAAAGTCCAATGGCAAATTGGTCTTAGGAGAACGGTTGCGGAATCGGTTTCCTCAACCGGCATGTACCTAGGAACAAATGCAAATCATCATCATCCACAGCCCGACTAAGCCCACTGCTGAGCATAGGCCTCTCTCTTCTTGTACCAATCACCACGTTCCTGTGCCAACCTCATCCAGGTTCTACCCGCAATGACAACAATGTCATCTGCCCATCTCGCCGCTGGACGACCAATACTTCTTCTTCTTGTTCTTAATTTTATTATTATTGTTTATTTATTTATATTCACATAATGCTAAGTAACTTATAAACTAAGCCCCACAAAACCGTAGTAATGATTTGACTGTGGGGTCGGTGAGTCACTATACACTCATTCTTAAATTTCATACATAAAGCTAATTATTAATTAAAGACACATTTCTAAATAATATTTTTTTAACGATTTTTAAAGCTGTTTATATTCGTTTCACTCCTTATATCTGCCGGCAGACTGTTCAATAGATATGGTATTCGTTTTTTTAGGGTTCTATCACCAAAGTAATTAGTGACTCTGGGTACATTGAATCTGCTAGCAGCCATAGATAGTGTGTTATGGTTGTTGATTACGTAAGATAAGTTATGCTCTTGGGTGCCATGGTGGTTAACTGCTAAAAGATACCTATGTTTGTAACTGATCGGTAGAATTTTACATATTTTGAATAGTTTCCTATAATCTCCTTTACAATTGTTTTTAGTTTTTTGAGTAAAAAGTAGTTTCAAGAATCGAATTTGAAGAGCTTCTAATTTATCCAAGTTGGTTTTGAATGTTAATCCATAGCTGTCAAGAGCATAACTCATAATAGAATCTACTCATGACATGTATGTACATCTTAATATACTAATAGGAACCTTAAAGCTTAGGTGGTACATTTTACTTAACAATATTCTTAATTTACTACAAATATAGTCTATGTGTTGGGACCAAGAAAAGTTCTCATCTATTTTCATGCCAAGGTAGGTTACACAGTCAACTCTTTCAATAGGATTACATTTACAGTCCAGTAAGTTATTATGGTGGCATATACTAGTGTGGGTAAATAAAGGTGGAGTCGCACAATGAGGTCGTAAATATGGCGAATGAATTAACAATAATTTAGTTTTATTAGCGTTTAATATGATAATAAAATGAACACATTTAATTTCAATGTAGAACAATGAAAGTTCTACAATAAAAGTAACTATTACCGACACTGAACACTTCCCAATCCGTCCCTGCATTCACGTCAAGGGATCTTTAAGCACTATCTCAAGAACAGTCCTAATTTATATTAAAGGAACCAACAGGGATCTCCAGCTGATTTGATTACGAGCGATTAATTCAAGGGAGTCCATTGGACCTCAAGTATTATAAGCAATAGAACAAAGGCAGACTTAATTAATTCTTCTTTCATTTTGTTCCTTCTCGTTTTGATTACTTCGCTTGTATTTGATAGTCGGCGCTGCGTTGTTAATATTATATTTTTGGATTATAAAGGGTAGAATTTTTCCTGAAGCAACGGTTTTCTTATAATTTTGACGCCTTTTCATGAAAAGTGTATTAATTAATATTGTTCGCTTGGTTTGAATGAATACGAAAAAAAACCGTACTTCAGCTATTTTGTAAGCCGTGGTTCACTTAACATTATACTGCATGTTTTCTTGCAGTATCATACTTTTATCAAACGGAAAAAGCCTGCTTTTGATACTATAAAAAACATACGGTTCAATGCCGTGTAAACCCAATACAAAACGTTCTATATTCAAAAATAAACAAAAGAAGGTCTGCCCCGAAATGCTCTCAGAAAGTTACATGTCAAGGCTAGAACAAAAATATGTCAGCAAGAAATAGTGGAGCTACGAGACCAAGGGACATCTGACCTTAAAACTTAGCTAGGGATTAAATGGGTTAAGGTCAAAGCACTTTTTCATGGAAGCTCCTTGTCTCACTAATGCAACTTATATGTCGACCCGTCTCACTTCCGTGACGCCCTTAAGGCTGCGAACACAGTAGCAAAAGCGGAGTAAACGTGCTTGTTAACTGCACACATAAAGCCATTGTGAATTGTAGTAGTGGGTTTCTGCGACACGATTACAGAATTTTTGCTAATACTGAGTATGTGACGCGTTTTTCTCAAAATAATGAGTGGGTTAAGTGTAGAATACGAATCAGGGTCTGAAGTAAAATGGGTAGATTTACATCATGATTCAGATTTGCTAAAAAAATGGATGGCAATTTTGGATTTTACATAATAGGTTGGCCTTATTTAAAGATTCTAAATTTCTTTTTTTATTAACAGTCCAGAATATTTATATAAATCATCATCATCATCAACCTTCCCATCCTCTTAGTGAGAGAGGTAATAGGTCTTAATCCACCACGCGGGCCCAGTGGGGGTTAGTGAATGTCACATGTCTTAGAATTGTTGGTTCTAGGACATGCCGGTTTCCTCACGATGTTTTCCTTCACCGTTTTAAGAGCAGTGGTGATGAAATAATTTACACAAAGTAAAGCGCCTGTCTGGGCTCGAACTCACGATCTACAACACGTAAGTTGGGGCCGTTACCACTGGGCCACCACTGCTCTCTCGCTTTATATATATATTAGTATGATTATATTTAATTGTAATTACAGGACATGCTGCGCTTACCCCAAAATTATTTAAGAACAGGAGGATGATGAAGTGCTGTTACGTGCAAAACTCCCCTATTTCCAAACTGCAATCACTCGATCAAACAATATGGAATCAAAAACATTCTGCTACCTATAGTAAAATTCAAATCCCCAGAGCCTACAATTTGCACTAATATAATGAACGACGTGTCCCACTTTAAATCCCCTTTTTAAAGCGAGATGGGAACTCGTCATACAAATCTGTCGACAGCGTGAAATCATTCTCGGAACTCGTACAATGCATTGGTATGTGTAGAAGTTTCATAAAATGGAAAATTGTGTAGTGTGGTGGCAATCAACATAATTTCTACGGTATTTATTTTTATTCATAAAAAACAATACGGGCCAATATCACTGCTGAATGCAAAACCATTCAGTTTAGTCATAAGAATTTTGTCTAATCACTACTATGATACATTAAACCAGTCGGCCAGTCGTTAAGGAAAATCAGAAGCCAGAAATTCAGTGTTGCTAAGGGGTCTCGTGTTACTCAATTACTGGGTAGGCGTCCAGATCCCGTTAGACTGGAAGCCGACCCTAATATGGTTGGAATAGAGCTAAGCAGAGTCATTGATAAATTAAACCATATGTACTATTATTTATTTTGGTTCATTATTTGAACGAACCCAAATGATTGTTGTGGGTACTCGTAAACTAACACCCACAAGGTCTTCTTTCTTCTTCTATTCGAGTCGATGGAAAAGGCAATTTTTTAATTATTTTGGGCCGCTTAAGTGACCATGCTAATCGCAGTGATAGTGGCGTTCATAAGGTCCTCTGAAGTGCAGGTGTATGGACTCTTGGAGCACTCTAATAGGTGTTTCATATTCTGCAAATGAGTACCGCTCTCACATTGGGTATCAGAAGGGTCTGTAAAACCCAATTTTGCCAAATTGTGTTTGCAGTGGCCTACCTGGGTTTGCAATCGATTAAGTGCTGGTCTTAAAGTAAGTACCTACAATGGGAGGTTGGGAATAGTACGCCATACCTGCAGGCCGAAGCCAACTCACGTGGTGGGCAGACTGGTGAGCTAGTGATACTTCGAGCTCCAAAATGGCGGCTCTACTTATTCAGGTTGCACACAACACATTCCATAGTAATAGACACAGTTTATAAAGTTATCTGCAATCCAACTAATTGTATGCTTCAGTCTTCAGCCATGTGGCATGAAGAGCTGGCGGTGAGATACGAATTCCTCTTACGGTCAAGTTTCAATTCGGTCTGACTCCTTGGCATGGGCGTACATTTAAGGAGCAGGATAAAAAGGAAGGAAGCTCGCCCATGAAACGTCAAATCCCTTGTCAACGAGCCCGAGCATTGAAATTATGACTTATTTCAAGAGATGGCGCCACCACAGTGTACCCACGGTATAAAAGCTTACGACAAAGTTTTAGAATGTTCCAAATTTAATTTTCCTAGAGGGCACGTAGTTTTCTCGTATTATTATTTACAAGTATATTGTATACAAGTGGTCCTTCTGTTTCACCTTTTAGTACGTCCCGGACTCAACTTCATTAGTTAATTGGCTAACAATCATGACTGGCACATGCCTATTAAGTTAATTGAAAGTCAGTTACAAGAGAGTAAAATTGTGCACTAATGAAGGGCGAGAATTTTTACACGGTCCTTGATAAGTTGGCACCCTTTATTTATAAGGTTGATTAATTGTTGAAGATTTTAGGAAGGCAAAATTAAACTTATTTCTTCTTAGTTTATGTGATCTATGTGCCTCTTTATGATTGAGCTAAAAATGCAGTATTAGCGGAGCTGTGACTATTCCACCAAAGCTGCACAAGCAAATAAGTGGTTTGATAATGCGTAGCAGACTCCAGTGTGCGAGGAAGCTATTATTAATATGTGATACAAAATAAGAGACTATTGTTCTGTATGTATAAAAATTTACAAGTCCGTGATTAGACCTGCCGTACTGTATGGATCAGAATGTTGGACTGTGAAAAAGATGGATAAAAAGAGATTGCATTTATCAGAGATGAGATTGTTGTGATGGATGTGCGGAGTGACGAGTATGAATAAAGTAAGAAATGAGTATATTAGAGGAAGTTTGTAAGTGACGCCAGTGACAGAAAAGTTGAAAGGAAACCGTCTGTCCTGGTATGGTCATACGTGATGAGGAGGCATGAAACGCATGTTACTAAAAGAGTTATGAATATAAATGTGGATGGATGGAGAGGGGGGGGGACGGCTAAAGAAAAAATGGATGGATTGTGTGACGAGTGATATGAAAGAAAAGGGAGTCAGTAATGGCGTGACGGGGGCAGGACGGTATGGAAGAAGAAAACATGTTGCGCCGAACCCAAGTAACATGGGACAACGGCAGGAAGATGATGATGATGATGTATAAGACCTTCCGCTAAGACCTTTTCTACTAGACCTATGCGAGGTTAGAAAAAGGATTTATATAATTGGCCCGTAAGCACACATTCCTCGCGACACGTCTTTGCACATTTTTGACTGACCATTATAATAACAACTCTTTGAATGTTTACTCTGTTTACAATGGGCGATTACAGACTAAGATCAATATGAGTCCGGCCACTAAAGCTTCGATAATCCAATATAAAATAAAGCGAATTCTAAATTTGAATCCACGTTCGAAAAACAAAAGTAAATCTGCTAATAAAAAAGCGAACACATCTAACATTCTAGTTCAAGAGATTCCAATATTGAAAATAGATATAATAATATGCTAATAACATTCTTCTTGCAAGAATAAATCAAAATCTAGGCTTTTGTAACGCTGAAAATTATTACAGGGATAAAATCCGATAGCGAGGCTTTAATTCAATAGAGTTGTTAAGGAGTTTATGAGGACTGTATTAAATGACGAAGCTGATTACTTGATTTCAATGATTTATTGCTTAGCTGAAGAGAGTTTACAATAAAAAATAACGATTCGACGCGTACAATGCTCGCGGAAGATGGTCATGTGTGTGGCGCTCCCAGCCGCGCTTCTGCCTTATACGGAGATGGCCGGCGCAGGCACCCCTTCGCCCGCGTCCCGCCGTGTCCCCGCGGTCGCCGTCGCTGGTGCCGCCTCCATCATTCGAGAACGTTCCAAACAAGAGTCATAGTGTCTTTGGTATTCAGAGTTGAAAGTACTGCGTATAAATTGTCCAAGATCTTATTAAGACTTCATTGATATTCGATGCACTTCTCACTTCTACGGATCAAAGATGTTAAGAGGATGGATTGTTTAAATAATTTATCATTTTCTTAAGGGTGACCTAATGATGTCCGCGGGTATACCCTGGAGGTGAGGTGCTCAGGACTGGTATACCTACCTATGTGGCGAAGCTTGTGGTTGGCCTTTGTCCAAAAGTATACTTTTCTCAGCTGAAACGAACCCGTACTTCTCGAATCCTACACGATAGTTTATAAAACTATATATGAAATGCACGGAACCTGCACAACATGCATGATAATATCGATATTAACTGTAAATTTTAATGGATATTGTCATTCCTGATATTTTTGTAAAATAACTGACTATATTTTTCAAAATAGTATTGCCTCGTAACGTCAATGGAATTAACCACTCTTTTATATTTTTGTTATGCAGCTTGGACATCCGACCTGAAACTGTTGAATAAAAAATCACCTTTAGGCTTCATTAACCGACTTCCCAAAAAGGAAGAGGTTCTAAAGGTCTTAAGGGGTACGCAGATCTCTCATTTCACCGGTTATGTTCAAGTTTCATGAAATCTATTCTGGCGTTGTAGTAACCTTACTAACTTGCCTATTAGGTAGGTACAACTAAAAAGTGAAAAATAAAAACTTTTTTGTAAAAAAATACTACCGACTTCCAAATACAAGTTATTTTCCACTTTGTAGTTTTGTATTTGGAAGTCGTTTTGTATTTTTTTGCAAAAAAGTTTTTTTTTAAATTAATGAACGAAACAAAGTAATAATAGATATTTTGTTTTAGTGGCTGACTAACTAATGAGTGCACTGCTCAGCTCGTCGGGTTTCATGAAAATACCTTACCTACAATGTCTCCAATTTAATATTGTTAATGTTGTAGTTATCTAAAAGTGTAGTAAACACACAAAACGTACATTAGTTACATAAGTACCTACCTAAACTCTGATTTTTAATTTCGTAGACCAAACTGACATTTGGTGGGTTACCATTTTATCGTTACATAAAAATAGTTTTGTATCCTCAGTGATCAAAAGTTAATCGAAAACCGAAGTAAATCGGAAATGGAAGTATTTCACGGCAAAAAAAATACAGTTGTTAATATGCTAGCGGCCCTTATTTAATTTATTATCATTTATGTCAGACTACATTCAATCGATCGCATTTATTTTGTTGATTTTTATTTATTACATTAATAGTTTATTTGTTATGAGTATACATACTGTTATATTTATGTGTTACTTATTTTTACCGTATGGTGACGGACGTAAAGAAATCACCATCCCATATATTCCCGTGGGTGTCGTAAGAGGCGACTAAGGGACATACCAGAGAATGAACAGCAGTGTTCTCTATGCACTTTAGCAACAAACTGCGATCGCCACGCTTGGCAGGCCAACCAATATGAATAGCACAAAAAAAAAAACGGCCCCGAGTGCCCGGCAGCCCGTCTACTCTCGGCTACGGTAGCGGCCAAGGCGATGGCGAGGCAAGGGGTGCAAAGAATCTCTGGATTGGACCCGGCTACCCCAATAAACACCGACGACTGGACCTGGGAACATATAACACGCGAACACTCCGGACCGACGAGAACATAGCCGAACTTGAGGAAGAATTGAGCAGGTTACGATGGAGCATTATAAGGTTATCTAAAGTCCGAAGAGAGGGGGCGGACCCGATAATCCTCAAATCAGGTAACCTGCTCTATTTCCGAGAGGGTGACCGGCAGTCCCAGGGTGGTGTCGGCTTTATCGTACACAAGTCCCTTGTGAACAACGTGGTGAAGTTCGAGAGTGTGTCGACCAGGGTGGTGTACCTTATACTCAGAATCTCCGCAAGATATTCGCTGAAAGTCATACAGGTCTACGCCCCGACCTCGGCACAACCCGCCGACGAGGTAAAGACCATGTATGAGGATATCTCTAGAGCCATGCACGGTTCCAAAACTTACTTCACCATTTGTCATGGGGGACTTCAACGCGAAACTGGGCAAAAGAGACGAGGATGAGCTACAAGTGGGGCGATTTGGAGTTGGACGTCGAAACCACCAAGGTCACCTACTGGTCAGTTTTATGGAGAAACTATAGGCCCATCTCACTTCTTAGCCATGTCTACAAGCTGTTTTCTAGAGTCATCACGAATCGTGTCGCGCGCAGGTTTGACGATTTCCAGCCACCCGAACAAGCCGGATTCCGTAAAGGCTTCAGCACCGTGGATCACAAACATACTCTGCAGCAGGTTATACAGAAGACTGAAGAGTACTACCTGCCTCTCCGTTCAGCGTTTGTGGACTACGAGAAAGCCTTCGATTCGATCGAGACTTGGGCTGTACTGCAGTCTCTCCAACGGTGCCAAATTGACTACCGGTACATCGAGATGTTGAAGTGTTTCTACAAAAACGCCACCATGTCAGTTCGACTTCAGGATCAGACCTCGGAACCCGTACATTTGCAGCGAGGAGTGAGACAAGGAGACGACATATCTCCGAAGCTGTATATCGCTGCACTGGAGGACGACTTCAAGGTTCTGGACTGGAGAGGGCTGGGCATCAACGTCAATGGCGAGTACATCACTCACCTTCGGTTTGCCGACGATATAGTGGTTATGGCTGAGACCATGGAGGACCTCAGTACAATGCTTGATGACCTCAGTAGAGGTTCCGAAAGAGTGGGTCTTAGAATGAACATGCACAACACCAAAGTGATGCTGAATGCCCATGTTACACCCACTCCTATTAAGGTCGGAGACTCTACACTCCAAGTTGTGGGTGACTACGTCGAACTGGGACAAATGATCCAGTTGGGTATGCCAACTTCGAGAAAGAGGTCAACCGTCGAATCCGACTCGGCTGGGCAGCGTTCGGGAAGTTGCGAGGTATCTTCTCGTCCAACTTACCGCAGTGTCTCAAGACGAAAGTCTATGACCAGTATGTGTTGCCAGTGATGACATATGGCTCTGAGACGTGGTCGCTTACAATGGGCCTCATCAGAAAGCTTACAGTCACTCAAAAGGCAATAGAGAGGGCTATGCTTGGAGTTTCCTTGCTTGATCGAATCAGAAATGATGATATCCGCAGGAGAACCAAAGTTACCGACATAGCCCGAAGAATTGCCAAACTTAAATAGCAGTGGGCAGGACACATTGCTCGTAGAACGGCCGATGGGGCCGAAAAGTTATGGAATGGCGACCGCGAACCGGAAGACGATACGTTGGAAGGCTTCCTACTAGGTGGACTAATGACCTGGTTAAGGTTGGGAGGAAAAATCGGTCAATGTGGCGACGCCTGAGGGAGGCCTATGTCCAGCAATGGACGTATTTCGGCTGAAATGATGATGATGATGTTTTATCATAATAATTATAATTACTATGTATTCATATAATTGATTATTTAATTACGGATTTTAATGATTCCTTCTTAACTTTTATTACTGTCATTTTGAAATCAATCAATATGTTATTATTATACGAATATTATGCCATCAATTATTAAGATATTATGAAAGTTGAACAAAATTATAACCTAAAGGGAATGAAATTAATAATTGCCGATGAAAAAGAGGAAATATTGTGAGTAGCCATTTTTAAAAATTATTGATTGGCTCGCGCTTTACCACTATCTCAACTGATTATAAGCGATGATTTGGTCGATAAATTAATTTTATCATGTTTAATTGAAATCGTAGTATATAATGTTACAAGTAATATTTCAAACTTTAAAAAACCCAGACACATTTTTATTTCATGCTACATAATTTACCTAATACATAGTAGACACGCTGCGATCGGCAATCTATTGAAAACGTAATTATGACACGATATCTTGCGAAAACAGTCCTATTCAAACAGTAAAACGCTCATAACTTTTGAACGGCTGAACCGATTTTAATCAAACATAGCTAAGAACACTCAACAAAATCACCTTTCAAACAAAAAAAAACTAAATCAAAATCGGTTTATCCGTTTAGGAGCTATGATGCCACAGATAGACACACAGATACACAGCAACATACGTCAAACATATAACTCCCCTCTTTTTCCGTCGGGGGTTAAAAACGCATTAACGCACTTTAAATATATTACTAATAAGATTGTATATAATTGTTCCTATCTAATTGCAAGTTTATTTACAGGATTTAATTCAAAAGCATTGTAAGATTAGCATGAAATAAAGAGGCTTTTTTATAATGGTAATAGCTTAATCTCTATTAATGACATCGAAATTCGCACTAAAAACTGGCACAATATTTGTGTGTGCATCTCTTCGATACACCTCTGCTAATCCCTTCGTAGCTGCCAGGATGCATGCTGTTAACAAAACGCAACATATTTTTGCCAAGACAAACAGACACCAGGCATTTCAAAGAAACTCTCCTTTTGAAAACTAAAACACAAGTAGGTAAGCAGATTGTCAAAGCAAAAACACTGTTGGAGACATAATAAGGAAAGTACAATGTAGGACACACAATCTGTTAGTACTTAGAAGTAAATTTGTCAAAGTACACTGTATTATGCATGGTGTTGGTACAATATTTGTGACTATAGGCTGACCAACTGAGGACCTTCCTAAGTTAGCAAGAGAGATGCTGACACCCATCAGCGAACTATCGACTGATAGGTCACTACACCCACGTCAACCGTCAACACTAAGTCCGCCTGTGTACTTATATGTTACATGAAATTTTAATAAATATATAAATACACCCCTTCAGTGCCGCGCAGCTACTTCAGAATGGTCTCAGTTAAGCGGTCGGTCTATAGCTGATAACCGTTGCTTCACCTGCGTGAAAGTCGAAATTATCCCAAAGTACCCTAACTACCTCAATAATAAGTATGCTATATATTAATCTGTACGAATTTTCATTCAAAACCATTCAGTAGTTTTTGCGTGAATAGTAACAAACATTCATACTCAAAAACTTTCACATTTATCATAATAGTTGAATGTTTACGTACCTCTTGTTGTAGTATTTTATTCAACTACTTATACTGCGCATTAGTTGTTGATATTGTATTAGGTCTGTCTGCATCGTATCGGCAAAGTTGAAGACGCAATGCTCAATAGTTTGGTAGGTCATACGGAAATTTTGATTGACTTAAAGTCGGAGTTAGTTCAAGGAGTAACTGTTAGTTCAAAACTTAGTTCGAGCCAGTATAAGTTATGCTACTTGTTGGCACATGAATTCAATATTATTAAGTAGCTAGCAATGAAATGTTTTGGTGAGAAGGATATATGTGTACATTCGAACAAGGTATTAGGTACTGAAGCCAAAAGGTCTCGCATCAATGCAAAAAAATTATAACTGAGTGGTTAAAAACTATAACATATGAAGAAACAAATCATATTCTAGCCAGAGTTACTTGAATACTTATCTTCTTTATGATAATGACATAGTTGGTATTTACCAAATTCGATTAAAATGGCACTATCAGTAAAAACGTAAACACACACACAAATATACACTAACACACACGCTCACACAAACACACACACATCAATCTACATGCACACTACTATAGACACACATACGCATTCTCACAATCACACTACTCAGAGCTGATAATTACTTTCTAAGTCATTGTTCCTCTATATTCTTAAAAATTCATTTCTTAATTTAATTCTCAATTTTGTTAACTGTTATTATGGGAAGGAACGAATCAACCCCAACACAAGTATGAATGATTACTTACTGGGGCTGTCTCATTCACATTTGTATATTTAACCGTTTGAGACACAATAATTTATTTTTTTTACTTAAGCCAATAATACATCTTTCTGCTACAATGCCGACAATGTCAATAAATGTCAATGGTCTCATAAAGCTTCATTCAAAAGCTACAGCTTGCTCGTGACATTAAAAACGTCTTCCTTCATCCGTAATTTTAATGTTTAATGTGGTGTACAAAAATCCTAGTCAGAAAGCTTAGTCACCCAAAGGGCAATGGAGAGCGCTATGCTCGGAGTTTCCTTGCGTGACCGCATCGGAAATGAGGATATCCGCAGGAGAACTAAAGTTACTAAAATAACCCGAAAAATTGCGGAACTTAAGTGGCAGTGGGCAGGGCACATTGCTTGGAGAACTGATGGCCGATAGGGCCGAAAATTCTGGAATGGCGACCGCGACTAAAAGACGATGCGTTGGAGGCCCCCCTACTAGGAGGACCGATGACCTGGTAAAAGTTGCGGGAATGCGCTGGATGCGAGATGCACGGGATTGGTCAATGTCGCGATGCTTGGGGAGGACTATGTTCAGCAGTGGACGTCTTTCGGCTGAAATAATGATGATGATGATGTATTGAAGCACACTATAAGAAAGTATAAAGTTTTAAGTTACTACTTTGGTTCCAACTGAACTTTCACTTTTAATAATTTTTCCACCACTTAAACCTTGCATAAAAATCCATTATCTTAAATCTTGCAATTTATCACTTTTTCCTTCTAAAATACCTTTTCATTTCGTAACTTCTTATTACTAACTATCAATTCATACCGAGTACTCGTAAAAGCAATTTTCAAATGTCGATAATCCAAGTTATCGCACATTTGCTTGGAAAGCTGGAGACAGCTCGGATTTATGGCTTTTAAACCTTTCTCGAAAATAAAACTTCGATTTGTAAGGATGTCATCGCTGCCGTCCTCGAGAAAGTGCCACTAACTGACAAAATCATATTTTGAGTTATAGAAGATAATCAAAAAACCGCGGACTAATAAAAATCGATGCTATTTATCAACTATAATTCATAGGCAGGAGTTTCCGGTGTCAACGAATATATCTAATTAGCGGACGCTTCGCGGTTTCACCCACGTAGTGCCCGTTCCTGTGGTAATACAGGGATAAAAAGTAGCTTATGACACCCGGGGATAACTTCGCTTCCCAACGGTGAAAGAATTTTTGAAATAGGTCCAGTAGTTTTTAAGTTTATTCGTTACATACAAAAATACAAATCTTTCCTCTCTATAATATTATTATAATTTAGTATATAGTATAGATTGCACACTTTGGAATAGGTTTTAGATTTGAACTAATCATTCACATTGTTAATTCAAATCAATGACTTAATCTTGTCAATAATAGGTTTGCGAACCTAGAAATTTTGGGGTGTTTTTATTTTGCTTTCCAAAATCTATTGATAGTAGAAAAATACTGCTTAGACAGATCGATAAAGATTTTTTGCTGATTACGATGCCATCAAAAAACTATTATTTATGAATTTCCAAAATACTTAACGTATTTACATTTGGTTTCAGCCACAAACAAAAAAATAGAAAAAAAAAAAAAAACACTAAAATCAGCAAATTGTCAGTTAGAGGCACTTTAGCTTGACGACAGCAAGAGAATGTTGAGCTTAGCACTATAGGTAACTTGTTTCACAGTTGAGTATTTAATGCAACTGCTTTGTGTAGTTCTGGGGAAATTATAGAAAAGTTGTGTTTCTTTTTTTTATGGAAATGATAGTAATTAAAAACTTCTGCTTCAGTGCTTTCTTTGTATTGTTAGCAGAGGAAGAGGTCTGTTTTGATATAGGAGTTATTATTGTTGTGCAATTTGTTTTGCTTGGACAAGATCATAATGATAATTCCTTGAATAACTCCTCATTTGGTTTCAGCCACAAACAAAAAAATAGAAAAAAAAAAAACACTAAAATCAGCAAATTGTCAGTTAGAGGCACTTTAGCTTGACGACAGCAAGAGAATGTTGAGCTTAGCACTATAGGTAACTTGTTTCACAGTTGAGTATTTAATGCAAACTTCTGCTTCAGTGCTTTCTTTGTATTGTTAGCAGAGGAAGAGGTCTGTTTTGATATAGGAGTTATTATTGTTGTGCAATTTGTTTTGCTTGGACAAGATCATAATGATAACTCCTTGAATAACTCCTCATTTGGTTTCAGCCACAAACAAAAAAATAGAAAGAAAAAAAAACACTAAAATCAGCAAATTGTCAGTTAGAGGCACTTTAGCTTGACGACAGCAAGAGAATGTTGAGCTTAGCACTATAGGTAACTTGTTTCACAGTTGAGTATTTAATGCAACTGCTTTGTGTAGTTCTGGGGAAATTATAGAAAAGTTGTGTTTCTTTTTTTTATGGAAATGATAGTAATTAAAAACTTCTGCTTCAGTGCTTTCTTTGTATTGTTAGCAGAGGAAGAGGTCTGTTTTGATATAGGAGTTATTATTGTTGTGCAATTTGTTTTGCTTGGACAAGATCATAATGATAATTCCTTGAATAACAAAGGTATAAAATATCACCTTTAATAATAATAATATCAGCTTGTTACTGTCCCACAGCCCGACAGAACATAGCCCTAAGAATTGCGAAACTTAAGTGGCAGTGGGCAGGTCACCTTGCTCACAGAACGGATGGCCAATGGGGCTGAAAAGTTCTGGAATTGCGACCGCGAACCGGAAAACGATGCGTTGGAAGGCCACCCACTAGGTGGACCGATGACTTGGTTAAGGTTGCGAGAATGCATTGGATGCGAGACGCACGGGACCGGTCAATGTGGCGACGCCTGGGGAAGGCGTAGGTGACGCCAGCAGTGGACGTCTTTCGGCTGAAATGATGATGACTGTCCCACAGCTGGGCAAAGGTGTCTTCTAATACAGAGAGGGCAGGAGCATTAATTACCACGCTTGCTCATTAAGGTTTGTTATAATCGCATTGATTAAAAAATTTATCGGGTTAGTATTTGTACAAGCTCTAATCTAAATGGATTAATAACATTTTGTCAAATTAACAAAAGCTTGACTAAACCACTGCTCGCACCCAAATGCATAAGGCCCACCCTAACCGCCATAATTTCATACAACAGAAGCTAATTTCCATTTCAACGCAGATACCACACACCCATTAAAACGATACCCTTACAAAAACAAAACCACCTTTTTCAGAAACCCCCTTATTACCTCCATTAATTCGTAAACCATGAAACCATAAAAATAACCAACAACGTGGCTCTCTGGTGGTCACGTTGGCCATTCTGAATGGGCCCAATTAGAGTGGTCCCCTGAAAGGGCTCGACCACAGAATAGAGACGGTACAGAAGCTCAACTTCACCCATGGGCGAAAAACACGCACACAAAGAGACCAAATAAAGACAAAGACAATAAATGATAGATGGATTGTGTGGAACCAAATATGAAGCTAGATAGTAAAACAATAATAATAGGGTAGGGTGTAGGGTCTTTACACCTTTTAATGATGGTAGTTTGATTAATACGCAAGAGTACGTAATAATAGAATTTAATTGAATGATAATGAGTGCACGCGATTTGAGTGATAATCGTGTACTAAAGTATAGACCGCGCGTAGCGAGTAAAGTGCTGACACAATGATGTCAAATTTGTGCGTGCTTTGCACTGTACATGCTCCGGGGCCCGAGAAGATGTGAATGAGATGAAGGATAATGATTTACAAGATGATAATTAACAATTTTGCTTACAAACTTAAATAAACTAAGCTTAAGGTATTTCATTGAATTGAGTCCGAGCGGATGGCGAAGACCCTCTGCTCGTTGTGGCGATGGTAGGGCGACCCGCAGAGGTGGCAACGGGAGCTACATAGCTCACGCTAGCCTCTGCCTGCTCAGCTGTCGGAGGTGCGGGCGCTGGATGCGGCTGGCGCGCTCGTACGCGTTGCCATGTGTACAAGATGATGCAAACCACGACGACTCCACCCAAGATGTAGATGGCGACGTAATGATGAATGTCATGGAATGTCACTTGATCTGCCAGTTCCTGATTGGATTTCATTTCTTTGAGTGCTTTTTCAATCGCCTTTATGTCTTCCCGTTGTTCGGTGATATCGTCTGTCTCATTCAGTGGAGCGATGAGAGGTATAGACAGATTAATTATGTGGTTTATTGGTGGAATTTCTATGTTCATGACATCGATCTTCGTTTTAATTGTGTTTGATAATGCTCTGTGTGCATAAATCGTAAACATTCTGTCTTTGATGACGCAGTTGTCTCCCAGTGTAATGACACCTGTTTTGCTGAGTTGCTCGATCGTAAAATCGTCATCGCATATGACTCGCACACTGCATTGTCCGCAACAAAAGTAAAGATATGAATTAATTAAGTTCAAGTCAATCCAGGTATCGCGACATTCTCTTGTTTCAGTTTGACATTGATTAGATGCTTGATGTTTCAGACATAAGTTGTTGTCTGACGTCATTTGATAGACTGGCCTTTTCAGTGGGCAAATGTACTCGTCGGTGTCGTAAGGAATACATCTTTGTAAGTCGCTTGTAGACACTGGTATGTAAGAGTCTTTATGTGTATTGATAGCCAGGTATTTTGCTACAGGCACTATATTGACCATGCTTGCGTTGACTTGTTGTGGAATCTGTATGAGGTTGTAAAGCTCATAATCTTCCCTGCTCACAAGAGGAATTCTTACTTCGAAAATCAGGAACTTTCTGGTAGCTCTTGCTTTCACTTTCAATAGGTGATAGATCTTCGCCAAGTCGGTCTGAATATTATTAATCGGTAAGGCTAAGTCCTTTGAGATTTGTCCGGTTATAACATTCAGTTCGTTTTTCAACTGTGCCGGCGCCAGCAAGTGAAAGTTGAACTTTTCATAGAAAATGTTAGCCACTGTGTCAACTAGTGTCTCCTGGATTTCTTTAAGATTGGTCATGATGTTATTGGCTATGAACGTTGATAATGTGAATTCCGCTTTGTTGTCAGTGTGTTGGATTTCTTCTTTCAGTTTGCTCATGGCCGCGTTGCAATTGGTAATGTGTTGGTTGATTATTTTGTGCTGCTTGTCCAGGGTATTTTCAATCCTTTTGATGACATTTAGTTCAGCCTCCACTACTGAAGTTTGGTTTTTCCACAGATTACTGAGATGTTTTTGATTGCTTCTGATTAAGGCAATATCCTTCTGATATTGTTCGGCGAAAGTTTCATCCAAAACTCCAAACAAACTATGTGCGATGTAGCCGATGCCGTTGATAAGCCCGCGACGTCGGCGAACTTGACCTTGCTGACCAAGTAAAACATTGTTGTAGTGTTCAAGTTCGTTGTACCCGTGAAGCAGTTGTAATCGGACTACGTTGCATTGTGGTATTTGATCCCTTGAACATATGTTGTCCAGATGAGTGATAAACTTGTCCAGAAGGTTAATTCCTTGCCAATACGGAGCCATGTCGCAATAAACGACGAGTTTCCATTCTTCACGTTCCAATTTCATATTTGCGAGTTTATCAAAAAATATGTTTTTATTTTCTGCAACTTTGGAAATTTTGTATTCGCACGTTCCTGAGCAAATAAACATCAGAAGTACGAGTGTCGTAATTATGAAGTTGCACAATTTTGATGAGGTTGGCTTGGAATATTTATTGTTTGTTGCTTGACCTTCTTTGTTTTCCTTTTCTGTATCGTGGCTTTGATTATTGTCGTTGATCGGCAAGACGGATAATTTCGTAATTGGTCTCTTGAGTGAACCATTTTTCGTCCGTAGGGTCACTACTCTGACGTATCCGTCTTTCCCTGGATGAAGTTCAATAACTCTGCCCATGGGCCATTTTCCCGGGGGAAGATTAATGTCGTGAATGATGACGATGTCATTGATCTTCAAATTCTGATGAGGTTTGTGCCACTTACTGCGAGCTGATAGTTGGCACAGGTACTCAGCTCGCCATCTCTTCCACAGATCATCAAATATTTTTTGTGTGAGCTGCCATCTTGTTCGCAAGTCTCTCTCTGTCTCGATGATAGTTAGTGTCGGACCACTTGCCAAAAAGTGAGACGGTGTGAGACAGTCTAAATCCTCGGGATCTTCGCTGAGTGCGCACAATGGTCGGCTATTCAAACATGCTTCTATTTGAGCGAGTAACGTCGAATATTCTTCAAACGTCAACTTCTGATCTCCTATGACCCGCTTGAGATGGTACTTCAAACTCTTGACGGCGGCTTCCCAGAGGCCTCCGGCACTAGGCCAGGAAGGGGCATTAAAATGCCAGTTAATCTCCATACTGGTAATAGCCTCGAAAAAACTGTCATCCAAAGTGTTTTTGATATTCACGAACTCTTCGTTGAGTATTCTACTCGCTCCAACAAAGTTCGTGCCATTGTCACTATAGACATGGCCTGGGGTGCCTCTCCGAGCTGCCATCCTCCGCAAAACTGCTAAGAACGATGATGAGGTCAGGTCCGATACTAGCTCGAAGTGTACAGCCTTGGTGGCCATACAAACGAACACGGCGATGTACCCTTTTGTGGTTTTGATACCTCGGCCCTTGCTTGCTTTGACGTCGACAAACCCAGTAAAATCAACCCCTGTATGATAAAATGGTCGTGTTGGATTGCTGCGTGCAAAAGGAAGGTTGCCCATGAGTTGTTCGTGTTTGATTGGGTCGTGTTTTCGGCACTTGACGCAGTTTCGTAAGCGCTTCTTGACAGCTCGGTTTCCTCCCAGAATCCAATATTGTTGACGCAGCCATGCTTGAGTAACTCTCGCTCCCCCATGGAGTGTCATCTGATGTCCTTGTTCGATCAATAAGTCACTGAGGTGTGTGTTGTTGGGAACGATGAGAGGATGCTTCATGTTCTGACTCATTTTCGCGTTGTTCAATCTGCCACCGACTCTCAGTAGGCCGTCTTGATCCAAAAACGGGTTCAGCTTTAGCAATTTGCTCTTCGCGTCTATTTGCTTCTGATCTCGGAGACTAAATACCTCTTCCTTAAATACCGTCAGCTGTACTTGTTTGATAAACAGATGTTTAGCGATTTTTATTTCGCTGACAGTCAGATACTTCGGTTTGTGTTGATTGCGAGATATGGCGCGCAAAGTCCAAGCAAGAACACGCGCTGCTCGGTCGAAGTTGCTGAATCTGCTCAATAATTTTAAAATAATATCTTCATTTTGTTGAACTACATTACTTTTTATTGACTTCCTGATTTCTTCATATGTAATGTAAGTTGGTATGTCTTGATTGTGGTTTACTTTGAATGTTGATAGCCAGGTTGGTCCGTGCCACCAAAGAGGATGATGATGTAGTTGATTCGCTGATAATCCTCGGCTCGCGCAATCAGCTGGATTTTCGGCCGATTTCACATATCGCCAGCTTTTTGTTGGTATTATCTCCGTTATTTGTGCTACTCTGTTAGCCACGAATGGTTTCCAGCGATTCGGTTCACCATTGAGCCAACCTAGTACTGCTGTCGAATCGGACCAACCGTATATTCGTAGGTTATGGGTTGATAAACAGTTCTGGACAACTTTCATCAGTTTTGACAACAAGTGCGCAGCGCAAAGCTCCAATCTAGGCAGAGATACTGATTTGTTGACAGGCACGAGCTTTGATTTCCCTGCTACTATGACCACAGGGGATTGACACTCCGCCTTTTCCTGATTGATAATTCTGCCATAAATTACGCATGCATATGCCTTTTCTGATGAGTCACAAAACCCATGCAACTCTATGTTTGCATTTTTTGTAGTTTGAAGCCATCTTGGCACATTAATATGTTCGATTTGTGGTAACTCCTTTTTTATTTTAAGCCATTCTTCATTGATGTTTGTAGGTACTGCGTCATCCCATTGAAGATTCAACGACCAAACTTTTTGGAACAAAAGTTTCAGTTTGGTGGATACTGGAGACAGCCAGCCGAGCGGATCAAATATCTTTGAAATGTCAGATAATAATGATCTTTTGGTGGATGGTGTCAATGATGATGTGTCTATCTTAATCTGGAACTTGAATTGATCGTCCCGGGGGTGCCAGCGCAGTCCCAAAGTTTTGGTTGATTCTTGATGCCTGAATTCGAATGCTTGTTCCTTGTCTGATATTGATTCTTGTATGTTAATGTTATTTATTGACCATTTTCGCAAATTAAATCCACCAGACTTCAGTAAATTAATTAGGTCATCCTTGAGTTGTTTGGCTTCCTCTATACTGTGGTGTCCTGCCAGAAGATCATCCATGTAGAAGCATTGTTCAAGTACCGCTGATGCTGTAGGGTATCTTGAACGTTCGTCTTCTGCTTACCGTTTCAACGTCATCATGGCCAGGAATGGAGCTGCTTTGGTGCCATAGGTGACTGTAGTCAACTCATATTCTCTAAGCAATTGGGTAGGTGAGTCACGCCAGACGATTTTCTGATACTGAAGGTCCTTTTCATTACATAAGATCTGTCGGAACATTTTCTCGATGTCGGCTGTGATTGCATATTCATACTGTCTCCAACTCAGAATCAATGTAAACAAATCCTGTTGTAAATTAGGACCGCTGTACATTAAATCATTGAGACTGTAGCCCGTCGAAGTTTTCGCTGATGCGTTAAATACAACTCGCAGCGATGTTGTTGCCGAGTCCGGGCGTAAAACGCATAGGTGAGGTAAAATGCAATCCGGCAGAATTTTCTGTGCGCACTTGCGCATGTGACCCAATTTGATATATTCGTTGATGAATGTTTTGTAATCTTCGGAAATATTTTTATTACTTGAAAACTTTCTTTCCAGTTGATAAAATTGTGCTACGGCTCTTTGTTTTGATTCTCCCAATTTTTCTTTGATATCTGGCTTCAGTGGCAGTCTAACCACGTATCTACCATCATCTCGTCTTACTGTTTCCGATTGATATTGTTGAAGGCATTGATGATCCTCAGAGGACATATTAGTATCGGGTTCGGTGACATCTTCAATGCTCCAAAACCTTTGTATGTCTTGTATATTGTTCATGATAACGTTGCATTGATAAGACTTGACATTGCCGCTCAAAATCCAGCCAAGTTGAGTCTGTTGTGCTATTGGCAGAGATGAGTTTTCCTTGATTATGCCAGACATGATGATTTCCGAGTAAACTTCTGCTCCCAACAATAAATCGATAGGACGACAAACGTTGAAATCTGGATCTGCTAGTTGAATGTTTTGAAGATATTCCCAAGATGGTTTTGCAAAACTGTGGTTTGGCAAGTTGTTAATTAATTTCTTCATAATAACAACTTTTGTTTGGAATATATAATTCGAGTGTAATGATGACGCTACAAGACTGATAACTCCCTTACAGTTGGTTTTATTGGCACTGACTCCAACTATGACGCCTTTGCATGCTCGGCGCGGCAGTTTCAGTATTTGAGCTGCGTTCTCAGTGATGAGGGAGGCTTGAGAGCCTTGATCTATGAGAGCCCTCATTGTGTGATATTCCCCATTAGCTCCTTGTATACGGACAAGTGCTGTGGCTAGCAGAATTTCAACAACAGATTCCTTGGAAACATGTGTCACATTGCTTTGTGTGTAGTCTTCACATAACGTAGACGGTGACATATCCATGTTGCTGGACACTGCGTTTGTCTGTAGGGCATCGTGTAGTACGGTGTTATGAGTTCCATTACACACCCTGCATCTTGATTCAGAACGGCATGATTTATTTTTGTGATCAACCAGGCAATTTTTACACAAGTTGAACCTTTGCAATGTGTTTCTCTTTTCTGCTGACCCCGATTCTAAAAATGGCTTGCAGTAGAAAAGTCCGTGGCTGTCGTCTTTGCATAGTGGGCAATATTGTGTTTTCGTTGCACAACTTTTTACAGCTGAACTACGCAAAAACGATTTGTTAGAATCGTTTTTGTTGTTTAAATTATTCGATTTTGATTGATTATTTTTGCTGAATTGATGTCCTGAATCCTTGCTTCTACTCGGAGATGACGACGAGGTTGATTTGGATGAATAATGTTTTCGCCGTGTTGACTCGAGCGCAGTATATTTGTTCTCTAAAAATTTCAGAAAGTCTGCTAGAACAGGCAAGGCTCTTGGATTTTCTAATGATTGAGTGTATTCACTAAGCGTCTGAGTATCCAGCTTCAGTGTAAGTAAATGCACAACCATTGGTCCCATGGCGGCTACATCTATACCAAGATTTTTCAAGGCGTTCATGCATTCATTGATAGTGTCGAACATGTTCTTGATCTGTGTGTCGACTTGGTTTTGCATTGTAGGTAATGACAGGAGTATGTTCATGTGTGAGGTGAAAATTAGCCTGTCATTGTTATACCTGTGATTCAATATGTCCCAGCTGATGTGGTAATTTTCGGAACTGATGTTGAGATGTTGAATGATCCTTTCTGCTTCGCCTTTCAGCTTACTTTTTAATAACTGCATCTTCTGGGCGCTTGGGATGCTTTTGTTGTTATGGACAGCCTCTTGGAATAAGTCCTTGAATGATATCCATTTGTGATAGTTCCCTGAGAAGGTAGGAATATCTATTTTCGGTGTAAAATTTTCCCGATATGAAACGGAATACATTTTGCTATTGACCAACTTTTTGATGTCAACGTACCGTTTTTCGTAGTTGCTATATTCCTGTTCATACTCCTCATCTTCTGAGTACATCTCACTATCAATTTCCCAGTGCAGGGAATCGATGGTTGACCATTTTGCTTGAATGGTTCTGAGCACATCTTCGAATTCCCATTTTTCGGTGAGGCTCTCTATATCCACGCTCCTGATTGCTCGTGATAAAGCCTTGAAGTTACTCTTCTGCTTGCGGAGCATTTCTTCTAATTTACTGGCATTACCTCGAGAGACAATCTTCTTGAACAATGATGTGGATGGGGTGCCAGTTGGCTTGCTATTTGGTTGATCTGGATCAACTGACAACATGTCCGTTTGCTGTTGCTCATCCGCAGCTTCTTGATTGCGAGTATCTGATATACGCATTGATGAAGCGCTAGGCAACTTATCCCCTTGACCCGTACTAGTAGACGGTTTGTAATTTTGAATGATTTCCTGAGCTTCATTGTAGAAAATTCTTGCTTTTTCGTACATGTTCTCCGAAAAGTAGGTATAACCACGATCTTCAAACTCACACAATTGAGCATGATTTTCTTGAAACTCCCTCCAGTATGAATCCAGGATTTGCAAACGTTTTTTGATGTTAGCCGGAGTTTTGCGGTCCGCAGAATCCTTCTTGAAATTCCGCAGTTGCTGCTCCATGGCTTGAATGATTCGATCTTGATTGGCCAAAATGTTTTCCATGCTGGCGCTCATGATTGTTGTTGTATGATAGATTTTCAGTCGTTGAGTTGTAGCAGACGGATGTTACTCTATCCACCGGTCGTAGTCACAGGAGCTGTACTTCCGTGCTCACAGTTTAATCACACTGTTATGAACGCGAAATAGTCCCGCATATACGGATGCTCGAAGGACCAAAAAGATGTAGGGTCTTTACACCTTTTAATGATGGTAGTTTGATTAATACGCAAGAGTACGTAATAATAGAATTTAATTGAATGATAATGAGTGCACGCGATTTGAGTGATAATCGTGTACTAAAGTATAGACCGCGCGTAGCGAGTAAAGTGCTGACACAATGATGTCAAATTTGTGCGTGCTTTGCACTGTACAAATACTAATATAAAATAATCGTTCAGATAAAAATACATTTACAGAATCAGAAAATAAGAACAGCTTCAAAAGTAAACACAGAATAGGTGAATCGTTGGTAACTGTACTAATGAAAATCATTGTATCACAGACACCAAAGTGAGTGACTTCTGTATTCTGCAAACAAAGATAAAGATAGGAGGGATGACGTGCGTGTTTAGTTTGAGTAAAAGTACACAAATTCAAATTCATTTATTTGCCAGAATGTAGGTTTAGAAAGTATGATCTTAAATCTATGATGGTTCCTTTACATTCTACCATTAAATATGGTGTGCAAATATTTAATTTTAACCTGTACTATCATCTTAACTTATCTTAAATTAAGAAAAAAATCAAACCGACTTCCAGAACAAAAAACTACAAAGCAAAAAATAAATTTCTTTTCCGAAGTCGGTGTCTTTTGTGCCTACCCATTCTTTCCCGTTTTTCGACACCGACTTCGGAAAAGAAATTTATTTTTTGCTTTGTAGTTTTTTGTTCTGGAAGTCGGTTTGATTTTTTGTTAAAAAGTTTTTATTTTTCTGTTTTTAGTTTTGGTAGGTACCTCCAATTAACATGATTATCATTTATAGCCAAAGTACATCTCATGGCGATTCCAATAAACCCAAACACGACTAGGATACATTGTTTTATATTAGAGTTCCAGTGCCTACCTTCCGGCTTCATCTTCAGATCAGTTCGAGGGTGTCATTTTCACCAGTAGCATTTATTTATAAGTATTTGCTTCATTATAGTCGGTTAACTATTCGAGATATCTTATGCCCGTAACATATTTAGCATTTAGGAGATCCAGTGGCCATCTGTGGTCTTCTTTGAGGAGATCCCTCGATTTCTCTAGGATCCCATCATCAGATCGTGACTTGATGATTATGGGACCAACTAGGAAGTATACCCTTTCAAACAAAAGAAGAATTTTTGAAATCGGTCCAGGCGTCTTTGAGTAATCGGGGAACATACATAAAAAAAAAAAAAAAAAAGATTCCGACGAATTGAGAACCTCCTCCTTTTTTTGAAGTCGGTTAAAAATAGACAATAATAACAAAACGACCTCATGCATTAGGATTCTTATGGAACTAATATAAACAAGCAACTCGTATTCGATTCATTTAATATTGGCTTACGTACGTGTCTATGATTGCGTGCGTCAGCTTTCGCTCGCTTTTCGGAGGCAGCCTTCTGTATTCATCTAGTCTCAACTCAGGCATTTGTTTCGTTTCGCCGACCAATTAACGAGCCACGTGGTGATACATTATGCACTAAGAAAGATGGCATCCTACGCTTCGTGAGCACGTGGGTCATACACGTTTACAGATAAAGGTCCTTTGAAACCTTTTTTGTTGCGAGTAATTTCGTAGTTGTGAATGAAATAAAAGTGCCTGATATTAACTATCTCGTGTGGAACGGTCGGTTTGGGGAATTAGGCTGATGAGGTATTTTGTGGTTTCTATAGAAGGCCTTTTTTGAACTCTACTCCTATTTTGTATCCCTATTAAACTGAAAATCAGCGCGGGTTGTTTGCGGCTTAGCAAATGCTGAGTTTAATCGAAAGGGCTACCTTTCAGTACGGGCACGCTCAGCGCAATATTTGATTGTATTCGTTTTTGCTGATGCGTATGTGTTGAATAAATCTATTCTATTCTAATTCCAATAGATAAATAATCAGGAGTAAAATCATGCAAATGGCAATATTGTTGTGTTTAATGTCTATGTAAATTACCAATTAAATGTCAAATAAAATAATGCATATCAAATAAATTAACAATATCAATCAAACGAGAAAAAGTAAAAAAAAAAAATATGCTTGTCAAATGAGTATAGAATTAATTAATTATATGTGAAATATCAATGACGTCAATGAATTTACACTATTATTGAATTTATACTATTGAAGTTATATGAAGAATTTATAAATGGATTTATATTATTACTACAATTGTGCACAGGGAAGAATAAAACCGGCCCACTAAAGTATAGTTTATAACTAGTAAGGGGGTTTCGCATGAACATAATTGCAAATTAAAATAAGTGATAATATATGCCAATCATTTGATGTAACCATTTTTTAATCAATGCCAATAAATGATTATGATTATGCATTAAGATAATTAAGTTTGTCTGCCCAACTATTAGTGTGTCCTGAAGACTTAGAAAAAACTACATTTTAAAGTCAAATTTCAAGATATTAATCACGAAAATTCGGAATTCTTTGGAATTTCTGAAAGTATCATTGATAGAATATTGAGTTCAATTAATCGTACATTTTCAACAAAGATAATAGTAACTAAGCGTTCGTGGTTGACGAAACTAGTGAACTTCATTAGCTTCCAGCCAAATTGAATAATCCAAAGCCAAATTCTCATACACGCCACGTAAGAGCAAATGAAGTACTGCCAGTCACCTATCAACGAATTCCGCGCAAAAGTGGGTCAGCGCAAAAAATACATCCCCAACTCGACGTGTCAAATTGAAAAAGTTACAGAAATTTTAACACATCACAGTCCTTGAAATTTGTTCCAATAACTTCTTCTTTTTTTACAAAAATTCTAACGGAACGTGTCGAAATTGGTTGAAATGAAGTATGATCATGGAATAGAAAGAATTGGAGCGCTAAAGTTCTTGCACTACTCGTGTCATTATTGTTTTAACCGAGTACACGGTGCAGTCAGTGTTTTCGACTTTGACCCAGGCAGCGGATAGTTTTATATGTATTATAGAAATGTAACTGTCAACAGTTACAAATGGATTACCACCGCTGTCAACTTACTATGCAACTTAAGGAACCAGAAATTGAGTACCTAACATGACGCTTGTTCCCGAGTATCTTACCCTGTAAAAACTTGAAATGAGAAGTTTATTTATTAATATTTTAGTTCGTTAAATTTTAGTTCGTTGTTGCGAAGTTCACTACCGCGATGTACGTTACAGAGAAAGTTTACTGCGACGTTCGTCGCTGCGAAAGTTCTTTACTGCGATGTACGTTACTGCGAAAGTTTACCATTGCGTCGTACGTTGTCGCGAAAGTTCAATACTGCGATGTATGTTACTGCGAAAGTTTACCATTTCGACGTTCGCTATCGCGAAAGTTCTTTACTGCGTTGATTGCAGTTTCGATAACACGCTATTGCGATGTAGCTGATGTAGGAGGGTTGCTGATACTGGTGATAGTAGACAAATATTATACATGCTATATACCACATCACAGTCCTTGAAATTTGTTCCAATAACTTCTCTTTTTTTTTAATTCTAACGGATTATGTCGAAACTGGTAAAAATTAAGCGTGATAATGGAGTAGAAAGAAATGGAGTGCTAAAGTTCTCGCACTATTCGTGACATTTTTTTTTATTATTGATATGCTCGCGCTTGAACACTCTCATTATTGTTTTACTCGGGTACACGGTTCAATGTTTTCGATTTTGGATTTTGATTCCGATTTTGTTGACGGATAGTTTTATATGCATTATAGAAATGCAACTGTCAAAAGTTACAAATGGATTATCACCGCTATCACAACTTACTACGTAACTTAAGAAACAAAAAATGAGTACCTAACATAATTATGACGCAGTTCCATGTTCCAAAAACTTTAAATAATAATTATTTATTAAGACTATGCGAGTGTAAATCATTTAGGACTCCATTTTCACCACTTCTTGACTCTAAAATTTGCTCGATTGCTCTCGTCTTTGGCAAGAGAATATTACCCTCACATTTCATCTTCGATTGTTTGGGAGTCGCTTGAGAAAATTCGTTTGAGTATATTGCTTTGGAAAATATTTGTTTTGTGTTGGAACCATGCGGTATTGTTGTGTATTGGTGCCTTCAAGATCGAATATGTTGGTTTTTTACTCCGCAGTTATTTAGGAAAGCTGTTTCGTGATTGTTTTCATACTTATTTTGGATATAATAGAAGGAGCTGGTATTGCAGTGGCTAGAAGCATACTTGTTGAACAATGAACTTTCAAGCTTAGTGGTTTGAAAGAACTAGGATGCTCTTAGAAAATTTATTTTAAAATAAATTAAAACGGGTAAACATTTTTAGGGTTCCGTACCCAAAGGGAAAAAAACGGGGCCCTATTACTAAAACTCCACTGTCCGTCTGTCTGTCTGTCTGTCTGTACGTCTGTCACCAGGCAGTTGAAATTTTCACAGATGATGTATCTGTTGCCGCTATAACAACAAATACTTAAAAACAGAATAAAATAAATATTTAAGTGGGGCTCTCATACAACAAGCGTGATTTTTTTGCCGTTTTTGCGATAATGGTACGGAACCATTCGTGCGCGATGAGTCGCGCTTGGCCGGTTTTTTTAATAAAGATTTTCGGTAGGTACTCAGTATATAAAAACACTGACTTACAACTTTAAAACTTTCGCGTTTCATAATTGAAAAACAATATATCACGGGTTTTTTTTCAATTATATTTTTATATCAATCGAAATTTCATCGCGTTAAATTCCCGTGATATATTGTTTTTCAATACTGACTTACACTTAGACAACTGAAATGTAGGTTATCTCCCAACGAGAACCTTCTCCAACACTTAAAATATTCTAAAATACATTTAAAGAAAATTCAGCAGCTTCACCTTCAAAAGTTCAAAAAAACCCTTTGAAACAAGTCAAATACTAATGACTCGGGTCTAGAGCAAACTTAACGAGTGTTACTTCAAACTTCAGATTTGTAAGCCGCAAAAAAGCAAAAATCGACAGGCAGACAGTTGTAATGGCTCCTTGAAACCCCTCATCTGGATTATAAAGTACATAGGCTGAAGAACACAACAAGTCTTTAAGGGCTTTAGCGATCCAGCTCTTCTCTTAATCGTGCATAAGAAGCCTTATGTCGAAAGTGTAATGAGAGCCCTTGGAGCTCAAACGTGTAAAAGTTGCAATACAGGTAATGATGATACAAATATGTAGAGTGGAAAAACCTTACTTGACTTTGGTACTTCTTGTTTTTATCATTTTTCGAAAGTTTTGTTTTGCTTTTGAAGTCGGTTTATTTTTTGTGCAAATGATTTTATTTCTCTCTTTTCAGTTTTAGCACCATGTTTAAGCAATTTCTATAGTACGGTACCTAAAGGATTTACAAAATACCCATAATTACTCAATTTACACATTCGTTTTGTTTGTCGCTAAGGAGTTCGGTTGTATGTTCCATATCTTGCAAACTGCTAGACCGATTTTGATCGATTTTCGAAACTTGCATTATTCCCTAAGTTGAGAAATATTAAATCCAACACAAAAATATTGATCACGATCCGATAAGTAGTTTTGGATAAATGCGTGGACAAACATACACACAAATATACACTTATCAAATTTGTCACACGTGTTTAGAAGCCCACATAGAATATAACAATATTACATACATACGTGTCGAATTGATTACCTCCTTCTACTGCAGGAGGTTCTGGGTTTGATGCCCAGGTCGGGGAAAGGATTATTGGGTTTTATTATTTGGGATTTCTCAATAGCAGCTTGGTTTAAACTAGTGTCCGGTTGATGGCAATCGGTCAGCCTCCTATGAAAAGGAACTTAAATATAACTGGTGAAGTATGGGTGTATTATGCACCTCTGCCTTAACCTTCGTGGAAAACAGGAGTGATGTTATATTAAGTTTATATTATACTAGCTGTTCCCCGCGGCTTCACTCTCGTGGCCCACCCCACTGAACCCGTTTACGGGTTTAAAGAAATAGCCTATGTCACTCAGGAATAATGTAGTCACGGTATTGATATCTAACAGTATTGTGACTCGGCCCTGTCCTTGAAATAAGTGCCTACAAGCGCGCGTCACGTAAAAACGCGTTAGGGCTGCCCGCCTCTACTTCCTTGAGTTTCTTTTTAGTTTTGTGATTGTAATTATCTCAGTCTTTTCTCTAATCTGAGATAAAGATTATATTTTATTACACTTATTTTAAATCTTACTAGGTAGGTTACCATGTATAACCAACCATGTATTACTCTCATAGGTACCTAATTATTTCATAATGATATTTCGTCTAATTCAATAATTTAATTAGGTATCTAAATACATGAGTAAGTAGATAGCCTAGCCTGCGAAACTACCTACTAGTTCTTTTTAACGTGAACGCAAGTTACTCGTGTGCCAGTTTATATCCCTATTCGCTTATTTATTTATTAATCCAGGTATTTTACTCGGTGGGAAAAGCGAAATACCTACAAAAAAGAAACAAGTTATGTACTAATAGGTTAGGATAAAAAAAAAAATAGTCTTTCGTTTCGGATGTTCGAGGCAATTTTTTTTTATATCTAGGTGCGTTGAAGAAGACTTAAATCAACCTAAAACAGCACAATATAATGTTGTAACGATTAAAAATAGCATCTTACAAAATAATAAGGTCAGTAGCGTCCTCAAGTGATAAAAATTAAAGGAGAATGACCAAAAGTGGTACCAAAAAGTCTCACGCATCAAGACCAAAATTATATAGTAATTAGTTTTATATTTTTATACGACGTTACGCGTCAGGGATTTGATTTTTGAATAGGGAATTTAATGTTGAGTTTAAAAGTATGGATATTGTTGTACTACTCCCTTTAAATGACGTTCCGTTTTACATAATATGATTAACTTACCTTTGATTTTTGAAAGAGTCATGACATTAAAAAAATATATACTTAGCCAATTCTAGATTCTACATTAATTCAAAATAAACTAGAATATAATTGAATCTCATAGAATCTTTATTTAAAAGATTATCATTATTTATCTATGGTTAATTGGCCGTTCACAGCCGGTCATATAGATGTAGATAGAATGTATCTAATAGAATCGATTTTTGATGAAAAGACGAACCAGTAATCGTTTCTTTTGTGTAATAAATAACTATAACATCCATGTATATCGTGTCTATATAAATTACGTCGTTGGTAGCGTCGTACAAAATAGACCAAATTTTAGGTTATTTTTGATGTTATGAAATAACTCCGAAATCCGGGTTTTGTTTTCAAAAAGAACTTTTGTAAGAGTTAACACGATCAGTGTAGTCTATGAAAAACAAAGTTTAATTTTGATGCATCATGGTACGGGATTCCATACATCCATGAGCATTCTCCTTTGATGAATGATACTAGTTTACCATACATCGTATAGATGGCGCTAATGTATAATCGATTAAACAATATTATTTAGTTATTTTCGAATGTGTGTAAAATTAATACAATAAACCTACCGTCCTATTTATAAACAATTAATTTAATCTTATATTGAAATTAGAAACATGAAGTAAGCCATAGATGAGCGGTCTACAAACATAAAAAAAAAAATAACGTTTAAGTTTTATGCTGTTGGCAAGATGTATGATCTTTTTCATTGTGCGTCTTGATCACTGACCTCTATCATACATTGTACACTGGACTTCATATTATCGATGACAAAATGAAGACATTTGATTATCGCCATTTTGGCGCTGATAGCAACGTGAATTAACGTGAGAGTCGCATGGAACTAATATTAGAGATGGGACACAGCTTTCGGTAAAATACTTTTATGGGTTTTATCGATCGTGAGAATAATTTAATACGTAAGAGAAAAAAAAACCAGTTATTTTTATTATGATTAATTTTTAAGTAATAGAATAATTGCTGTAAAGGTTAACTGAAAAATATTTTCAGTCAGATTGCAAGCTATAAACTAGTGGATAGCTTGCTAGTAAAGTTATAGCACATTACTGTCAGATCAGTGAGATTTAAATACCGGGGATAGGCTAACAACTTATCCTTAAAACCAGTATATTTGAGCAAGTATCTCCTCGCACACTAGTTATTTAATACTTACAATCGTTCGGATTCACTCGGTTGACGCCCATCGGGTTCGTGAAGGGAACACCATTTATACAATAATAATAATAAATGAGATGGACAATCATTTACAACGGACGTATTTCTCGCTATCGCTGAGATCCTGTCTGTCCTTTGTTCGCATAAGGACAGATTCTTAAGGTGCAAATAAGAGTGGTATCGCATTCCAGCAAGGTGAAGACTTTAACTCTATTTCAGATGCAGATAATAAATTATTTGACTTCAAAACATTTGTTAATATAATTATAACTATCATGATATTATTCTAGAATTAATTCCAGGCTCAGGAACGTGGTGATTGGTACAAGAGAGAGGCCTGTGCTCAGCAGTGAGCGAAGTCGGGCTGTGGATGAACATGATGATGATTCCAGAATTTAGTATTACACTCGCTTTTGAACATATTATTACTGATTATTAGGCAATCATATACCTAACATTCATCACCAATACCATGAGATATTTAGTTCCAACATACTACGAGAAGTCAATACAGTAAATGAGTGATACGCCTTGCCAAGACTACTATTTTGATATTAGTGTAATTTAAAAATATCACTAATACTGATATATTAGTTACAATATTATAATATTGCCAGTCAAATATATTAGTATTACCTAATTTTTTGAAATATCGGTAGCATCCTATCTCTAAATGTGTCAATTTTAGTTCCTGATACGCTCGAGCGGGGCGCTTTGAATCAGCACAAAAATCAACTGTCATTTCATATAGCATGTTTAGTCCAGCGTACTTGTATAATAGAGGTCAGTGGTCTTGATGAAGCTACGTCTAATATAATAAATCCCAAGAAAACGTAATTAATCTTGATGACTCGAGGGATTAAAGGGACCAGCGTTAAAATAAAACGTTCCATTGATTTAAGGAACTAATGGGCGCTGTGAGTATCAGTTTAATTAGTCTGAATATCCAAACTTTATATCAACCATGCGTTTTGTGAACCTCATCATGAATTTTCTTCCTGGCAGGGTATTTAAATAAACATCTGAACATATGAATATGGTCATCTCAACCTAATATTTATCAACATCCCAAGACTTAAGGTGCAAGGTCCAAATATAAATGTCCTCATGGTGTATATAATGCTTAGATAGATACAACTGCACAGGCTGAACAATGCTGTTTGAGACAGCATATCTCCAGTGTTGAATCTTAAGTGTTTATCCCTGCAATTGTAAGTTGTACATACTTAATAATATTCATCAAGAAACTTCAGTGACAGAATGTATTTGTGAGAAGATTAAATTAGTTGAGAAGACCAAGCGAACTGTTTGCATGCCTTAGTTAAGGTAGTTAGTATAAGGATCATTACATTAAAACTTAACATCTGTAACCTGTACCTACTTTATGTGCAAATAAAGATTTATTCTATTCTATTCTATAGAACTTACTTTAGTCAATACCTCACGTGAAACTATTTCTCTCCTATCATGCAGTAGTCCATCCAAAGGTTGTCTGTAAGAGGTTGCCCTGTGCGATAAGACCGCTCATTGTACACTTTCTTTTATGTTTTTTTGTCCTGTATATATATTTTTGTGGTGTACAATAAAGAATAAAATAAATAAATAAATTTCCCTATATTTTAGTCTCATGCATTCACTACCACTGGGTTTGTTGGTGAGTAGAGAACAACTAACCTTACAGTATTTAATTTAGTTTTAGTTCAGCCTTATTAATTTTTAAGTAAGTAAGTAAGTACTTGTACTTATTTCAATCAAATATTCAAAAATCACACTTACTGCTTACAAAACTATCACACCGTTCGTGGTTGTTTGCGACTGTAGTGTATCGAGTGTTGGCTGAACTCAAGGCGCATAGGTCTGACTCGTGTTCCGACCGTTTTTATGAAGATAGAATAGTTACTGTTAGATATCATTTCCGTGATGTAGCTTTCTTCTGGTGAAAGAATTTTCAAAATAATTATAAATATTCTAGGGGGTAACCCCTACAGCCTCACAAACTTTACCTCTTTATAATATTAGTATAGATAGTATCGATATTTTGAATAGCAAATGTTGATACGAATGTGTAATATGAAAAAGATAAATCTTTGACAAAATAGTTGGTTTTAAATATATAATGGGTTGGACTCACCATTGTATTACGATGATTTATGAGATAAGTGATTTCAATAAATAAATAATAATTATCTATGTGAACTGTGTTTGCTTTTTGTGTAATGACTATGAGTGATAGCTTTAATATCCAGTGGTCAATGTTTTGGCAGAACTTCAACGACCGCTAGCGTAGAGAACCAATTTTTATTTGTAATCTTTCAAATGAAACTCTTTTCAACAGTTTTTGTTATAGCATCTTGTCTTGTCAAATTTTGATCATTCAAGCCAAATATTTTTTTAATGACAAATAATTTGTTTACGCCAAAATAATAGAAGGCCTGACTTCTGAGCTAGGTTAAAACCTGTAGTAGTCAGTCCCATTGTTGACCCTTTTTTCAATAGTAGTGACAAAATAAATTTATTAAAACACATTTCTGTGAATAACAGTGCTCGCTATTCTCTTTCACTTTTATTGGATTAACTACGTATTTGTCGTTTGTTATTTCCAAAGTAGTCTGCGTAGCATGTTCCATAGTACGCTAGACGGGCAAGCTAGCCACGTGGTCTTACAAATAGAATTCCTTGTTAGTTATAATAATATTATGAAGGAATTTTATTAAAGCACACCTTTGTTTTTAGGGAACAAATAAAAACTTCATACCGATTGGATTTTGAAGTTACTTGTTAGACACATTTTTATTTGTAAAGAAAATAGTATTGAAGTATTTTATCTCCGCTTACTACGTTGTATTCCAATAAACCAACTATGCTTTGTCGAAAATTGTTTGCGTCAACAAAAACTTGAAAACCTCGGATAGCGCACAGTGGTTGATGACGAAACACTAACAAAGCCTATCACAAGTTTATTGTTAGACAGATCCCGGGGGCGCCATTGTGCAGGGCCGGATCAATTTCACGAATAGCTAAAACGGTGGGTACAAAACTGACTGTCGGAAAATTTATGAGCAAAAAGTAAAAAAATTGAATTTTAGTTTTCCATCAAAAAACCAGGTATTTTTTGTGTTTGTTGTGTGTGGTATGTTTTTCGCAATTATGAAATGCTTCTTATATATATATATATTATACAGTTTTTTTAAGGATCGAAGTATAATTTCTTTTTGCGTTAATATCTAAGAAATGCTGGCAAATACACTTAAGAAACGTCAAAGCTAGGTCTAATGTTCTAATTTGTTGCTTTCTAGGGATAATCATTGTAATTATATACTTACAAAAACATCAATCTGACGTATCCTTAATTGCTTTCAAAACAACAATATTAAATCATATTTATATTAAAGCGTTTGCTTTTGACGAAACCAATTATAAATCGGATTCCCAAACAAAAATAATGCAGATCGGAATACAATATGAAAATTTATTGCCGATTCTCGGTAAAAAAATATTTACAATATGGAAATTCGTTGCCTAATTCCAACAAATTGAAATATCAACATTTTAACAATTCGCAAACAATTAGCACCTGCGTCTGACGAGTGTCAAAATAGAAAGCGTTATTGAAATAAATTAATATTTGTTTTTGAAAGAAATGTGAAAACAAACTAAACCACAAAATAAACTATGAATTTACTTTGTAATTGTAGAGACTAGCCAGCTATGAAAATATCTACTATTCATATTACACAAGTGACAGGGACAACACGTATCCAAGAAATTATCTCTATAGTTTAGTCCAGGGGTCACGAAATGGCGGACTGCGGTTCGGATACGGACCGCTAACCTATTTTGTGTGGACCCTAAGTAAACAGTATAATATAATTTACATGTGTTACTGAAGTACGTAATTTAATAATTTATCCTGCGCTTTGTCTTTACTACCGCCGTCTTTACAACGGCGGAGTACGGAGCGCGAGATCGTCAGTCGTCGCGGTGGAAAAGTACATTTCGGAATAGACTTACCGGTGAACATGTTCAAGATTTAATGACAATAGCCTGCACTCATTTTGCCCAAACTTCGGACGGATATTTCAAGGAAAAAAATAACATTATTCATATTAATATTTGCAAAAAAAAACTTTAAATTATACGAGTATTCAGGTATCCTTGATTGAAGCACAAAGTACGTAAGCGGCGGCGCGTCGCAGCTATATTGTCTACTACGAACTAAGTGCCATTTTGCACAGTCAATATCATTACGATTTTACAGGGATTCTCGGGCAGTATTGGACAGAGCTCAGTCGCGGCTGTCACGAGTACTAACACGGGCTTTTAAGAAGTTCGAAATATATATTTTTCGCCTAGTGATATCGGCCGCGACTTATAAGTAGTAGGTCGTGGGTTCAAACTCAGGCAGGCGCTTTAGTTTGTGTAAATTACTTCACCACCACTGCTCTCAAAACGGTGAAGGAAAACATCGTGAGGAAACCGAAACCATTCTGTCAACGAAAAGTCTAATGGCAAATTGGTCTTAGGAGAACGGTTGCGGAATCTGTTTCCTCAACCGGCATGTACCTAGGAACAAATGCAAATCATCATCATCATCATCCACAGCCCGACTTCGCCCACTGCTGAGCATAGGTTCCTCTCTTCTTGTACCAATCACCACGTTCCTGTGCCAACCTCATCCAGGTTCTACCCGCAATGACAACAATGTCATCTGCCCATCTCGCCGCTGGACGACCAATACTTCTTCTTCTTGTTCTTAATTTTATTATTATTGTTTATTTATTTATATTCACATAATGCTAAGTAACTTATAAACTAAGCCCCACTAAACCGTAGTAATGATTTGACTGTGGGGTCGGTGAGTTTCTATACACTCATTCTTAAATTTCATACATAAAGCTAATTATTAATTAAAGACACATTTCTAAATAATATTTTTTTAACGATTTTTAAAGCTGTTTATATTCGTTTCACTCCTTATATCTGCCGGCAGACTGTTCAATAGATATGGTATTCGTTTTTTTAGGGTTCTATCACCAAAGTAATTAGTGACTCTGGGTACATTGAATCTGCTAGCAGCCATAGATAGTGTGTTGTGGTTGTTGATTACGTAAGATAAGTTATGCTCCTGGGTGCCATGGTGGTTAACTGCTAAAAGATACTTATGTTTGTAACTGATCGGTAGAATTTTACATATTTTGAATAGTTTCCTATAATCTCCTTTACAACTGTTTTTAGTTTTTTGAGTAAAAAGTAGTTTCAAGAATCGAATTTGAAGAGTTTCTAATTTATCCAAGTTGGTGTTGAATGTTAATCCATAGCTGTCAAGAGCATAACTCATAATAGAATCTACTCATGACATGTATGTACATCTTAATATACTTATAGGAACCTTAAAGCTTAGGTGGTACATTTTGCTTAACAATATTCTTAATTTACTACAAATATAGTCTATGTGTTGGGACCAAGAAAAGTTCTCATCTATTTTCATACCTACCTTGGTTACACAGTCAACTCTTTCAATAGGATTACATTTACAGTCCAGTAAGTTATTATGGTGGCATATACTAGTGTGGGTAAATAAAGGTAGAGTCGCACAATGAGGTCGTAAATATGGCGAATGAATAAACAATAATTTAGTTTTATTAGCGTTTAATATGATAATAAAATGAACACATTTAATTTCAATGTAGAACAATGAAAGTTCTACAATAAAAGTAACTATTACCGACAATGAACACTTCCCAATCCGTCCCTGCATTCACGTCAAGGGATCTTTAAGCACTATCTCAAGAACAGTCCCAATTTATATTAAAGGAACCAACAGGGATCTCCAGCTGATTTGATTACGAGCGATTAATTCAAGGGAGTCCATTGGACCTCAAGTATTATAAGCAATAGAACAAAGGCAGACTTAATTAATTCTTCTTTCATTTTGTTCCTTCTCGTTTTGATTACTTCGCTTGTATTTGATAGTCGGCGCTGAGTTGTTAATATTATATTTTTGGATTATATAGGGTAGAATTTTTCCTGAAGCAACGGTTTTCTTATAATTTTGACGCCTTTTCATGAAAAGTTTATTAATTAATATTGTTCGCTTGGTTTGAATGAATACGAAAAAAATCCGTACTTCAGCTATTTTGCAAGCCGTGGTTTACTTGACATTATACTGCACGTTTTCTTGCAGTATCATACTTTTATCAAACGGAAAAAGCCCGCTTTTGATACTATAAAAAACATACGGTTCAATGCCGTGTAAACCCAACACAAAACGTTCTAAATTCAAAAATAAACAATAGAAGGTCTGCCCCGAAATGCTCTCAGAAAGTTACGTGTCAAGGCTAGAAAAAAAATATGTCAGCAAGAAATAGTGGAGCTACGAGACCAAGGGACATCTGACCTTAAAACTTACCTAAGGATTAAATGGGTTAAGGTCAAAGCACTTTTTTATGGAAGCTCCTTGTCTCACTAATGCAACTTATATGTCGACCCGTCTCACTTCCGTGACGCCCTTAAAGCTGCGAACACAGTAGCAAAAGCGGAGTAAACGTGCTTGTTAAGTGCACACATAAACCCATTGTGAATTGTAGTAGTGGGTTTCTGCGACACGATTACGGAATTTTCGCTAATACTGAGTATGTGACGCGTTTTTCTCAAAATAATGAGTGGGTTAAGTGTAGAATACGAATCAGGATCTTAAGTAAAATGGGTAGATTTACATCATCATTCAGATTTGCTAAAAAAATGGATGGCAATCTTGGATTTTACATAATAGGTTGGCCTTAATTAAAGATTCTAAATTTCATTTTTTTATTAACAGTCCAGAATATTTATATGAATCATCATCATCATCAGCCTTATATTGTTCCCACTGCTGGGAAACAGGCATCCTCTTTGTGAGAGAGGTAATAGGCCTTAATACACCACGCGGGCCCAACGCGGGTTGGTGAATGTCACATGTCTTTGAATTTTTGTTTCTAGGGCATGCCGGTTTCCTCACGATGTTTTCCTTCACCGTTTTAAGAGCAGTGGTGATGAAATAATTTACACAAAGTAAAGCGCCTGTCTGGGCTCGAACTCACGATCTACAACACGTAAGTTGGGGCCGTTACCACTGGGCCACCACTGATCTCGCTCTCTTTATATAAATATTAGTATGATTATATTTTATTGTAATTACAGGACATGCTGCGCTTACCCCAAAATGAAATAAGAACAGGAGGATGATGAAGTGCTGTTACGTGCAAATCTCCCCATTTCCAAACTGCAATCACTCGATCAAACAATATGACGTCAAAAACACTCTGCTACCTATAGTAAAATTCAAATCCCCCAGAGCCTACAATTTGCACTAATATAATGAACGACGTTTCCCACTCTAAATCCCCTTTTTAAAGCGAGATGGGAACTCGTCATACAAATCTGTCGACAGCGTGAAATCATTCTCGAAACTCATACAATGCATTGGTATGTGTAGAAGTTTCATTAAATGGAAAATTGTGTAGTGTGGTGGCAATCAACATAATTACCACAGTATATCAAAAGACGGACCAATACCACTGCTGAGTGCAAAACCATTTAGTTTAGTCGTAAGGAAATTGTCTAATTACTATTAAGATACATTAAACTAGTCGGCCAGTCGTTAAGGAAAGTCAGAAGCCAGAAAAGCCTAGTCAGGGTTACCCAATTACTGGGTATGCGTCCAGGTCCGGTTAGACTGGAAGCCGACCCTAATATGGTTGGAATAGAGCTAAGCAGAGTGATTGATAAATTAAACCATAGTTACCATTATTTATTTTAATTTTAGTTCATTATTTGAACGAACCCGAATGATTGCCGTGGTTAAACTAAAAACCACACGGTCTTCTTTCTAGCGGCAGTGGCGTTCACAAAGTCCTCTTAAGTGCAGGTGTAGGGACTCTTGGGACACTCCAGCATGTGTATCATATTCTGCACAGGAGTACCGCTCTCACATTGGGTTTCAGAAGGGTCTGTAAAACCCAATTTTGGCAAATTGTGCAGCGGTATACCTTTTTTTTTTTTTTACGTTTGCCCTCAATCGAGTGCTGGTCTTAAAGTAAGTACCTACTATGGGAATAAGGGAATAGTACACCTTACCGGCAGGCCTAAGCCAACTCTCTTTGGTGGGCAGACTGGTGAGCTAGTGATTCTTCGAGCTCCAAAACGGCGGCACTACTTATTCACGTTGCACACAACACATTCCATAGTAATTGACACAGTTTATAAAGTTATCTGCAATCCAACTAACTGTATGCTTCAGTCTTCAGCCATGTGGCATGAAGAGCGGGCGGTGAGATACGAATTCCTCTTACGGACAAGGTTCAATTCGCTCTGACTCCTTGGCATGGGCGTACATTTATGAAGCAGGATAAAACGGAAGGGAGATCGCCCATGAAACGTCAAATCCCTTGTCAACTTGCCCGAGCATTGAAATTATGACTTATTTCAAGAGATGGCGCCACCACAGTGTACCCACGGTATAAAGGCTTACGATAAAGTTTTAGAATGTTCCAAATTTAATTTTCCTAGAGGGCACCTAGTTTTCTCGTATTTTTATTTACAAGTATATTATATACAAGTGGTCCTTCTGTTTCACCTTTTAGTACGTCCCGGACTCAACTTCATTAGTTAATTGGCTAACAATCGTGACTGGCACATGCCTATTAAGTAATTGAAAGTCAGTTACAAGAGAGTAAAATTGTGCGCAAATACTAATGAAGGGCGAGAATTTTTACACGGTCCTTGATAAGTTGGCTCCCTTTATTTATAAGAATGATTAATTGTTGAAGATTTTAAGAAGGCAAAATTAAACTTATTTCTTCTTAGTTTATGTGATCTATGTGCCTCTTTATGATTCAGCTAAAAATGCAGTATTAGCGGAGCTGTGACTATTCCACCAAAGCTGCACAAGCTAATAAGTGGTTTGATGATGCGTAGCAGACTCCAGTGTGCGACGAAGCGATCATTAAAACGTGATAAAAAATAAGCAACTATAGTTCTGTATGTATAAAAATTTACAAGTCCGTGATTAGAACTGTCGTAATGTATGAATCAGAATGTTGGACTGTGAAAAAGATGGATAAAAAGAGATTGCATGTAGCAGAGATGAGAATGTTGTGATGGATTTGCTGAGTGACTAGAATAGATAAAGTGAGAAAAGAGTATATTAGAGGCAGTTTGAAAGTGGCGTCAGTGACAGAAAAGTTAAAAAGAAACCGTTTGTCCTGGTATGGTCATGTTGATGGATGAAGCGCATGTTACTAAAAGAGTTATGAATATAAATGTGTATGGATGGAGAGGGAGGGGACGGCTAAAGAAAAGATGGATGGATTGTGTGACGAGTGATATGAAAGAAAAGGTAGTCTGTAATGGCGTGACGGGGGCAGGACGGTATGGAAGAAGAAAACATGTTGCGCCGAACCCAAACAACTTGGGACAAGGGCAGGAAGATGATGATGATGATGTATAAGACCTTCCGCTAAGCCCTTTTCTACCAGACCTATGCGAGGTTAGAAAAAGGAGTTATATAATTGGCTAATAAGCACACATTCCTCGCGACACGTCATTGCACATCTTTGACTGACCATTATAATAACAACTCTTTGAATGTTTACTCTGCTTACAATGGGCGATTACAGACCAAGATCAATATGAGTCCGGCCACTAAAGCTTCGATAATCCAATATAAAATAAAGCGAATTCTAAATTTGAATCCACGTTCGAAAAACAAAAGTAAATCTGCTAATAAAAAAGCGAACACATCGAACATTCTAGTTCAAGAGATTCCAATATTGAAAATAGATATAATAATATGCTAATAACATTCTTCTTGCAAGAATAAATCAAAATCTAGGCTTTTGTAACGCTGAAAATTATTACAGGGATAAAATCCAATAGCGAGGCTTTAATTCAATAGAGTCATAGTGTCTTTGGTATTCAGAGTTGAAAGTACTGCGTATAAATTGTCCAAGATCTTATTAAGACTTCATTGATATTCGATGCACTTCTCACTTCTACGGATCAAAGATGTTAAGGGGATGGATTGTTTAAATAATTTATCATTTTCTTAAGGGTGACCTAATGATGTCCGCGGGTATACTCTGGATGTGAGGTGCTCAGGACTGGTATACCTACCTATGTGGCGAAGCTTGTGGTTGGCCTTTGTCCAAAAGTATACTTTTCTCAGCTGAAACGAACCCGTACTTCTCAAATCCTACACGATAGTTTATAAAACTATATATGAAATGCACGGAACCTGCACAACATGCATGATAATATCGATATTAACTGTAAATTTTAATGGATATTGTCATTCCTGATATTTTTGTAAAATAACTGACTATATTTTTCAAAATAGTATTGCCTCGTAACGTCAATGGAATTAAGCACTCTTTTATATTTTTGTTATGCAGCTTGGACATCCGATCTGAAACTGTTGAATAAAAAATCACCTTTAGGCTTCATTAACCGACTTCCCAAAAAGGAAGAGGTTCTAAAGGTCTTAAGGGGTACGCAGATCTCTCATTTCACCGGTTATGTTCAAGTTTCATGAAATCTATTCTGGCGTTATAGTAACCTTACTAACTTGCCTATTAGGTAGGTACAACTAAAAAGTGAAAAAAAAAAACTTTTTTGCAAAAAAATACAAAACGACTTCCAAATACAAAACTACAAAGTGGAAAATAACTTGTATTCCAAATACAAGTTATTTTCCACTTTGTAGTTTTGTATTTGGAAGTCGTTTTGTATTTTTTTGCAAAAAAGTTTTTTTTTTTTAAATTAATGAACGAAACAAAGTAATAATAGATATTTTGTTTTAGTGGCTGACTAACTAATGAGTGCACTGCTCAGCTCGTCGGGTTTCATGAAAATACCTTACCTACAATGTCTCCAATTTAATATTGTTAATGTTGTAGTTATCTAAAAGTGTAGTCAACACACAAAACGTACATTAGTTACATAAGTACCTACCTAAACTCTGATTTTTAATTTCGTAGACCAAACTGACATTTGGTGGGTTACCATTTTATCGTTACATAAAAATAGTTTTGTATCCTCAGTGATCGAAAGTTAATCCAAAACCGAAGTAAATCAGAAATGGAAGTATTTCACGGCAAAAAAAATACAGTTGTTAATATGCTAGCGGCCCTTATTTAATTTATTATCATTTATGTCAGACTACATTCAATCGATCGCATTTATTTTGTTGATTTTTATTTATTACATTAATTGTTTATTTGTTATGAGTATACATACTGTTATATTTATATGTGTTACTTATTTTTACCGTATGGTGACGGACGTAAAGAAATCACCATCCCATATATTCCCGTGGGTGTCGTAAGAGGCGACTAAGGGACACACCAGAGAATGGACAGCAGTGTTCTCTATGCACTTTAGCAACAAACTGCGATCGCCACGCTTGGCAGGCCAACCAATATGAATAGCACAAAAAAAAAAACGGCCCCGAGTGCCCGGCAGCCCGTCTACTCTCGGCTACGGTAGCGGCCAAGGCGATGGCGAGGCAAGGGGTGCAAAGAATCTCTGGATTGGACCCGGCTACCCCAATAAACACCGACGACTGGACCTGGGAACATATAACACGCGAACACTCCGGACCGACGAGAACATAGCCGAACTTGAGGAAGAATTGAGCAGGTTACGATGGAGCATTATAAGGTTATCTAAAGTCCGAAGAGAGGGGGCGGACCCGATAATCCTCAAATCAGGTAACCTGCTCTATTTTCGAGAGGGTGACCGGCAGTCCCAGGGTGGTGTCGGCTTTATCGTACACAAGTCCCTTGTGAACAACGTGGTGAAGTTCGAGAGTGAGTCGACCAGGGTGGTGTACCTTATACTCAGAATCTCCGCAAGATATTCGCTGAAAGTCATACAGGTCTACGCCCCGACCTCGGCACAACCCGACGACGAGGTAGAGACCATGTATGAGGATATCTCTAGAGCCATGCACGGTTCCAAAACTTACTTCACCATTTGTCATGGGGGACTTCAACGCGAAACTGGGCAAAAGAGACGAGGATGAGCTACAAGTGGGGCGATTTGGAGTTGGACGTCGAAACCACCAAGGTCACCTACTGGTCAGTTTTATGGAGAAACTATAGGCCCATCTCACTTCTTAGCCATGTCTACAAGCTGTTTTCTAGAGTCATCACGAATCGTGTCGCGCGCAGGTTTGACGATTTCCAGCCACCCGAACAAGCCGGATTCCGTAAAGGCTTCAGCACCGTGGATCACAAACATACTCTGCAGCAGGTTATACAGAAGACTGAAGAGTACTACCTGCCTCTCCGTTCAGCGTTTGTGGACTACGAGAAAGCCTTCGATTCGATCGAGACTTGGGCTATACTGCAGTCTCTCCAACGGTGCCAAATTGACTACCGGTACATCGAGATGTTGAAGTGTTTCTACAAAAACGCCACCATGTCAGTTCGACTTCAGGATCAGACCTCGGAACCCGTACATTTGCAGCGAGGAGTGAGACAAGGAGACGACATATCTCCGAAGCTGTATACCGCTGCACTGGAGGACGACTTCAAGGTTCTGGACTGGAGAGGGCTGGACATCAACGTCAATGGCGAGTACATCACTCACCTTCGGTTTGCCGACGATATAGTGGTTATGGCTGAGACCATGGAGGAACTCAGTACAATGCTTGATGACCTCAGTAGAGGTTCCGAAAGAGTGGGTCTTAGAATGAACATGGACAACACCAAAGTGATGCTGAATGCCCATGTTACACCCACTCCTATTAAGGTCGGAGACTCTACACTCCAAGTTGTGGGTGACTACGTCGAACTGGGACAAACGATCCAGTTGGGTATGCCAACTTCGAGAAAGAGGTCAACCGTCGAATCCGACTCGGCTGGGCAGCGTTCGGGAAGTTGCGAGGTATCTTCTCGTCCAACTTACCGCTGTGTCTCAAGACGAAAGTCTATGACCAGTATGTGTTGCCAGTGATGACATATGGCTCTGAGACGTGGTCGCTTACAATGGGCCTCATCAGAAAGCTTACAGTCACTCAAAAGGCAATAGAGAGGGCTATGCTTGGAGTTTCCTTGCTTGATCGAATCAGAAATGATGATATCCGCAGGAGAACCAAAGTTACCGACATAGCCCGAAGAATTGCCAAACTTAAATAGCAGTGGTCAGGACACATTGCTCGTAGAACGGCCGATGGGGCCGAAAAGTTCTGGAATGGCGACCGCTAACCGGAAGACGATACGTTGGAAGACTTCCTACTAGGTGGACTAATGACCTGGTTAAGGTTGGGAGGAAGGATCGGTCAATGTAGCGACGCCTGAGGGAGGCCTATGTCCAGCAATGGACGTATTTCGGCTGAAATGATGATGATGATGTTTTATCATAATAATTTTAATTACTATGTATTCATATAATTGATTATTTAATTACGGATTTTAATGATTCCTTCTTAACTTTTATTACTGTCATTTTGAAATCAATCAATATGTTATTATTATACGAATATTATGCCATCAATTATTAAGATATTATGAAAGTTGAACAAAATTATAACCTAAAGGGAATGAAATTAATAATTGCCGATGAAAAAGAGGAAATATTGTGAGTAGCCATTTAAAAAAATTATCGATTGGCTCGAGCTTTACCACTATCTCACCTGATTATAAGCGATGATTTGGTCGATAAATTAATTTTATCATGTTTAATGAAAATCGTAGTATATAATGTTACAAGTAAAATTTCAAACTTTAAAAAACCCGCGACACATTTTTATTTCATGCTACATAATTTACCTAATACATAGTAGACACGCTGCGATCGGCAATCTATTGAAAACGTAATTATGACACGATATCTTGCGAAAACAGTCCGATTCAAACAGTAAAACGCCCATAACTTTTGAACGGCTGAACCGATTTTAATCAAACATAGCTAAGAACACTCAACAAAATCACCTTTCAAAAAAAAAAAACTAAATCAAAATCGGTTTATCCGTTTAGGAGCTATGATGCCACAGATAGACACACAGATACACAGCAACATACGTCAAACATATAACTCCCCTCTTTTTCCGTCGGGGGTTAAAAACGCATTAACGCACTTTAAATATATTACTAATAAGATTGTATATAATTGTTCCTATCTAATTGCAAGTTTATTTACAGGATTTAATTCAAAAGCATTGTAAGATTAGCATGAAATAAAGAGGCTTTTTTATAATGGTAATAGCTTAATCTCTATTAATGACATCGAAATTCGGACTAAAAACTGGCACAATATTTGTGTGTACATCTCTTCGATACACCTCTGCTAATCCCTTCGTAGCTGCCAGGATGCATGCTGTTAACAAAACGCAACATATTTTTGCCAAGACAAACAGACACCAGGCATTTCAAAGAAACTCTCCTTTTGAAAACTAAAACACAAGTAGGTAAGCAGATTGTCAAAGCAAAAACACTGTTGGAGACATAATAAGGAAAGTACAATGTAGGACACACAATCTGTTAGTACTTAGAAGTAACTTTGTCAAAGTACACTGTATTATGCATGGTGTTGGTACAATATTTGTGACTATAGGCCGACCTCTTAACTGAGGATCTTCCTAAGGTAGCAAGAGAGATGCTGACACCCATCAGCGAACTATCGACTGATAGGTCACTACACCCACGTCAACCGTCAACACTAAGTCCGCCTGTGTACTTCTATGTTACATGAAGTTTTAATAAATAAATAAATACACCCCTTCCGTGCCACGCAGCTACTTCAGAATGGTCTCAGTTAAGCGGTCGGTCTATAGCTGATAACCGTTGCTTCACCTGCGTGAAAGTCGAAATTATCCCAAAGTGCCCTAACTACCTCAATAATAAGTATGCTATATATTAATCTGTACGAATTTTCATTCAAAACCATTCAGTAGTTTTTGCGTGAATAGTAACAAACATTCATACTCAAAAACTTTCACATTTATCATAATAGTTGAATATTTACGTAATCTCTTGTTGTTGTATTGTAGTCAACTACTTATACTAAGCATAAGTTGTTGATATATTAAGTCTGTCTGCATCGTATCGGCAAAGTTGAAGACGCAATGCTCAATAGTTTGGTAGGTCATACGGAAATTTTGAGTGACTTAAAGTCGGAGTTAGTTCAAGGGGTAACTGTTAGTTCAAGACTTAGTTCAAGCCAGTATAAGTTATGCTACTTGTTGTCACATGAATTCAATATTATTAAGTAGCTAGCAATGAAATGTTTTGGTGAGAAGGATATATGTGAACATTCGAACAAGGTATTAGGTACTTAAGCCAAAAGGTCTCGCATCAATGCAAAAAAATTATAACTGAGTGGTTAAAACTATAACATACTAGAGGACGCCTTGCGGTTTCACCCGCGTAGTTCCCGTTCCCGTGGGAATACAGGGATAAAAAGTAGCCTATGTCACCCGGGGATAGAGTAGCTGCCCAACGGTGAAAGAATTTTTGAAATCGGTCCAGTAGTTTTGGAGCCTATTCGGTACAAACAAACAAACAATCAAACAAACAAAAAAATCTTTGCTCTTTATAATATTGGTATAGATGAAGAAACAGAGCATATTCTAGCCAGACTTTAATGAATACTTATCTTCTTTATGATAATTACATAGTTGGTATTTTCAAAATTAGATTAAAATAGCACTATCAGCAAAAACGTAAACACACACGCAAATACACACTAACACACACACGCTCACACACACATCAATTCACACGCACACTACTATAGACACACATATGCATTCTCACAATCACACTACTCAGAGCTGATAATTACTTTCTAAGTCATTGTTCCTCTATATTCTTAAAAATTCATTTCTTAATTTAATTCTCAATTTTGTTAAGTGTTATTATGGGAAGGAACGAATCAATCCCAACACAAGTATTAATGATTACTTACTGGGGCTGTCTCATTCACATTTGTATATGTAACCGTTTGAGACACAATAAACTTTTTTTTTTTACTTAAGCCAATAATACATCTTTCTGCTACAATGCCGACAATGTCAATAAATGTCAATGGTCTCATAAAGCTTCATTCAAAAGCTACAGCTTGCTCGTGACATTAAAAACGTCTTCCTTCATCCGTAATTTTAATGTTTAATGTGGTGTACAAAAATCCTAGTCAGAAAGCTTAGTCACCCAAAGGGCAATGGAGAGCGCTATGCTCGGAGTTTCCTTGCGTGACCGCATCGGAAATGAGGATATCCGCAGGAGAAATAAAGTTACTAAAATAACCCGAAAAATTGCGGAACTTAAGTGGCAGTGGGCAGGGCACATTGCTTGCAGAACGGATGGCCGATAGGGCCGAAAATTCTGGAATGGCGACCGCGACTAAAAGACGATGCGTTGGAGGCCCCCCTACTAGGAGGACCGATGACCTGGTAAAAGTTGCGGGAATGCGCTGGATGCGAGATGCACGGGATTGGTCAATGTCGCGATGCCTGGGGAGGACTATGTTCAGCAGTGGACGTCTTTCGGCTGAAATAATGATGATGATGATGTATTGAAGCACACTATAAGAAAGTATAAAGTTTTAAGTTACTACTTTGGTTCCAACTGAACTTTCACTTTTAAAAAAATTTCCACCACTTAAACCTTGCATAAAAATCCATTATCTTAAATCTTGCAATTTATCACTTTCTCCTTCTAAAATACCTTTTTCATTTCGTAACTTCTTATTACTAACTATCAATTCATACCGAGTACTCGTAAAAGCAATTTTCAAATGTCGACTTGGATTAAGTTATCGCACATTTGCTTGGAAAGCTGGAGACAGCTCGGATTTATGGCTTTAAAACCTTTCTCGAAAATAAAACTTCGATTTGTAAGGATGTCATCGCAGCCGTCCTCGAGAAAGTGCCACTAACTGACAAAATCATATTTTGAGTTATAGACGATAATCAAAAAACCGCGGAATAATAAAAATCGATGCTATTTATCAACTATAAATCATAGGCATGTTAAGTACGGATCCCTAACCAATAGCGCTGACATGCAAATTCCTCCGTGTTGACGCCAAGCGCATAGAAACTGCACCGATGACGTCAATCCAGCCACGAGCCGCCGACGCAGCAAAATTGGACATTAGCGTTAAGTTATTTTTAATAAGGAAATAGTCATTCCATATTCTAGCATCGAATAGGTTTCACTAATTATATTGTAATAATTTCTTTTTAATTAAATCATCTAATTTGTTAGTCTTAGTTATTTAATTAAATTAGATTAAAATCATTTTGGTTTTTTTTCGATCCACCGTCTGCAGTTTACGTAATTGGCGCAGTCGGTAGGATACTCGCGGGCCGGTTCGCGAATCGCGTTAGAATCAGTTCATCACGATCGCGAGTCATCCGGTGACTATCAAGTCGCATCACGAGTATCCTGAATCTACGGGAAGCTGCGGAGCCGCGTGGAGAATCCAGCCATCGATTCACGGAGGAAGACCAGAGATGAAACACATGTGAGTGCACCAGAATCTTTCTCGTGTTGCTTCCTATCTATTCCTAGTTATTTTTATGTCCAAGATTTTTCATCACGAAATATCTCATCCTCGGGAACCTGCATCACGACAGGCACGCCGATTTGTAGTAGATATTAATAGAGATTTAGATAGTGAATTAGATTTAGATTTAAACAGTTTATTTGAAATTAAAATGCCTTATGACCCTGATGTAATTTTCAAGGCCTTACGCCTTGTGCCCGATTTTGACGGGAACCCAAACATTTTAACTAGATTCATTCACATCTGTGACCGAATAGTTACTCAATATGCAAGCCCCGAGGTAGGCAGTGAGCTAGGGAATTTATGTCTTTTAAATGGCATCCTAAACAAGATCACAGGGACTGCCGCATCCACCATCAACTCGAATGGAATTCCTGAAACTTGGGCAGGTATTAGATCTGCTCTTATAAACAACTTTTCAGACCAGAGGGACGAGACAGCTTTATACAACGACCTCTCGTTGGCAACGCAAGGTAACAAGACCCCACAGGAATTTTATGATAAATGTCAAACATTGTTTAGTACTATTATGACTTATGTGACGTTACATGAGACTGTATCAACGACTATCGAGGCGAAACGGACTCTTTATAAAAAAGTCACTATGCAGGCTTTCGTACGCGGGCTAAAAGAACCTTTAGGCTCACGTATAAGGTGCATGCGTCCGGAAACTATAGAGAAAGCTCTAGAGTTCGTGCAGGAAGAACTAAATATAATATACCTGCAGCAGCGTAACGATATCCCCAAGGCTCAAACTGCTCAGAACGCACCAAAGGTTCTATATAAACCTTCTGTTCTGCCTGCTATGCCGTTTAACGCGTTTAATGTTCCGCGACCCCCAGTACCTAATTGGCCTGCTCCAGTAGGACAGCGCGGGTATCAACCTCAGCCTCAGGCTTTCAAATTCAATACGCCTGACCAGCATCAAAACCGTATGCCTACTCGAACTCAACAAATGTTCCGTGCACCATTACCTCAAAGTAACGTTTTTAAGATGCAACCCAGGAATAATCCACCACATAATCCGGGTCCGAGGCCTATGAGCGGTGTTCAACACTTTGTCCCAAGACCATTACCTTTGATGCCAGGACATGATTGGCAACGAAACGGTAATCCACCCCCGAATAATTATTTTAAGACGCGTGAGTTAAATTTGAGTGAACTTGCTTTGCCTGATAGTTCCTATTATTCTGCTGACTGTTACTATGAGCCAGTATATGACTATTACACAGACGGTAATGACTGTTATGTTCTCTATGACTACGACTTTAACACCAATATGACTGACACTGACTATAGTTCAGCTGCCGGTAATCAAATAGCAGGTGTGGCAGAGCCACAGCCAGGCCCTAACCACGCTGATCAGAACCAGGACCAAAATTTTCAGTTGGACCAGAAATCCAAAGAGCAAAGATAGACGTTAATTTACAGACCCAAAGACAGTTACCCTATATAGAAATTTCTTGCCCTCCTCTAAAATTTCTCATTGACACTGGCGCTAACCAATCATTCATAAGCCCCGAGGCTGTGCAAAAGTTCTTCTACGACTATCCTCTTAACTATGACCCTTTCGAAGTCACCAACGTACACGGTGTTAGCAGAAACGAGTACTCTATAACATTACCGTGCTTCAACGAATTCAATGAGGCCGAAGGTATAAAATTATTCATTTACCGTTTTCACGAGTACTTTGATGGCCTAATAGGATTAGACTTATTATCAAAATGGGAGGCTAAGATAGATCTAAAAGACTTTCAATTAGTAACTCGGTCTGCTACGAACCAAATTAAAGTATATAATTCACGCAACGTCAATCTGTATGAGGATATTATCCCTGCAAAAAGTTCTAAATTAATTAGAATACCTATCAACGCCCCGGATGGCGATGTCTTAATAAACGAACAAGTTCTCTGCAATTGTATCATCCATGAGTGCCTTACCACCGTTAATAATAGCCGTGGGTACGTAGAGTTAGAAAATCCAACTCCTAACGATATTATATTCTCATTAGACCAGCCAACTCGTGGAGAACTGTTCAATGCTGAGTGCACACAGCTGAATCAGTCGAATCGCGTAGATGACGTACTATCGCGTTTGCGTACGGATCACCTTAATGCAGAGGAAAGAGCTAACCTCCTAACACTTTGCTCCCGCTACGCAGATGTATTTTACCTCGATGGAGAACCATTGACATTCACCAACAAAATCAAACATCGCATAAGAACAACGGATGAAACTCCCGCTTATACTAAGAGCTATAGATACCCTTTCGTTCATCGGGAAGAAGTTAGGGACCAAATCACCAAAATGCTAGACCAAGGTATAATAAGACCTTCCGACTCTGCATGGAGCTCACCCATTTGGGTTGTGCCCAAAAAAACTGACGCTTCAGGGAAACAGAAATGGCGTATCGTAGTCGATTTTCGGAAGTTGAATGAAAAAACGTTAGACGACAAATACCCCATACCAAATATTAGTGATGTCCTCGACAAATTAGGCAAGTGCCAATACTTTACGACCTTAGATTTGGCAAGTGGTTTTTACCAAGTGGAGATGGACCCTCAGGACATCCCAAAAACCGCCTTCAATGTCGAACACGGGCATTTTGAATTCCTCCGAATGCCCATGGGACTCAAAAACTCACCGTCCACCTTTCAACGGGTAATGGACAATGTTCTAAGAGGCCTTCAAAACAACATCTGCCTTGTTTATCTCGACGATATCATAGTCTACAGCACCTCTCTTCAAGAGCATATGAATAATTTGGAAAAGGTCTTCCAAAGACTTAGGGAGTCCAACTTCAAAATTCAAATGGACAAGTCAGAATTTCTAAAACTAGAAACCGCTTACCTAGGACACATTATTAGTAGAGACGGCATAAAACCGAACCCCGACAAAATTTATGCAGTTCAAAAGTATCCAATCCCAAAAACCCCTAAAGAAATCAAACAATTTTTAGGACTTTTAGGTTATTACCGGAAATTTATCCCCGATTTTGCTCGAATCACTAACCCTATGCCTAAAGAAAGGTAGTAAAATTACTCTTAGCCCCGAATATGTCAATGCCTTTGAAACTTGTAAGACCTTATTAACCAATGACCCTATTTTACAATACCCAGACTTCAAAAAGGAATTCAATCTCACAACAGACGCTTCGAATGTCGCTATTGGAGCCGTGTTGTCTCAGGGACCTGTAGGATCGGACAAACCTGTCTGTTACGCTTCACGCACACTTAATGACAGTGAGCTAAATTATAGCACCATTGAGAAGGAGTTGCTAGCCATAGTTTGGGCTACCAAGTACTTTAGACCTTACTTGTTCGGTAGAAAATTCAAAGTACTGACTGACCACAAACCCCTTCAATGGATGATGAACTTGAGAGAGCCCAACTCACGACTGACCAGATGGCGACTCAGACTAAGTGAATACGACTTTACTGTAGTGTACAAGAAAGGTAAATTTAATACAAACGCTGATGCTCTCTCTCGCGTAGAAATACATAATGAGGAAACAGATGAGATAAACTCAGTGATCGAAAATATAAAAAATCTCAGATCAATGATCAACAACCCATTGGAGGCATCACCTCAACCAACAGACCCCTTGACTGACACCAACTCATTGACCAGAAGTACTGAGGATCTCAGATCTATGATTAATAACCCATCGAAGGCACCACTTCCACCAACGAACTCCTCGACTGACACTGTTCATACCAGTAATGAGCACCCTATACTGGAAGTTCCCATCACAGATGAACCCCTCAATAAATTTCATCGCCAGATTTACTTTACTATAGTAGGCGACATAAAACGCCGACCTACAGTAACTAAACCTTTTGAAAATCATACGCGAATCGCAGTCCAAATTTCAGAATCTAACCTAGAGAGTGATACTATTAATGCTATCAAAGAATATGTGAACCCTAAAGTCAAAACAGCTATCTTGATAAACCCACCATTAGCCATGTACAAAATAATACCCATCATACAAGACAAATTTAGAAGTTCCTCAATCAACCTAGTACTAGCCAAGACAGAACTCGAGAATGTTAAAGAATACCTCCGACAACAAGACATTATCCGACATTACCATGACGGGAAGACGAACCACCGTGGTATAAATGAATGTCACCTAGCCCTTTCACGGAAATATTACTGGCCAAAGATGAAAGAACAAATCACCAAGTTTATTAACGAGTGTACCATCTGCGGTCAGGCTAAATACGACAGGAACCCAATTAGACCTCAATTCAACATAGTACCTCCGGCTACCAAACCACTTGAAATTATCCACATGGACCTGTTTACAGTTCAGAACGAAAAATACATAACGTTCATGGACGTTTTCACAAAATATGCCCAAGCATATCATTTGCGAGACGGAACCGCCATTAGCATTATTCATGCATTGTTACGTTTCTGTACCCATCATGGTCTACCTATGACTATCATTACTGATAATGGCACCGAATTCACGAACCAACTTTTCTCTGAATTTGTGCGGTTGCATAAGATAACTCACCACAAAATTCTACCTCATAGTCCGAAGGACAATGGTAACATCGAACGTTTTCACTCGACGTTATTGGAGCATACTAGAATTCTTAAATTACAAAATAAAGACGAACCGATAATTAATCTCATGCCATACGCCATTATAGCATACAACAGTTCCATCCATAGTTTCACCAAGTGCAGACCTTTTGACCTATTGACCGGACATTTTGACCCTAGAGACCCAATCGACATAGATCTGACTAAACACATACTACAGCAATATGCGCAGAATCATAGACAACAGATGAAGCAAGTTTATGAAATCATTAACGAGTCATCTCTTGCAAATCGTACAGCCTTAATTAACAGTAGAAACAAAACTCGGGAGCCCGAAGTAGAATATACCCCTCAGCAACAAATTTTTATTAAAACCCCTTTTCCAGTCGCCAAAAAGCTGCACCACGTTATACGCAGGATACAGTACTCGCTGACCTGCCTATACACATATACACTTCGAAAAAACGTGGCCCCGTAGCCAAATCGCGGCTGAAACGTATCCCTAAATCAAGCCAATTGTTACAGAATCCTGATACTACTGACAGTCCAAGCGACACACCCTCAAGAGATAAGACTTGAGACATTAGACGATGGACCGGGACTCCTACCATACAGATTAGGACCGACCAGACTAACTACACATTACCATTCATTCATACAGTACATTCAATTAACCGACATCGAAGATAAAATTAACTCCGTACAGATGCAACTAAAGACTTTTAGAACTAAACTCACTAACGAGACTTATATGGTTTATGAATATCAGATTGAATATCTTGCAAACAAACTTAGTAAGGTACTACAACAAGTAAAATCTTTGGAACCTGTTAGAGTCAAAAGAGGTCTTGTAGATGGCCTTGGGTCCGTTATAAAAAGTGTCACGGGCAACTTAGATTATCTAGATGCCTTGAAGTATGATGAGGCTATTAAAACTCTACAAAATAATGAAAATAAAATAATATCAGAATTTAACAACCACATCAGCCTTAGTAAAGAATGGATGTCCCAACATGGTACCGTCCTAGACCAAATAACAAAAAATCAAGAAAAAGTTAACTCAACGTTAGAACTACTTATTGAGAAGAGTGCTTATACAGATTACAGCTTAATAAAATTCGCGAAGTTTGCCCAAATTTTAGGAATTATAACCAACAATGTAGAAGATTTAATGTTAGAGATAATTAGGTTAGAAAACATAATGGCTTTTATACGGGCTTCTAGCACCCATCATTCTATGATTGATATAGAAGTTTTAAAATCTATGATAGATAGGCTCAAATCCATATATAACCAAGATCAAATCCTAAACTTAGAGTTAAGAGAATATTATAATCTAATAAAACCAGGTTCCTACTTTATTGAGAAGAGAATAGTAATAATATACAGTTTTCCCATAGTCTCTAAAGACCTTTATGATTTATATAGACTATCCATTGTACCCAATAAGAAACAACTTGCCCTTATTCCTTCCTCTCCCTACATAGCAACAAACGAGAAATCATTCGTGTACATAGAGGCTGAATGCCCGAAGTACAGCAGCATTCATCTCTGTGAAAAGAAGACAAGTCATCAGATCCGGACGAAGCCTGATTGCATCCAAGAGCTCATCATCAACCAAGGCCTAAGGGACACCTGCCAATTCACCAAGATCTCACTCTCCAAGCAAGCAGTAGAAAAGCTGGATGATCAACATTACGTTATCTCTCTGCCTCAACCTACCAAAGTACAGCTAGCCTGCAGCAGGAAAGACTTCAACATCCTACAAGGAAGCTATCTCGTCACCATACCCATGAACTGCTATCTGGAAACACCAGAATTCACTATCATTAACGACAACAATGAGATAAAAGGACAGCCACTCAAGTTATCAAAAATTCCATACAACGACATGAACCAGACAGCTGATTCCACTCACATCATCGGCTTCAAGTCAGTCAACTTAGAAAAACTTCACAGCATCCAGAACAAAGTATTGATGGAGAGCCCTATCCAGATTGACAAGACTCCGTCGGTTGTCCTATATCATACAACCATACCGTTCTACATCATCACACTATGCGCAACCATACTTATCATCTTGGTTATAAGCCGCAGATACAAATGCTGGAACCTTGGAGCAGACGATAATGAGAAGAAACCAACTCTTAAGATACATACATATGAAGATGTAACCAGAGAAACCAGTAAACGAGATGAAGTCCCAGCAACATTTGCACTCAACATGATCAAATAGTTGCTGTTCTGCGGGTGGAGGTGTTAAGTACGGATCCCTAACCAATAGCGCTGACATGCAAATTCCTCCGTGTTGACGCCAAGCGCATAGAAACTGCACCGATGACGTCAATCCAGCCACGAGCCGCCGACGCAGCAAAATTGGACATTAGCGTTAAGTTATTTTTAATAAGGAAATAGTCATTCCATATTCTAGCATCGAATAGGTTTCACTAATTATATTGTAATAATTTCTTTTTAATTAAATTAGTTTAAAATCATTTTGGTTTTTTTTCGATCCACCGTCTGCAGTTTACGTAATTGGCAGGAGTTTCCGGTGTCAACAAATATATATAACTAGCGGACGGTTCACGGTTTCACCCGCGTAGTACCCGTTCCTGTGGTAATACAGGGATAAAAAGTAGCCTATGCCACCCGGGGATAATGTAGCTTTCCAACGGTGAAAGAATTTTAGATATAAGTCCAATAGTTTTTAAGTTTATTCGTTACATACAAAAATACAAATTTTCCTCTTTATAATATTATTATAATATAGTATATAATATATATAATATAGATTGCACACTTTCGAATAAGTTTTAGATTTGAACTAATCATTCACTTTGTTAATTCAAATCAATGACTTTTATTCTTGTCAATAATAGGTTTGCAAACCTAAAAATTTGGGGTGTTTTTATTTTGATTTCCAAAATCTATTGATAGTACAAAAATACTGCTTAGACAGATGATTACTATGGCAATAATAAAACTATTATTATTATTAATTTATTTCCAAATACTTAACCTATTTTACATTTGGTTTTAGCCAAACAATAAAAAAAAATCCACCAAAATCAGCCAATTGTCAGAAAGACACTTTAGCTTGACGACGGCAGATCGGAAATAAATATATCTGGAGAACTTAGCACTATAGGTAACTTGTTTCACAGTTGAGTTATTTAATGCAATTGCTTTGTGCAGTTCTGGGAAAATTATAGGAAAGTTGTATTTGTTTTTTTATTGCCAAAGATAGTAATTAAAACTTCTGCTTCAGTGGTTTCTTTCAGTGGTTTCTCTAGCAGAGGGAGAGGTCTGTTTTTGATAAAGTAATTATTTTTATTGTGCAATTTGTTTTGCTTGGACAAGATCATAATGATAATTCCTAGAATAACAAAGGTTTAAAATATTACCTTTAATAATAATAATATCAGCTTGTTACTGTCCCACAGCCCGACAGAACATAGTCCTAAGAATTGCGAAACTTAAGTGGCAGTGGGCAGGGCACATTGCTCACAGAACGGATGGCCGATGGTACTGAAAAGTTCAGGAATTGCAACCGCGAACTGAAAAACGATGCGTTGGAAGGCCACCCACTAGGTGGACCGATGACCTGGTTAAGGATGCGAGAATGCATTGGATGCGATACGCACGAGACCGGTCAATATGGCGACGCCTGGGGAAGGCGTAGGGGACGCCAGCAGTGGACGTCTTTCGGCTGAAATGATGATGACTGTCCCACAGCTGGGCAAAGGTCTCTTCTAATACAGAGAGGGCAGGAGCATTAATTACCATGCTTGCTCAATAAGGTTTGTTATAATCGCATTGATTAAAAAATTAATGGGGTTAGTATTTGTACAAGCTCTAATCTAAATGGATTAATAACATTTTGTCAAATTAACAAAAGCTTGGCTAAACCACTGCTCGCACCCAAATGCATAAGGCCCACCCTAACCGCCATAATTTCATACAACAGAAGCTAATTTCCATTTCAACGCAGATACCACACACCCATTAAAACGATACCCTTACAAAAACAAAACCACCTTTTTCAGAAACCCCCTTATTACCTCCATTAATTCGTAAACCATGAAACCATAAAAATAACCAACAACGTGGCTCTGGTGGTCACGTTGGCCATTCTGAATGGGCCCAATTAGAGTGGTCCCCTGAAAGGGCTCGACCACAGAATAGAGACGGTACAGAAGCTCAACTTCACCCATGGGCGAAAAACACGCACACAAAGAGACCAAATAAAGACAAAGACAATAAATGATAGATGGATTGTGTGGAACCAAATATGAAGCTAGAGAGTAAAACAATAATAATAATACTAATATAAAATAATCGTTCAGATAAAAATACATTTACAGAATCAGAAAATAAGAACAGCTTCAACAGTAAACACAGAATAGGTGAATCGTTGGTAACTGTACTAATGAAAATCATTGTATCACAGACACCAAAGTGAGTGACTTCTGTATTCTGCAAACAAAGATAAAGATAGGAGGGATGACGTGCGTGTTTAGTTTGAGTAAAAGTACACAAATTCAAATTCATTTTTTTGCCAGAATGTAGGTTTAGAAAGTATGATCTTAAATCTAAAACGGTTCCTTTACATTCTACCATTAAATATGGTGTGCAAATATTTAATTTTAACCTGTACTATCATCTTAACTTATCTTAAATCAAGAAAATAGAAAGTGATAACAAAAAGACCTCATGCATTAGGATTCTTATGGAACTAATATAAACAAGCAACTCGTATTCGATTCATTTAATATTGACTTACGTACGTGTCTATGATTGCGTGCGTCAGCTTTCGCTCGCTTTTCGGAGGCAGCCTTCTGTATTCATCTAGTTGAGACTAACTTACCTTAAATTAAGAAAATAAACAGTAATAACAAAAAGACCTCATGCATTAGGATTCTTATGGAACTAATATAAACGAGGAGGTGAAGAACAAAACCTCACTTTTCCATTTTTGTTTTAAATATTTTTTTTTAGTCTATGTGCAAAAAAATTTTGAATTGATTAAAGCAAGTAAGTAAAACCTTATCTAAAACACATATTTTCTTATACAAATTTTCATTTCAAATAGAGAGTTTCGAACAAAACCACACTTTAGACTAAAAAAGAAACAGTCTCCCTCGATACTTTTCAAAAGCTCACTTTATTGGAGTACAATTTAACGGTATCATTAAGACTTCATTAAAACCACATAAAAACATTGAGTTTAGATTAAAGGTGCTAAACATCTATGTCTGGTCTTTTTGCTAAATAGTTTATGGTAATTTTTATTTTTCATACGTGTGGCAACATTTTTTCAGCTATTTGACGTTTGACGCTTACTTTTCAAGTTGTCATTCTTGTCAAAATTATTAGGTTGTTAAAGTTTTTCGAGTTAGAACTTGTTGTATTCGGTTGTTTATTTAGGTGTTGAAGTGCAGTTTTTACTGTTAAATTTATGTTGAAATGGATGAAGACGGGACTGCTGAAGTTGTAACGATCAACTGTGGTACAAAAACAAGGCCACGGCGTGGACGTAAACGAATTACAATATCAGCTTCAAAGTAAGTGACATTTCACATCAATTTGAGCGGGAGTTTTATAAAGAAACCTAAATATATTTTTAATTACCTATTTTTCCTGTTACAGGTATGTGGATAGTGATCCACTTGCACTTAATTTGAAGAGAAACTGCAAACATGTCACGAAAAGTGTTTTCAAATGCAATAAGTTAAGCCTTCCCATACTACTACATGGTGATGGTTAAAGTGATGAATGATTTTGTCATAAGGCTAATAATATTAATTTGATGATTAATGATTGTGATAATTAAAATAAGAATGTGTGTATGCTCATACAGTAAGGAGAACAAAAATATATTTTAATTTTTTTAAAGTAAGGTTATCTTTTCAGTCATTTTCAAAACCACACCTTTTTTTTTGGTAAACATCAAAACCTCGCTTTTCCACTAGTCTTGATCAAAACCACACTTTTCCAAAAATATTTAATCAACACCTCACATTTCCAAATTTCATTTCAAAATATTAGCTAAGATTCTTATCATTTTTATCAGCCATTTGGTACATCAGATTGACTGTAACTCTAGCATAATATGACACAATTAAACCAAAATGCAGATGTCGTAGTCAGTTAGTTATTTACGTTTTACGGTTTTCTTCAATATTAGAAAAAGTGGAAAAGTGAGGTTTTGTTCTTCACCTCCTAACAAGCAACTCGTATTCGATTCATTTAATATTGGCTTACGTACGTGTCTATGATTGCGTACGTCAGCTTTCGCTCGCTTTTCGGAGCCAGCCTTCTGTATTCATCTAGTCTGTGCCCTCAACTCAGGCATTTGTTTCGTTTCGCCGACCAATTAACGAGCCACGTGGTGATACATTATGCACTAAGAAAGATGGCATCCTACTCTTCGTGAGCACGTGGGTCATACACGTTTACAGATAAAGGTCCTATGAATCCTTTTTTGTTGCGAGTAATTTCGTAGTTGTTAATGAAATAAAAGTGCCTGATGTTAACTATCTCGTGTGGAACGGTCGGTTTGGGGAATTAGGCTGATGAGGTATTTTGTGGTTTCTATAGAAGGCGTTTTTTGAACTCTACTCCTATTTTGTATATCTATTAAACTGAAAATCAGCGCCGGTTGTTTGCCGCTTAGCAAATGCTGAGTTTTATCGAAAGGGCTACCTTTCAGTACGGGCACGCTCAGCGCAATATTTGATTGTATTCGTTTTTGCTGATGCGTATATGTTGAATAAATCTATTCTATTTTATTTCCAATAGATAAATAATCAGGTTTAAATTCATGCAAATGGCAATATTGTTGTGTGTTACGTCTATGTAAATTACCAATTAAATGTCAAATAAAAATTATGCGTATCAAATCAAATTAACAATATCACTCATACGAGAAAAAGTAAAAAAAAAATGCTTCTTAAATGAGTGTAGAATTAATTAATTATATGTGAAATATCAATTACGTCAATGAATTTACACTATTATTGATTTTGTACTATTGAATTTAAATGAAGAATTTATATATGGATTTATATTATTACCACAATTGTGCACAGGGAAGAATAAAACTGGCCCACTAAAGTATAGTTTATAACTGGTAAGGGGGTTTCGCATCAACATAATTGCAAATTAAAAAAAGTGATAATTTATTCAAATGTGTAAACTTTGATGTAACCATTTTTTAATCAATGCCAATAAATGATTATGCATTAAGATAATTAAGTTTGTCTGCCCAACTATTAGTGTGTCCTGAAGACTTAGAAAAAACTACATTTTAAATTCAAATTTCAAGATATTAATCACGAAAATTCGGAATTCTTTGGGATTTCTGAAAGTTATCATTGATTTATTTATTCATTTATTTTCATCACTCTTGCATGTAAAAAGTATCTAAACATACAGGTTAACTTGGACGTAATGCCCCATATAAAACCCTAGGGCTTTCTTTTTGTCATGAATCTCTAGGGCGGTAAGTAATATTTTTTTTAATTTATGGCACAGCACACAGGTCATGCAAGTTCAAGCAAGAAGTTTACACGCAATTGAAAAATTGTCTTAAAATGTTATCTAAACAGGAATTCCTTTGCAATCTCGCTACATATTACTTAAATAATCAACTTATGTTCTTAATAATCGATTTTAATAGTTATAGTATGAAAACATCGAAATTATTTAATTCTTTTTACACTCCGTCATGGCTGTATACCTACGTAAGTATTTGCCCTTAAAGTTTCTGAACGTAACACTGTATAATCTGTGGTGTGGGCAAAAATTCGCCAACCGCTTACAAAAAGTTCACGTATTTTGTAATAACAGCTGTGCTGACTTGTGTATTAAAGCTATAATTCATAATTATTACTCGCAAATGTGATGAAAAACATTGTATGTATCACGGGCGGTACGGGAATTACGAACCTCGACTCAGATTCGGGCTTCTACTAGAGTCTCGATCGTAATTCCTTACTTACCGCCCTTACTTAATACACAATGTACTATTGTTTACCCTCGAACTGGAACGCCTTGCAGCAATTACGCCAATGGAGCACAAACTTACAAATACTGACTCATAAAGTCCTGGTTTCCTCACGATGTTTACTTCACCGTTGTCAGCGATGTCCAAGATAAACTTAGAAAGTACATATGATTTGCAAAAGTCACATTGTTACTTGCCCGGATTTGAACCCACGACCTCAAGCACGAGAGGCGAGGCCTTAGTCACTGCGCCACCACGACATAGAATATTGAGTTCAATTAATCGTACATTTTCCACAAAAATAATAGTAACTAAGCGTTCGTGGTTGACGAAACCAGTGAACTTCATTAGCTTCCAGCCAAATTGAATAATCCAAAGCCAAATTCTCATACACGCCACGTAAAAGCAAATGAAGTACTGCCAGTCACCCATCAACGTGTTCCGCGCAAAAGTGGGTCAGCGCAAAAAATACATCCCCAACTCGACGCGTCAAATTGAAAAAGTTACAGAAATTTTACCACATCACAGTCCTTGAAATTTGTTCCAATAACTTCTTCTTTTTTTCATAAATTCTAACGGAACGTGTCGAAATTGGTTGAAATGAAGTATGATCATGGAATAGAAAGAATTGGAGCGCTAAAGTTCTTGCACTACTCGTGTCATTATTGTTTTAACCGATTACACGGTGCAGTCAGTGTTTTCGACTTTGACTCAGGCAGCGGATAGTTTTATATGTATTATAGAAATGTAACTGTCAACAGTTACAAATGGATTACCACCGCTGTCTCAACTTACTACGCAACTTAAGGAACCAGAAATTGAGTGCCTAACATGACGCTTGTTCCCGAGTATCTTACCCTGTAAAAACTTGAAATGAGAAGTTTATTTATTAATATTTTAGTTCGTTAAATTTTAGTTCATTGTTGCGAAGTTCACTACCGCGATGTACGTTACAGAGAAAGTTTACTATCGCGACGTTCGTCACTGCGAAAGTTCTTTACTGCGATGTACGTTACTGCGAAAGTTTACCATTGCGTCGTACTTTGTCGCGAAAGTTCTTTACTACGCTGTATGTTACTGCGAAAGCTTACCATTGCGAAGTACGTTGTCGCGAAAGTTCTTTACTGCGATGTATGTTACTGCGAAAGTTTACCATTTCGACGTTCGTTGTCGCGAAAGTTCTTTACTGCGTTGATTGCAGTTTCGATAACACGCTATTGCGATGTAGCTGATGTAGGAGGGTTGCTGATACTGGTGATAGTAGACAAATATTATACATGCTATATACCACATCACAGTCCTTGAATATGTTCCATCTTCTTTTTCAAAAATTCTAACGGATCGTGTCGAAACCGGTAAAAATGAAGCGTGATCATGGAGTAGAAATAAATGGAGTGCTAAAGTTCTCGCACTATTCGTGACATTTTTTTTTATTATTGATATGCTCGCGCTTGAACACTCTCATTATTGTTTTACTCGGGTACACGGTTCAATGTTTTCGATTTTGACTTATGAAGCGGACAGTTTTATAATATGTATTATAGAAATGCAACTGTCAACAGTTACAAATGGATTACCACCGCTATCACAACTTACTACGCAACTTGAGAAATTACAAAATGTATACCTAACATAATTATGACGCAGTCCCATGTTCCAAAAACTTTAAATAATTATTATTTATTAAGACTATGTGAGTGTAAATCATTTAGGACTCCATTTTCACCACTTCTTGACCCTAAAATTTGCTCGATTGCTCTCGTCTTTGGCAAGAGAATATTACCCTCACATTTCATCTTCGATTGTTTGGGAGTCGCTTGAGAAAATTCGTTTGAGTGTATTGCTTTGGAAAATATTTGTTTTGTGTTGGAACCATGCGGTATTGTTGTGTATTGGTGCCTTTAAGGTCGAACATATTGGTTGTTTACTCCGCAGTTATTTAGGAACGCTGTTTCGTGATTGTTTACATACTTATTTTGGACATAATAGAAGGAGCTGGTATTGTAGTGGCTAGTAAGCATACTTGTTGAACAATCAACTTTCAAGCTTAGTGGTTTGAAAGAACTAGGATGCTCTCAGAAAATTTATTTTAAAATAAATTAAAACAACATTTTGTGCTTACGAGTAAACATTTTTAGGGTTCCGTACCCAAAGGGAAAAAAACGGGGCCCTATTACTAAAACTCCACTGTCCGTCTGTCTGTCTGTCTGTACGTCTATCACCAGGCAGTTGAAATTTTCACAGATGATGTATCTGTTGTCGCTATAACAACAAATACTTAAAAACAGAATAAAAAAAATATTTAAGTGGGGCTCCCATACAACAAACGTGTTTTTTTTGCCGTTTTTGCGATAATGGTACGGAACCCTTCGTGAGCGATGAGTCCCACTTAGCCGGTTTTTTTAATAAAGATTTTCGGTAGGTATTCAGTATATAAAAACACTGACTTACAACTTTAAAACGTTCGCGTTTCATAATTGAAAAACAATATATCACGGGTTTCTTTTTAATTATATTTTATATCAATCGAAATTTCATCGCGTTAAATTCCCGTGATATATTGTTTTTCAATACTGACTTAAACTAAGACAACTGAAATGTAGGTTATCTTCCAACGAAAACCTTCTCCAACACTTAAAATATTCTAAAATACATTTAAAGAAAATTCAGCAGCTTCACCTTCAAAAGTTCAAAAAAACCCTTTTAAACAAGTCAAATACTAATGACTCGGGTCTTGAGCAATATTAACGAGTGTTGCTTCAAACTTCAGATTTGTAAGCCGCAAAAAAGCAAAAATCCAAAGAACTTTGAGGCACAGGCAGACAGTTGTAATGGCTCCTTGAAACCCCTCATCTGGATTATAAAGTACATAGGCTGAAGAACACAACAAGTCTTTAAGGGCTTTAGCGATCCAGCTCTTCTCTTAATCGTGCATAAGAGGCCTTATGTCGAAAGTGTAATGAGAGCCCTTGGAGCTCAAACGTGTAAAAGTTGCAATACAGGTAATGATGATACAAATATGTAGAGTGGAAAAACCTTACTTGACTTTGGTACTTCTTGTTTTTATCATTTTTCGAAAGTTTTGTTTTGCTTTTGAAGTCGGTTTATTTTTTGTGCAAAAGATTTTATTTCTCTTTTCAGTTTTAGCACCATGTTTAAGCAATTTCTATAGTACGGTACCTAAAGGATTTACAAAATACCCATAATAACTCAATTTACACATTCGTTTTGTTTGTCGCTAAGGAGTTCGGTTGTATGTTCCATATCTTGCAAACTGCTAGACCGATTTTGATGAAACTTGCATTATTCCCTAAGTTGAGAAATATTAAATCCAACACAAAAAGATTGATTACGATCCGATAAGTAGTTTTGGATAAATGCGTGGACAAACATACACACAAATATACACTTATCAAATTTGTCACACGTGTTTAGAAGCCCACATAGAATATAACAATATTACATACATACGTGTCGAATTGATTACCTCCTTCTACTGCAGGAGGTTTTGGGTTTGATGCCCGGGTCGGGGAAAGGATTATTGGGTTTTATTATTTGGGATTTCTCAATAGCAGCTTGGTTTAAACTAGTGTCCGGTTGATGGCAATCGGTCAGCCTCCTATGAAAAGGAACTTAAATATAACTGGTGAAGTATGGGTGTATTATGCACCTCTGCCTTAACCTTCGTGGAAAACAGGAGTGATGTTATATTAAGTTTATATTATACTAGCTGTTCCCCGCGGCTTCACTCTCGTGGCCCACCCCACTGAACCCGTTTACGGGATTAAAGAAATAGCCTATGTCACTCAGGAATAATGTAGTCACGGTATTGATATCTAACAGTATTGTGACTCGGCCCTGTCCTTGAAATAAGTGCCTACAAGCGCGCGTCACGTAAAAACGCGTTAGGGCTGCCCGCCTCTACTTCCTTGAGTTTCTTTTTAGTTTTGTGATTGTAATTATCTCAGTCTTTTCTCTAATCTGAGATAAAGATTATATTTTATTACACTTATTTTAAATCTTACTAGGTAGGTTACCATGTATAACCAACCATGTATTACTCTCATAGGTACCTAATTATTTCATAATGATATTTCGTCTAATTCAATAATTTAATTAGGTATCTAAGTACATGAGTAAGTAGATAGCCTAGCCTGCGAAACTACCTACTAGTTCTTTTTAACGTGAACGCAAGTTACTCGTATGCCAGTTTATATCCCTATTCGCTTATTTATTTATTAATCCAGGTATTTTACTCGGTGGGAAAAGCGAAATACCTACAAAAAAGAAACAAGTTACGTACTAATAGGTTAGGATAAAAAAAAAAATAGAGTCTTTCGTTTCGGATGTTCCAGGCAATTTTTTTTTATATCTAGGTGCGTTGAAGAAGACTTAAATCAACCTAAAACAGCACAATATAATGTTGTAACGATTAAAAATAGCATCTTACAAAATAATAAGGTCAGTAGCGACCTCAAGTGATAAAAATTAGAATTTGATGAATGAGTATCTACATAGTAGTAGTTTACCATACATCGTATAGATGGCGCTAATGTATAATCGATTAAACAATATTATTTAGTTATTTTCGAATGTGTGTAAAATTAATACAATAAACCTACCGTCCTATTTATAAACAATTAATTTAATCTTATATTGAAATTAGAAACATGAAGAAAGCCATAGATGAGCGGTCTACAAACATAAAGAAAAAAATAACGTTCAAGGTTTATGCGGTTGGCAAGATGTATGATCTTTTTCATTGTGCGTCTTGATGAAGCTACGTCTAATATAATAAATCCCAAGAAAACGTAATTAATCTTGATGACTCGAGGGATTAAAGGGACCAGCGTTAAAATAAAACGTTCCATTGATTTAAGGAACTAATGGGCGCTGTGAGTATCAGTTTAATTAGTCTGAATATCCAAACTTTATATCAACCATGCGTTTTGTGAACCTCATCATGAATTTTCTTCTTGGCAGAGTATTTAAATAAACATCTGAACATATAAATACGGTCATCTCAACTTAACATTTATCAACATCCCAAGACTTAAGCAGCAAGGTCCAAATACAAATGTCCTCATGGTGTATTTGATGCATAGATAGATACAACTGCACAGGCTGAACGATGCTGTTTGAGACAGCATATCTCCGGTGTTGAATCTTAAGTGTTTATCCTTTCAAATGTAAGTTGTACTTACTTAATAATATTCATCAAGAAACTTCAGTGACAGAATGTATTTGTGAGAAGATTAAATTAGTTGAGAAGACCAAGTGAGAGACTTTTACTTTAGTCAATACCTCACGTGAAACTATTCCTCTCCTCTCATTCAGTAGTCCATCCAAAGGTTGTCTGTAAGAGGTTGCCCTGTGCGATAAGACCGCTCATTGTACACTTTCTTTTATGTATTTTTGTCCGGTATATATATTTTTGTGGTGTACAATAAAGAATAAAATAAATAAATAAATTTCCCTATATTTTAGTCTCATGCATTCACTACCACTGGGTTTGTTGGTGAGTAGGGAACAACTAACCTTACAGTATTTAACCTTCAGCCATATTAATTTTTAAGTAAGTACTTGTACTTATTTCAATCAAATATTCAAAAATCACGCTTACTGCTTACAAAACTATCACACCGTTCGTGGTTGTTTGCGACTGTAGTGTATCGAGTGTTGGCTGAACTCAAGGCGCGTAGGTCTGACTCTTGTTCCGACCGTTTTTATGAAGATAGAATACTGTTAGATATCATTACCGTGATGTAGCTTTCTTCTGGTGAAAGAATTTTAAAATTATTATAAATATTCTAGGGGGTAACCCCTACAGCCTCACAAACTTTACCTCTTTATAATATTAGTATAGATAGTATTGATATTTTGAATAGCAAATGTTGATACGAATGTGTAATATGAAAAAGATTTATAACAAACTAGTTGGTTTTAAATATATAATGGGTTGGACTCACCATTGTGTTACGATGATTTATGAGATAAGTGATTTCAATAAATAAATAATAATTATCTATGTGATCTGTGTTTTCTTTTTGTGTTATGACTTTGAGTTATAGCTTTAATATCCAGTGGTCAATGTTTTGGCAGAACTTCAACGATCGCTAGCGTAGAAAACCAATTTTTATTTGTAATCATTCAAACGAAACTCTTTTCAACACTTTTTGTTATAGCATCTTGTCTTGTCAAATTTTGATCACTTAAATCATGTTTTTTTTAATGACAAATAATTTGTTTACGCCAAAATAATTGAAGGCCTGACTTTTGAGCTAGGTTAGAACCTGTAGTAGTCAGTCCCATTGTTGACGCTTGTTTTCAATAGTAGTGACTGAATAAATATATTAAAACAAATTGCTGTGAATAACAGTGCTCACTATTCTCTTTCACTTTTATTGGATTAACTATGTATTTAGGGTTTGTTATGTCCAAAGTAGGATGCTTAGCTAACTGCTTAGCATGTTCCATTGTTGGCTAGACGGGCACGCTAGCCACGTGTTCTTACATAAAGAAAAATCTTCCTTGTTAGAGTACATTATCATTATTATGACGTTACTTTATTAAAACACACTGTTGTTTTTAGGGTGCAAATAAAACCTAAAGCCGATTGGATTTTGAAGTTACTTGTTAGACACATTTTTACTTGTGAATAAAATAGAATTGAAGTATTTTCTCTCCGAATACTAAGTTTTATTCCGATAAACAAACTATCCTTTGTTAAAAATTGTTTGCGTCAACAAAAACTTGAAAACCTCGGATAGCTCACAGTGGTTGATGACGAAACACTAACAAAGCCTATCACAAGTTTATTGTTAGACAGATCCCGGGGGCGCCATTGTGCAGGGCCGGATCAATTTCACGAATAGCTAAAACGGTGGGTACAAAACTGACTGTCGGAAAATTTATGACCAAAAAGATTTAAAATATTGACGGGTATGATAGAATTTGAGTTGTTCATCAGAGAACCAGGTTTACTTTTGTTTTTGGCGATTATCGAAGAATAATTTCTTTTAGCGCGAATGTTCAAGAAATGCTGACAAATTCATTGATGAACGTCAAAGCTAGGTGTAATGTTCTAATTGCTTGCTTCCTAGGGATAATCATCATTTTTCATAATCAGCATTCGTCCGAATCGTCCAATAACGAAATATGACGTATCCTTAATTGCTTTCAAAACAACAATATTTAATCATATTTATATTAAAGCGTTTGCTTTTGACGAAACCAATTATAAATCGGATTCCCAAACAAAAATAATGCAGATCGGAATATAATATGAAAATAAATTGCCGATTCTCGGTACAAAAATATTTACAATATGGAAATTCGTTGCCTATTTCCAACAAATTGAAGTATCAACATTTTAACAATTCGCAAACAATTAGCACCTGCGTCTGACGAGTGTCAAAATAGAAAGCGTTATTGAAATAAATTAATATTTCTTTTTGAAAGAAATGTGAAAACAAACTAAACCACAAAATAAACTATGAATTTACTTTGTAATTGTAGAGACTAGCCAGCTATGAAAATATCTACTATTCATATTACACAAGTGACAGGGACAACACGTATCCAAGAAATTATCTTAATAGTTTAGTCCAGGGGTCACCAAATGGCGGACTGCGGTTAGGATCCGGACCGCTGACCTATTTTGTGTGGACCCTAAGTAAACAGTAGAATATAATTTGCTTGTGTTACTTAAGTACGTAATTTAATCATTTATCCTGCGCTTTGTCTTTACTTCCGCCGAGTCGACAACAGCGGAGCGCGGAGCGCGAGATCGTCAGTCGTCGCGGTGGAAAAGTACATTTCGGAATAGACTTACCGATGAACATGTGCAAGATTTAAAGACCACCAATTTTAGCCCAAACTTTAGCCCATATTTCAAAAATGACATAATTCATATTAATATTTGTAAAAAAAACTTTAAATTATATTCAGGTATCCTTGATTGGGGCACAAAATAAGTAAGCGGTGGGCGGCGCGCCGCAGACAGAGTAGTAGTAGTAGTAGTAGGGACTCCCTTTTCCGCACTTAGACTCCCATTTGGTCCGTTGTGCGTGGGGGTACTGGCTAACATAGCCAGCCCAACTCCGCCCAAAAGCACAGAAGCTTCCTGGGAGCTTCACAGGCTTCACGGAGCGACCTCACTGTTCCGAGGGTTTCTTCGCGTTGAGAAGCCACGGCCTCGCATTCCAGGATTACGTGGGCGGCTGATTCTTCGGCGTTAAAACAGCCCCTGCAAAGTGGGCTGTCCGTGGCGCCTATGTTGAATAAATGTTTGTTAAGAAGGGTGTGGCCCGTTAGTGTCCCTATAATTATTTTGAGGTTATTTCTACTCAGGCTGAGGAGTTTCTTGGTGAGACGCGGGTTTACTATCGGTACAGCCATTTTTGACTGTCTACAGTCTGTAGCCCGTGACCATCTGTTATTGTGCAATTCTGTTGATCTTTGACGAATCCACGCACGAAATTGCGAGAAAGGCAAGGGGATAAGTGGGTACGGGCCTAGCACCAACATCTCGGAGCCCCTTTTCGCAAGTTCATCTGCGGCATCATTGCCTAGGGATCCACTGTGCCCCTTGATCCACTGGAGGGTGATTCGATTGGATTTTGATATACTCTCCAGGGCGAGGTGGCATTCAAAGATTAGTTTATTGTTGGTTAGTTTGTTTTCTAAAGCTTTGAGCACAGCCAGACTATCAGATAGGAATCTGATTCCGTAGTTCTGGATACCTAAACGCTTTACGGTTTTTGCGGCTTGTGTTAAGGCGACACATTCACATTGGAAAATTGAACTATGTGTGCCTAACGGTATGTGAAAGTTAATGTTGAGGTCAAGGGAGTGAACGCCAGCACCTGAGCCGCTATTAGTTTTTGAGCCATCTGTGTAGATTCGCACTTCATTCGCTCCTGACTGATCCCTTTCTTCCTCTATTGTTTGTATGTTATAGTTTTTGTTGAACATAGGTTGTTTTTGTATTCTATCACACGGAGCGGCGATGAGAGGTTGATACTCAATCGCCCGGTCCAGGATTTTAGCGTGTGGGCTTGTGTGGTTTTTACCCCATATGCCTAGATGCATTAGCCTGATAGCAGCTAGCGCCGCTTCTTGCTGTATGTACAGGTCCAGGGGAGTTATATGTAGGGCTATCTCCATGGCTGCTGTTGGGGTGGTTCTCATGCAGCCGGTGATAGCTGAGCAGGCCTGTCGCTGGAACCGTTGGAGTCGGGTGATGGTGGTCGAGAGTTCTGTCCTAGTCCACCAAACCAGAGCACCATAAGCCAACATTGGCCTGATTACCGCTGTGTATAGCCAGAGAGTAATCCTTGGAGACAGCCCCCATGTTTTTCCTAACATTTTTTTACACTGATAGAGTGCGATTGTGCATTTGTTGAGTTTGTAGTCAAGATGCTTGTTCCAGAGCAATTTGCTATCAAGAATTACCCCCAAGTACTTGACCTCCTCTTTAAGTGTTAATTCTGTGTTGAAAAGTTTTGGAAGCCTATGCGGTCCAAGATTTCGTTTGTTAGTGAACATTATTAGTTCCGTCTTTACGGGGTTAACCGACAGTTCGTGTTTTGTGCACCAGCTCTCGATTATTTTGAAGGCCTTTCTCATGAGATCACATAAGATGCCCTCAAATTGCCCCGAGATTAGAATTGCTATGTCATCTGCGTATCCTACCGAGTAAAGACTGCTGGCGTTGAGCTCTGCAATGAGCTCATTTACGACTAAATTCCACAGAAGTGGTGACAGCACCCCACCTTGTGGGCAGCCCCTGCTCACGATTCCTCGTGTGGTAGTGTTCACAGTAAATTGAATAGCACGGTTTTTTAGCATGTTGTTAATCCATTCTACGAGCGTCGGCGCAACACCGTGCGTGTTGAGTGCCTGACCGATGCTGGTGAAGTTAGTTTTGTCGAATGCACCTTCGATATCAATGAAGGCACCTAGGGTTGGATTTTTGTTTTTGAGAGCATTGCCTACGCGTGAGACTACGCTGTGGAGCGCTGATTCAGTTGATTTGCCTGCACAGTAGGCATGTTGGTACGGGTGCAGAGGTTTTTGAATCGAAATCTGGTTTCTTATCTTCCTGTCCCCCAGCCTCTCCAGTGTCTTTAGAAAGAAAGAGGAGAGGCTTATGGGTCTAAAAGATTTGGGCTGGGTGTAGTCGCCCCTACCTGGTTTCGGAATAAATATTATTTTTACTTCGCGCCATTTCAAGGGGATATATCGGTGAGCCAGACAAGCCCGAAAGACCTTAACAAGGTAATCAGCTAGCAGAGCACCGCTCCATCTGAGCAGAGCTGGAAAGATACCGTCCATCCCCGCTGCTTTGAAAGGCAGGAAGGTGTTGATTGCCCATGTTAATTTATCTTTGTCGATAACTTCTAACGCCACCTCCCAGTCTAAGCTGCTCGTAGCCCTTTCCCTGTACGGTTCCCAGCTTTGCTGGGTGGCAATCTGGCAGCCCGGGAAGTGGGTAGTTAGGAGTAGTTCGCTAGTTTCTGCGTCGTTTGTTGTGTAAGTGTTATCTGGTTTTCTTAGGCATCCTATAGACAGGTCTGCCTCTTGAGCAAGACAAGTTTTGACCCTATTTGCCTGGTTGTTGTTTTCAATGTTAGTACAAAAACGCCTCCAACTTGTTTTACCTCGGAGGCGAATTAGTTTTTTATATGTTTTGCGGTTTGTTATGTAACGGTCCCAGTCTACTGGCGACCGTGTGTTCTTAGCTCTATTGAATAGCCTTCTCAGTTTGTGTCGGTGTCTCTCCAGTTCAGGACTCCACCAGGACTGCCTGATCCCTCTCCTGGGTAAGGTGAGGGGACACGACTGTTCATAGCTCGATAATAGGATGGAAGTGATTTTGTTTACGTGTTCGTCTAAATTGTTTATCGTTATTTCAGCCGGAAGAGAGGGTAACCTACCCAGTTCAGTACCTATAAGTCTGACGAACTTCGATTGGTCTGTGTTGCGAGGAACTCTTCTTGGCTGTGGTGTGGTTAAGTTGAAGTTAATTGTAAAACGAATCCATCTATGGTCTGAGCATGATATCTCATTGGACACATGCCAGTCCTGAATGGAGTTGGATACACCTAAAGTTGCTAAAGTTAGGTCTATTATTGTTTGCGATCTTGCGTTTATGAAGGTGGGTTCGGAACCCTTGTTAAGTAGTACAAGGTTATTGCTAAGAATAAAGTCAAGCATTTCCTCACCTCGGTTGTTGGTTTTGACATTACCCCAGAGCGTGTGATGCGCGTTGGAATCTGTGCCGATGATTAGTTCTAGTTTCTCCCTTTCACAGTACTCCACCAGCAAGGCGAGCTCTGGTAGAGGCACGTCCGCGTCGCCTGGCAGGTATGCCGAGGCTAGTACAATGTCTGGGCGTTCTTGTTCGGTTCTGAAAAGCCTGGTTGCTGTCAGGTCCCTTGAACAGAATTCGTTAATTAAAAGGTTAGGTACATGTTTTGGGACCAATATGCAGGTACGCGGATTACTTACGGAGGTGTCTAGCAGCAACTTACCTCCGATGTTAGCAAGACCGCATATTTTGCCACTTCTAATCCACGGCTCTTGGATGAGGGCGATGGTCTTCTCTTGTTGGTTCTCCAGCACTCTGCGTAAAGTAGCCGACGCAGTTTGACTGTGCTGGAGGTTGGTCTGCAGGATCTTAGTCCTCCCGCAAAGGAGAGGAGCAGGGATCGCTGTCCTCGTCCCTACTTCTCCCCTCCGGCGGAAAGCAGTCCTCGTCCGAAGTTAGTCCGGGCGAGGGTGGATCCTGTGTTGATCCCTCAGTTGAATCGACCTCAAGCGCTGCCATGGAAGTCGCCAGCTCCACCGCCTCCCCAGCGGTCCCCGTCGCGGGAGGCGACGGGGAACGCCCAGGCAGCGGCGGATCAAGCTCCACTCCAGGCGCAGTCGAGGCCGTTGAGGTTGAAGGCGCAGCGGCATCCTCCTTGGTTCCACCTTCCTTCAGGAACCGGATGTATATACTACCCATAAGGTAGTATACTCGCCTCTGCTGGTCTTTAATGGTTTTAACCATGGACTCCGGCACACGAAAGTAGAGACAGGTGCACGGTGGCTCCTGACTGACCCTTGCGTGTGTTAGAGTCCAGGTGTTAATTTTTAGATTGGGGTTCTGCCTCGCCAACATCCCGAGAAGGTCTGATGTGTCCTCGCTGTTCTCGGGGACATACAGCATGCACAATGCCTTCTTGGGTATGTCGGCCTGGGGCCGAACGGTGAGTCTGGTCTCCGGTAATGGGGACGGTGTGTTATTTATGACCCCCTTGAGCCAGGCCAGTGTGAAGTCGTCCTCGCACCATGTTTTGAGGACGCCTTCGGCGTAGTGGGCCCGACCTCTAAAGTGGATCGCGGTGTTTTGGGTTGGGGTGGCTGGTTCAGGAACTGCCTTCAGCAGAGCCCGGAGCTGGTCCTCAATAGTTTGTCGGATCCCCTCCGCTTGCTCCTGCGTCATGTCCAAGAAGGGCTCGGTCATGACGGCGACACACAGCTCGTTGTTCCTGAACGACGCGGCCGCTTCGGCGTAGCTCACCAGGGTTCCATCAACCATATGGGAGCGAGCGGGTTTGCTCTTCTTGCTTACCCCAGTTGGTGTGACGGAATCCTCGGGACGCGAACGCTTCTGCGCCCTAGCCGGTGGTTCGGTGTTTTTTTGCTGTTTTTTGCGCCCTCTAGGCCTCGTGCTGCGTTTGCGCTTAGCGCCGGTGGCAGCCTCGCCTATTGGTGTGTCAGCCGTAGCAGACATCACCCTGGGGGGCGTCTTTTTGCTTGTTGCTGTTTGCCATTTATTGGCGTTAGATGAGCCTGCCATATGGCCTTCGGCCAGCTTCGTCGGGTCCCTCTCGGAGACCGCAGCCGCTAACGCAACCCGTGTTTTGGGCGCATCAACTTTTGCAGTGCTCTTCGAGTCGCCGTGAGCGAGAACTGTCCTTGGCTTTTCGGTCAGGGTAGTGTTAGGGGGCGCATCCATAGACGCAGATGAGGTTGGGATCGTTTGGGACGCAGCCTGTTGTGGTGCATCCCTTGCGGTTGCCTTCCTCATCGCATCCTTGGACGCAGCCGAGCGTTTATGTGTGTTGGGTGCATCTGAGGACGCAGTCTTAGGCGGTTGTTGCTTAGACGCATCCTGAGACGCAACCCTTGGGTTAGTCGTAAAAGGCGCATCTGAAGACGCAGCCCTTGGTGTGTTTTGTGTAAGCGCATCCGACGAGCGGGACGCAGCTTTGTTTTTTTGTTTTTTGTTTTGTTTTTTGGTCTCTTTATCCATGAGTATGGTATCAAATAATTCACCGTTGGAGCTCTCCACCCGCCACGGAGCCCTCAGTCGGGGACGCCGCTCGTTCAACAAGCGACGCCAGAGCTACTCCTTCGGTATAGGACCAGCTTAGTGAAAAGTAGACGAACCTGCACGCGACGGAAGATCACGGGACTGTATACGGCACGAGACTATGCCGCAACTCATCCCGAAACCCCACGCCACGCCGGCTGCCCCCCCCCACTAAACCGATCCTCGCTTGACATCCCGCTTATGGGATGCCTCAGCCGATTGATCGTGGGTAGCTACCCCATGACCTCCCGTTTGAGAGGAAATCCGGGCCAAAGTGGTGTGTTGTGTGCAGCCTGCTCCACTCAACCACCAGGATCCCTTCATCCCCCCGTACGGGTCCCCGCGCACGGCAAAAACACGCAGGAGGTCATTGCTATCCATCATCTGATCTTGTTCGATGGTGGACACCCAGGGGCATGACCTCGCCACCCCTGTGATAAGTCGCCTGGTGATTTCTGTTGCGTCTATTTCATATGGAATTAGACCAATAACGGGGCGGCAACCACGAGAAGGTTCATCACCACACTTGCCTTGAGGATCTACACGACCGTAGCGCTCTCCCTCAAGACCACGCCACCTTGCCACCTCAGAAGGAGTAAGGCAAGGTAGGCCTGCGTCTACAAAGCCAAACCAAGCAAGCAAGCGAATGAACGAGCGAAGCAAGGCATGTTGCTGGATACAAAGCACGAGTTTGTGAAACGCATGACCCTCCCCAAAGACAGACAGAGAGTCCACTACGAAAAAAGCGCGATTTTGCACGCACACATTATCATAACGATATTACAGGGATTCTCGGGCAGTATTGGACTGAGCTCAGTCGCGGTCGCCACGAGTACTTGCATGGCCATTTAAGAAGCTCAAAATATATATGTTTGGCGTAGTGATATTGGCCGCAACTTATAATTTGTACGTCGTGGTTTCAAACCCAGGCGGGCGCTTTGATCATTATCATCATCCATAGCCCGACTTCCCCCACTGCTGAGCATAGGCCTCTCTCTTCTCGTACTAATCACCACGTTTCTGTGCCAATCTCATCCAGGTTCTACCCGCAATGGCAGCAAGGACATCTGCCCATCTCGCCGCTGCCACTGGACAACCAATACTTCTGCAGGCGCTTTAGTTTGTGTAAATTATTTCACTAACACTGCTCTCAAAACGGTGAAGGAAAACATCATGAGGAAACCGGCATGTCCTAAGAACAAGTGCAAATGAACACAGTTAATTTGAATGTAGAACAATGAAAGTAACTATTACCGACAATGAACACTTCCCAATCCGTCCCTGCATTCACGTCAAGGGATCTTTAAGCACTATCTCAAGAACAGTCCCAATTTATATTAAAGGAACCAACAGGGATCTCCAGCTGATTTGATTACGAGCGATTAATTCAAGGGAGTCCATTGGACCTCAAGTATTATAAGCAATAGAACAAAGGCAGACTTAATTAATTCTTCTTTCATTTTGTTCCTTCTCGTTTTGATTACTTCGCTTGTATTTGATAGTCGGCGCTGCGTTGTTAATATTATATTTTTGGATTATAAAGGGTAGGATTTTTCCCGAAGCAACGGTTTTCTTATAATTTTGACGCCTTTTCATGAAAAGTGTATTAATTAATATTGTACGCTTGGTTTGAATGAATACGAAAAAAATCCGTACTTCAGCTATTTTGCAAGCCGTGGTTCACTTGACATTATACTGCACGTTTTCTTGCAGTATCATACTTTTAACCAACCGGAAAAAGCCCGCTTTTGATACTATAAAAAACATACGGTTCAATGCCGTGTAAACCCAATACAAAACGTTCTAAATTCAAAAATAAACAAAAGAAGGTCTGCCCCGAAATGCTCTCAAAAAGTTACATGTCAAGGCTAGAACAAAAATATGTCAGCAAGAAATAGTGGAGCTACGAGACCAAGGGATATCTGACCTTAAAACTTAGCTAGGGATTAAATGGGTTAAGGTCAAAGCACTTTTTCATGGAAGCTCCTTGTCTCACTAATGCAACTTATATGTCGACCCGTCTCACTTCCGTGACGCCCTTAAGGCTGCGAACACAGTAGCAAAAGCGGAGTAAACGTGCTTGTTAACAGCACACATAAAGCCATTGTGAATTGTAGTAGTGGGTTTCTACGACTAATACTGAGTATGTGACGCGTTTTTCTCAAAATAATGAGTGGGTTAAGTGTAGAATACGAATCAGGATCTTAAGTAAAATGGGTAGATTTACATCATCATTCAGATTTGCTAAAAAAATGGATGGCAATCTTGGATTTTACATAATAGGTTGGCCTTATTTAAAGATTCTAAATTTCATTTTTTTATTAACAGTCCAGAATATTTATATAAATCATCATCATCATCAGCCTTATATTGTTCCCACTGCTGGGAAACAGGCATCCTCTTTGTGAGAGAGGTAATAGGCCTTAATACACCACGCGGGCCCAACGCGGGTTCGTGAATGTCACATGTCTTTGAATTTTTGGTTCTAGGGCATGCCGGTTTCCACACGATGTTTTCCTTCACCGTTTTAAGAGCAGTGGTGATGAAATAATTTACACAAAGTAAAGCGCCTGTCTGGGCTCGAACTCACGATCTACAACACGTAAGTTGGGGCCGTTACCACTGGGCCACCACTGATCTTGCTCTCTTTATATAAATATTAGTATGATTATATTTAATTGTAATTACTTACAATTAAATATAATCATACTAATATTTATATACTTACCCCAAAATGATTTCAGAACAGGAGGATGATGAAGTGCTGTTACGTGCAAAACTCCCCCATTTCCAAACTGCAATCACTCGATCAAACAATATGACGTCAAAAACACTCTGCTACCTATAGTAAAATGTAAATCCCCCAGAGCCTACAATTTGCACTAATATAATGAACGACGTGTCCCACTCTAAATCCCTTTTTTAAAGCGAGATGGGAACTCGTCATACAAATCTGTCGACAGCGTGAAATCATTCTCGGAACTCGTACAATGCATTGGTATGTGTAGAAGTTTCATAAAATGGAAAATTGTGTAGTGTGGTGGCAATCAACATAATTTCTACGGTATTTATTTTTATTCATAAAAAACAATACGGGCCAATATCACCGCTGAATGCAAAACCATTCAGTTCAGTCGTAAGAATTTTGTCTAATCACTACTATGATACATTAAACCAGTCGGCCAGTCGTTAAGGAAAATCAGAAGCCAGAAATTCAGTGTTGCTAAGGGGTATCGTGTTACTCAATTACTGGAAGCTGACTCTAATATGGTTGGAATAGAGCTAAGCAGAGTGATTGATTAATGAACCATAGGAACTATTATTTATTTTTGGTACGGAGTTCCTTACCGCACGTTATAGTTCTGATTTGTTTGCGGGCTATACCGAAAAAAGTATAACAATGAAAATATGCAAAAATATTTATAATTTTAACGTTAAAATACCCTTTTTATTAATATATAAATAAATATAAAAAAACAAGCGAAAATCTGCACAAAAGGGAGACGCCGAGGAGAGAGCCGGAGGCTCACGAAGTAAGCCGAAGACGCACGAGCGCGCGCTAACAAGGTGCATACAGTACCTACGCTAGCAGCCGCTATTTTGTGTTTACATTCAGCATCAGCTGTGTTAAGTTTCGTCATATTTTACGAAACTGAAAGACTGTAAATTTAATTAATCGAACTCTGTTCCAACGGGGTGTCCATAAGAAACCTCTCTCTTTTATTTTAGTTCATTATTTGAACCCGAACCCGAATGATTTCCGTGGGTAAACGAACACCCACACGGTTTTCTTTCTTCTTCTTTTCGAGTCGATGGAAAGGGCAACTTTTTAATTAGTTTGGGCCCAGTAGGTGACCACGCCAATCGCAGCGACAGTAGCGTTCATAAGGTCCTCTAAAGTGCAAGTGTATGGACTCTTGGTTCATTGTAATATGTCTGTCATATTCTGCACAGGAGTACCGCTCTCACATTGGGTATCAGAAGGGTCTGTAAAACCCCGCATTTTGTGAAATTGTGTTTGCAGCCTGCGGTCTACCTGGGTTTGCAATCGATTGAGTGCTGGTCTTAAAGTAAGTACCTACTATGGGGATTAGGCAATAGTACGCCTTACCTGCAGGCCGAAGCCAACTCACGTGGTAGGAAGACTGGTGAGCTAGTGATTCTTCGAGCTCCAAAATGGCGGCTGACGACTTTCTACTTATTCACGTTGCACACAACATATGCCATAGAAATAGACACAGTTTTTAAAATTATCTGCAATCCAACTAATTATATGCTTCAGTCTTCAGCCATGTGGCATGAAGAGCTGGCGGTGAGATACGAATGGCTCTCAATGTCAAGGTTTAAATTGCTCTGCATCCTTGGCACAGGCTTACATTTATGGAACAGGATATAAGGGAAGGGAGATCGCCCGTGAAATCCCTCGTCAACGAGCCCAATCATTGGCTCGTGAGTTATTTCAAGAAATGGCGCCACCACGGTATGAAAGCTTATGAAAAAGTTTTAGCATGTTCTAACTTTTACTTTCCTAGTTTCGTATTATTTATTATTATTATTTATTATTATTATCAACTATATTCTCTCTTCTAGGTTGCCTGGAAGAGATCGCGGTTCGCGATAAGGCCGCTTGTTGTATGTTTGTTTTGTTATAAGATGTATTTTTGAATTATTTTTATATTGTGGTACAATAAAGTAAATAATAAATAAATAAATATATTATATACAAGTGGTCCTTCTGTTCTATCTTTCAGTACGTCCCGGACTCAACTTCATTAGTTAATTGGCTAACAATCGTGACTGGCACATGCCTATTAAGTTAATTGAAAGTCAGTTACAAGAGAGTAAAATTGTGCGCAAGTACTAATGAAGGGCGAGAATTTTTACACGGTCCTTGGTAAGTTGGCTCCCTTTATTTATAAGATTGATTAATTGTTGAAGATTTTAAGAAGGCAAAATTAAACTTATTTCCTCTTAGTTTATGTGATCTTTGTGCCTCTTTATGTTTGAGCTAAAAATGCAGTCTTAGCGGAGCTGTGTTCCACTACAGCTGCACAAGCAAATAAGTGGTTTCAAACTCTAGTGATGATGGGTAGCAAACTCAGAATGTTGGACTGTGAAAAAGATGGATGAAAAGAGATTGCATGTAGCATAGATGAAAATGTTGAGATAGATGTGCGGAGTGACGAGAATGGATAAAGTTAGAAATTAGTATATTATAGCAAGTTTGAAAGTGGCGCCAGTGACAGAAAAGTTGAAAGGAAACCGTTTGTCCTGGTACGGTCATGTGATGAGGAGGGATGAAACGCATGTTACTAAATGAGTTCTAAATATAAATGTGGATGGATGGAGAGGGAGGGGACGGCTAAAGAAAAGACTAATCCATCCAGGATTGTGTGACGAGTGATATGAAAGAAAAGGGTCCAAAGTCAGTAATGGCGTGACGGGACAGGACGGTATGGAAGAAAAAAACGTGTTGCGCCGACCCCAAGTAACATGGGACGAGGGCAGGAAGATGATGATGATGATGTATAAGACCTTCCGCTAAGTCCTTTTCTATCAGACCTATGCAAGTTTAGAAAAAAGGAGTTATATAATTGGCTCGCAAGCACACATTCCTCGCGACACGTCATTGCACATCTTTGACTGACCATTATAATGACAACTCTTTGAATGTTTACTCTGCTTACAATGGGCGATTACAGACCAAGATCAATATGAGTCCGGCCACTAAAGCTTCGATAATCCAATATAAAATAAAGCGAATTCTAAATTTGAATCCACGTTCGAAAAACAAAAGTAAATCTGCTAATAAAAAAGCGAACACATCGAACATTCTAGTTCAAGAGATTCCAATATTGAAAATGGATATCATAATACGCTAATAACATTCTTCTTGCAAGAATAAATCAAAATCTAGGCTTTTGTAACCCTGAAAATTATTACAGGGATAAAATCCGATAGCGAGGCTTTAATTCAATAGAGTCACAGTGTCTTTGGTATTCAGAGTTGAAAGTACTGCGTATAAATTGTCCAAGATCTTATTAAGACTTCATTGATATTCGATAGGCACTTCTCACTTCTACGGATCAAAGATGTTAAGGGGATGGATTGTTTAAATAATTTTTCATTTTCTTAAAGGTGACCTATGACCTAATGATGTCCGCGGGTATACTCTGGTGTATGTGAGGTGCTCAGGACTGGTACCTACCTATGTGGCGAAGCTTGTTGGCCATTGTCCAGAAGTATACTTTTCTCACCTGAAACGAACCCGTACGGCCTGTAGTTTACAGTGTCACTTCTCGAATCCTACACGACAGTTTATAAAACTATATAAACCATGAAATGCACGGAACCTGCACAACATTCATGATAATATCGACATTAACTGTAAATTTTAATGGACATTGTCATACCTGATATTTTTGTAAAATAACTGACTGTATGGTTTTTAGAAATAGTAGTGCCTCGTAACGTCAATGGAATTAACCTCTCTTCTATATTTTTATAATACAGCTTGGACATCCGCTCTGAAGCTGTTGAATAAAAAATTGCCTTCAGGCTTCATTTTTAATTAATGAACGTAACAAAGTAATAATAGATATTTTATTTTAGTGCCTGATTAACTAATGAGTGCACTGCACAGCTCGTCGGGTTTCATGAAAATACCTTACCTACAATGTCTCCAATTTAATATGGTTAAAGTTGCAGTTATGTAAATGTGTAGTCAACACACAAAACGTACATTAGTTACATAAGTACCTACCTAAACTCTGATTTTTAATTTCGTAGACTTAACTGACATTTGGTGGGTTACCATTTTATCGTTACATAAACATTGTTTTGTATCCTGAGTGATCGAAAGTTAATCGAAAATCGAAGTAGAACGGAAATGGAAGCTAGCGGCCCTTACTTAATTCATTATCATTTATGTCAGACTACATTCAATCGATCGCATTTATTTTGTAGTTGATTTTATTTATCACATTAATAGTTTATTTGATATGAGTATAAATGCTGTAATATTTATATTTCACCATCATCTTCCTGCCCTATTCCCATGTTACTTGGGGTCGGCGCAACACGTTTTCTTCTTCCATACCGTTCTGTCCCCTGTCACGCTATTACTGACTCCCTTTTCCTATATATCACTCCTCACACAGTCCATCCATCTTTTCTTTGGCCTTCCTCTTCCTCTCCATCCATCCACATTTATGTTCATAACTCTTTTAGTAACATGCGTTTCAACCCTCCTCATCACATGACCATGTAATATTTATATGTATTACTTATTTTAATATTCTTAAAACATTTATTTACACCAATTTGTAAACTAAATTGAGGAGTCGAGTGACATCGATTAGAAGAATCACATATATGATTGAGCCTTACCTACAAAACTATACACCGCGCTTGCAACATTTAAAAAAAGTAATGTCATTGGCAGCTGTCAATTTAGTCCAGGAAATTAAAATCAGGGTGTAGTATACACTATGGTTCATTTCATCGCTAGTTTATGCATAATTAATAGGCATACCCGTTTCAGTGAAAACAAATACCTTTTTTTTCTTTCTTCAAAAATCACTGGCATCATGCATTTAACGATGAATATGTTAATTTAAATACCATTCTGTCTCTGTCATCTTCAAACGATTGAAAGAAATAGAACGATACCTTACATTTGTTAAGCACTATACCCATTTTGTGATTTTTGGTGCAAGTTTTTTTTGTATCTATCAATTCTTTTTTCTTCTGGTTTATAAACCCAAACTCCTCCTTAATCATTCTCATACTTTATTCACACTCGGTTTCACTTAGCGGCAGGTAAAGATTTGTTCATTATATATTCATTATCCACCAGGGGCGCCACCGCGTCTCTACGGAATTCATACAGGCCTATTTATCACTTACGGATAAATGAGCATTTGGGTGTTTCGTAGTTCGTTGGGTTCCCTCCCTATGGTGGTAGCGCGGGAGCTGGGTTGTGGTATTATATTTAATACTACAGGATTAGGTATTTGTAACTGGTAAAAGTATTAGGATAAAACTTTTGATATTGGACCAAAACTTGACATATAAAGCAGCTATTCCCTACGTTTTCTCGAGATAATCGAACATAAACACTCAACAGTAACAGTTGTTTTTCTTTTCATATTTCAGAGTTTAATTTACGAGTAAAGTAAAAATAAAGTTTCAGCCAGTATAGGCTGTTAAGAAACGTGTACTAATGATGGTGTTAGCTGCAGATATTTCGGCCAGCTGAAGCATTCTTTGCAAGCAATCCCAGCAGTTCGTCGTCCATCATTTACCTGTGTACTCATAGAGAAGCTTACTGGTTTCTTCAGACTTTATTTTAATACCAGAGAGACGTAATATTATGGACATAAGAGGATTACCTATTCTAAGGTACAACTTGACTAGTTTTAGTTGTATTGTCAGGTTTGAAAACACAATATGTTAAGCATTATACTATTGTATTCGTATTATACGTAAATATAACTAGAAAATCTTAGACACAGACAATACAATAAAATGCCTTGATTTTCTCTAAGAGCCTTGGTAACAATAGTCGACTTTTCCGGACGGCTTACAAATTTTCCGGAAATCAGTCTTTTGTTAGTTTAGGACTTACTAAATAATCATATTATTTACTCCCTTTTGTGAATTAATAAGTCTCAGATATTATTATTTCATTTATATTGTGCAAACACAGGTCGAATAATCTTACGGAAACGTGCCACCGCAAAAAAAGTTTTAACCCAGATCATGGTCTACCAGAGGTGTTTAGCCATTGAGACTTGATTCGTTAACATTATCCGAACACAATTTATAATAATTATTAGTGGCTCAAGGACTGGCTTAGTGGCACGTGTTTTCAATTTGACTATCACACCAAAACGGATAGATTGTAGACTGGTACATTGATACTTTATTCAGAAATCGGCACATACATGTTCCTTATTCCCGCACTATCATTGCGAGTACAACATCTATCAACGTGTGGTGTGCTCTGCATGCCATCACTCAACGCAGCCGGATCTGAAACTAGATAACACTGATACATAGAGATGTACACAGCTATCATAATGCGTAGTACGTTGCATGGGATATTAGAATTAGTCGGATTGCTTTATGACGCAGGGTGTTATCCTGGGTTTAATCCCCTTTAAAGGATATTTTTGCTTTTATTATGAACATAGGTTGATAAGTTAACTAATATATACTAACAGGAACCATTACGAATGTACGTGATTTTAAATACTTAAAGAAACTTCTCAAATATTTTTTTAATACATTTATAAGTCATCAATTAGACATGGCAGCCAGATCTGAAACTAGATAACACGGATACATTGATGTACACAGCTATCATACTGCGTAGTACGCCTTATAGGATATTAGATTTAATCGGTTTATTTTATGCCGCGTTAGAAAATTATTTAAGGATTCTAGGGCTATCTAACCATAAAATGATTAGTTTAAATATTGATTAGCAGATTATAAATTCGAATTATTCGTGGCAAATTTGAATTTAGTATCTACTTGTCAGTACTAAAACTAATGAAATGGTAAAAAATATGTTTACAAAAAATGTGCGTAGGTTGTTTTGAAATTTTATTTTGATAGATCGTCCTTTTAAAATATAAATCATTAGACTGTTCGTCACTGTGACCCTTTCTTACTAAATACAGGTTACATTATTAAATATTTACATTAATGAGAGTATCACGTGCGGTCGGGTCTAGACACTGTTATTAATGAAACTATTTTAACTTGGCCCACAGCTGTTTATTCTTTATTTATTACCCGACTACGGCAAAGCAAAATGGAGGGTTATGTTTTTGACCGGTATGTGTGCAATACATTCTGCAAAGTAGCTCGCAAGTTTCAGATGAGAATATTTTCTTGGTAGAAACTTTTTAGAGCGTCATTTTTCAGTAGTCGGGTTTTATTTTTGAACTTATTTTTTTTTTAATTCTACTCAAACCTATCTACTTGTCTGTTTTACATAGGTACTTTTATTAGTATTGAACTTAATAATAAAATAGAAGGCAGAGGATCGGTCGATGTGGCAACTATTGGGAAGGCCTATTGACCAACGCTATGGTCGATGTATCGACGTCTTTCCGCTAAAATGATGATGCTCAATAAAACAGAAAAACAAAAACAGCAAAGAGGCCTTCATAGACGAAACTAGCTTCTGCTAGCAGCTTCGCCCGCGTAAAAAGTGATTTATCATCCCAAGGGAACATTATACCGGCATGAAAAGCAAATGTGCTATTCCAGACTATAATCTATTTCTGTGCCAGATCAGACCAAATATCATTCAGATCCGTCCAGCCGTTTGAGCGTGAAGAAGTAACACACACACACACTCACAAACTTTCGCCTTTGTAATATTAGTGTGATGTAATCATTTGTGATAATTATGGGCCTAATTTAAAAAAAAACATGATACTTTCTGAATGTTAATTCAAAATCTCTATTAATATTCTCTTTTACTGCAGTGCATCTCTGGAACTCTCTCCCACAACAACTACGCGATATCCCTTCCCTCGATGTCTTGAAGAGGAAAATTAAGGAGCATTATTTATATATTTGTATTTATGAACGTAGGCATTTTATGTATTATTATAAATATACTTCATTAGTATATTACTGTTAAATTATACACTGAATGACTATCCTCTATTATTAAGATATCTATCACTCAAAGGTTTGCTGGAAGAAAACTCCATTTGGAGTTACGCTCGCCTTTGTACATGAATATTCTTTCACTTTGTGTAAATGTATTGTTTTAGAATTAAAAATATTTATATAATTATAATAATATAGAGCTAATCAGTGTCGAAATTTTTATAAATATTATAATTAAAAAAATCAATAAAAAAGTATGTTTTTATACTTTTTAATAAGTCGCAGAGCGCGCCTCACGTGTTTTGAAAGTCGTGAAGAAATTCTTGACACAATTGTATACGTACATTATTTGTTCCTAAGCTTGATTGACAAGTCAACAAAAATATTATAAATACATCAGTACACATTTTATCATATTAACATTACATCACTGAATAAATTTATTCACAACGTTGTTCCTAAGCTAATAATTCACTCTATCACAGTAATAACTTTCAGTACATTTTAAACCAACAATTTCTAAAACAACAGCAGAATTAACTTAATATTCTTACTTCAAACATTTTCGAGAGAGCAACGCCCAATGAAAACGCCAGAATTCCATAAAATACAAGGTTCAATGAACCCTTCCCACGTTCGGATACTCCTGAAAATTTGTTATGATTTAAATTGTTTGAAATATTTTACTTGTTGTTTTTTATTTAAGTTTTTCCAGAGCTGTTTAATAGTCAGTGTATTTTTATGTATTTGAAGTGCCCGAGAGTTTTCGGCATTTTATTTGTTCATAGTCGGGCATAATTTTCTTAAAGTAGCTTTAAATATGATTAGACATGTCAATATACTGCCCAGCCTTTTGCCAACAACGTTGGTGACCGTTACTGGATCCAGCTCAGTATCCCCTGAGGATAGTCTATCTGACCTCCAGGACCCAGTAACTGGGTAACACAGTATCTCTTTGCAAGACTGGTGTCAGACTTTCTGGCTTTTGGCTATTCATAACAACTTTTAGGATTCATTAATATTTATGTTTTTTTTTATCCGTGGTGCTAGGCAACTGGGCTTATCCCAGTTGTAAACGACCTAATTTTGTTGCCTATTGGCCTTGTTTGTGCTGTTCTTCTTTTGGCTTGATATGGAGGGAAGTGGAAATTATGTTTTTGTTTTCCTCCTCCTTTATTAATTTCTGATTAATTTCGTTGGGGGATGCAAGACAGTTAAACTCTTTCTCCGGGACTTCGTCGAGCTTCATTGCCCCGGTGCTTTTCTAGTGGTCGCCACTTTTGATTCTGGCTTTCAGAGTAGCAGTGGTTTGGAAATAGTGCGCTGGGATTGTCCAAATTATCCATAACAACTGTAATAGCTAATTATTAAACCGGGTAAAATTCCTATTGTCATTAGAACTGTCTAGAGGCAGGAAAATATGCTATAGAATATCGAGATCACTTTGCAGCCCTTGTTGCTTGTCAGGGGTCGGTACTCTCAGCAACATTATTCTTGCTGCACATTAACGATCTGCTAAAACCTTTGGGTATGCAGACGACAGCACTGTTGCTGAGAGATACTTGTCCAACGCACGGGCTACCGGGCCGCAGATCCGGTCTCTCCGTGAGGCCATGGTGGAGCGTTTGAACCTGTCCTTGCAGGCGAATGGGGCGATGCCAATCTGGTCAGGTTCAACGCTGCTAAAACCCAGGCGTGTCTTTTTTCCGCAAAAAAGAGCCAATTTCAACCGGCTCCAACTTGCCGAGATGTGACCGTGCCAATAACGGACCATCTTGAGCTTCTTGGCGTTACGTTGACATCGACTCTCAATTTTGGCCCATACATTGAGGCAAAAGCTAAGTTGGCAGCCAAAAAGCTGGGGATCCTTGCGAAGGTGAGAAGGTAGTTCACGCCGAAACAGCTCCTCAATTTGTATCAAGCGCAAGTTCGATCATGCATGGAGTACTGTTCTTATCTCTGGGATGGATCTGCCAAATACCAGCTTGATGCACTAGAGTCGATCGAAAAGCGGGCCAAGAGGCTCATCGGCGACGAGGCGCTGGTTAAGTCAAAGCTCCAGAGTCTTGAACATCGTCGCCGAGTTGCCAGCCTGTCAGTTTTTTATCGGTTACATTTCGGGGAGTGTGCGATGGAATTCCACGACCTAATTCCACCGAGCCCGTTTCATCATCGGACTACCAGACGTACGGCGATGCGCCATCGATACATGGTGGACATTCCACCCATACGCACAAAACGTTTTGAGAACACTTTTATTATGCGTACAGCTAAGGAGTGGAATTCCCTGCCGGAGTCTGTGTTTCCCGACAGCTACAATCTGGGGGTCTTTAAGTCAAGAGTGAATAGGTTATTTCTAGGCAAGCGTGTTTCACCGTCGACCACATCATCGCTTACCATCAGATGAGATAGTGGTCAAACGCGAGCCTATTGGATATAAAAATAAAAAAAGTTTTTTTTTTATTTCAGGTTATAGCTAGGAATAGCACATAGAATACTTTTTAACCCGGGCATATGTTCCCTTGGGACAATTTTCGACATTCACGCAGGCTAGTACGTTGATCTCTATTTCCCGTCATCTTATTAAACACTTACTTCCTAGCCATGTCACATCAGTTCATATCTACAGAGGTGACACATCCGATTAAAATATTCGATGTGTATAGTAGACGCAAATTCTTTGAGGAACTCAGATTGGGGTGTCTGACCGCACACCAAGTGACTCAAGGAATGATGGTGGCATTATGATCACGTGCTGCAGTGCACAAGAAGGCTCAGGGGAGACGTTTCTTCATTCTCCCCAGTGTTACAGTTAGATATTACTGATAGATATTATAGGTGGGTATTACTGTTAATGGTGATCACAGGGCTGGTTTTTGTGAGGTAAAAATCTCAGTCTCCCTGGTGATTTCCCCAAAAGTCCAGTAGTCTTTTCAAGTTTTGCCCCAGAAAAAGAAGGTACAAATTCTTTACAGCTGTGAATGAGTCAGGACTATTAGGTTCATTTTACAAAGCGCTGTGTAGGTGTCAACCAAAACACAATTTACACAGCCCAACGGCGCGACCCTTACTTAATATTTAAACAAATAAAGCGCTCTAATCGCTGTACTGCGGGGTTGTTTTTCCCTATCAATATTCACCCTTTAAATCCCATCGTCACCCACTTCTACGTACGATTACCCATCCCTCGAGTAATTTACTAGCACTTGAGTAACAACACATAAACATAGAGAATGGATAGAGCGTTCCTTGTTCTAAAGGTCAATCCCTGTACTTAAAGATGAAATTTGAATCGCAATATTTATCACATCAGCAATAAATCAATCTTGCGGTGCCAGTATGGAGCCCCTTAACAAGATAGGCACCACATCCTTTCCTGCCTAAATCCCCTTGCACCTTCCAAGATTTGATAATGCCAATGATAGAGTGTCCAGTGATGGCCATGTCAAAATATTCACCCTTTAATCAAAATACCCAAAATTAATATATATAATAAATAATAATAAATTTATTTCACTGAAAGCCTGTTTTACAATTTCATAGAGGTGTTTTTGTCAGATAATGATGCGAATCCGAAAGTTCTTTGGAATTATTCTCAGTATGAAAAGTGCGAGAGTGATAAAGCGATTATGCGGCATCATCAGAAGTCATCAGAAGTGGTCTTTTTCCCCTGTTAGTGTATGAGTTGATCGCACAGTTTCTTTATATCTTTCCGCAGAGAGGCCTATTTTGCGAAGTTATCGCTCAGTCCATTCTCCATGACTATGTAACAACCCTAGCGATTTAACGCGTTTCGTGACGTCATTCATCATAATTAAAATTTATTATTCCTCCTTTCTGGGCTCTGCTGTTATTAATTACGTATAAATTATGATTTAAAGTGCTTTACCGCGTGTTGATTGTTTTGTGGAACTACGCTCTTAATAAACAACGTTAGAGATACTGCTAACTAAGTTAAATTCTAAGGGGATATATTGCGCACAGATTTTGTTGAATTATTTGGTTAGAAATTTGAAGGTGTTGGTTGAGTCCCTATACCAGTTTATTATATTGTCACTGCGGGGAAAATTAATCTTCTCGTACAGAGAAGGCACGAGTGGAATGCCTTGTATTTCCTGATAGCTACAACCTGGGCATCTCTAAGTCAAGAGTGAATAGGTTTCTTATAAGCCAGCGTGCTTCATTGTCGACCACATCATCGCTTACCATCAGGTGAGATAGTGGTCAAGCGTAAGCAGACCAACAAAAAAAAAATGTTTTACCTCGCTTGCTTAAGGTGGGATTGTTGATAAACCTTTAAAAATTCAAACTATGCTGTCACATTTTGTGTTATAAAGATTCATTAGCCATAGAGTCTTCTGCTTACTATCTAAAAAGACAAATAATTTCTTAACATAAAAAAAAAAATCTTACTGACGAGAACGTGAACCTGTTTAAACTTCTCTTAATGATGTCAATTCACTTACAAAGAAAAAAGACCTTGAAAATGAAAAATCTGTCAGTGGGCCGTCTTAGGAAAGATTCTGAATATTTCGTGAACCTCTGAAACTTCCCTAACGATGCCTCTATGAATACCTGAGAACGGTCACACAAATCCCCATTGATTTCACACTCGCTCCCGCCAATTTTTTATTCCCTTTGACAACCGCCAGAAAATCTCGACTCCATCATTAACTGCTATTCAAACGACATTAGACTCTATGTTGATGTCTTTACTATCTATTTTTGTAGATATGTGTAGAGCAAATCTCAGGTGTTTACGCTGAAAAGAAATGATAATGAACTCCTTTCAGTTTCGTGTAGAGATGTCATCTGTTTGGAAGTTGAATACGCAAGAATTAAAACTGTTTTGGTACGCTGCGCTGTGGTATTTCCATGTGTACATTTTGTTGTGCTAACTTCACTGTCGCTAGAGTGTCACTATCTCACAATGTCATATTTATTATAATATAAAAATACCGGTCAACTGTGTGTCGGACTTCGCACATTAAGATCGCACGTTGGGATTGCTCGTTCCAACAACATGGCTACGGTTAGGACCTAGGGAGGGGCTCTTTAAGGTCCCGGCAACCCGTACAAATATATGTAAAGTCACCAGTGATTCGTGCAATAAGAATACTTAATAGCATATCTGCGTTTGGAAATATTTTCTTACTCTTTGGCGGAATTCGACACTTAGTATGTTGTCCTCTGTGTAACTTGTGCTTCTAACCAGACCCGCTACTTGGGACTGTACAATTAGCAATTTATGACTACTTGTGTTAGTTTGGGTCTTACCTGTTAAAACAAAAATGTATATGTTAATGAATGTTTGGCTGCAGTCCGGTGGATGCGAAACGCACAGGACCGATCAATGTGGCGACGCTTGTGGGAGGCCTATGTCCAGCAGTGGACGTATATAAACATTGTCTGATGTTACCAATTTGGCCATTGTTGAGAGACGTGAAAATTGGGCTCTTATATATGGCAAATTTCAGTCCCGTAACGCCAGGCCTAAGCTTGTATGGATCGGGTTTCTCCTTTGAAGTCCATATGTCAAAGGGAAGTTAAAAAAAATGTAAAAATAAGCTGATTTCGGTGGCTTCTCATTCCTTTGTTTCCGATATATTTTTAAACTATAAATACAGCATTTATCTGCTCAATGAGATCTAAACAATGATACCCCACTCGATGGGGTAGGTCCATTATATATAGGAAAACATAGGGCACAGTATATATCTTTCATTTTCAGTTTATGGAATATCTTTTAAATTGGTCCATAATTAAAGGAGGAAATAGGCGAGAGCCAAACCTCGATATATGGCTTTTTACTTAGGAAATTCTATCCTCTTAAAATATTACAACACACGCAATTCAGATATTCGGACAGTTGAACAACATATTCGATAGATAGCGTTGTGCGTTTGACGTCATTTTCTGAATGGCAGTGTTAAGATTCGCCACGGAAGAATTATATTATAATAACACTGGAACAAAATTTGGTTGGTAGAGAGGGTAGCTAAGGTAGGTAGATAGGGTAGGTGATAGGGAAGGTAAAAAGGCAGGTAGGGTTAGTAGGGTAAAGTGAGCAGTTGACGGGACGGGAGCATAACTGCAGACACAGCTAGTCAAAAATAGATTTACAAATTTGCTGCGTTTTTAATAGTTTCTGTATTTCAAGCGGCATCAGTTGATAGTAGAAAAACATTGCTTAGACAAATCGATAAAGATTTAAAGCTGATAACAAAGGATTAAAAAGCTTATAATCGACCAAGTATCATAGTGACACTGTAGCTATAGGATGGCAGTCTGAGACCGACGACACAAAGTTTCTGATTATCCTTTTGCATTCTGTAGAACTGGAAACTGATTGGGGGAGCCGTTTACAATGGTGGACAGACAATAGCTCAATAACATCACTTAAAATTAGTGGGCTATTGAAGTCTGGGAGCCCTATACGTGTTCCTATATGGTTGGAGATCAATGGTGCTTATGAATGGAACTATAAGGTGTATCATTACGTCTGCGCTTGATATGCACTGTAAATGGGAGTCCTATTAGACTTTATTGATATGGGTTTATTATACTCATCAAATTTTCGTGGTAAGTGGAATAATGCATGAACATTTTGACTTTATTCAAAGGATTCCCTATACATTACTTGGTATCGTATCCAGTGGTTTTAAATAAGATCTTTTATATACCATTACCAACACACGTATTGCTAAAGATCTACCCCAAATCTTTTAAAAACTCTTTTCTTGCGCTAACACGAATAAGTGCTTGCAATATACGTCCAATTTATGGGTGCCTACTCGACCCGCTTAGGCTCGACCCGAAGAATAATACTAGATGTTTTGTAACTACCAATTCAGTACCATTTATAAAGTCCGGCAAAGTGATATTTTAATTCTAAATAACTTATTATACATATAGTAGAATATTTAATATTTTGTTGTGATACATAATTTACCCTGATAGTGATTTCGTTTTAAAAAAATGGCTTTTTTGTATATATGTTTTTTTTATATTTTAGAAGTTAGTAGGTACCTACTTGTTAACCTTATAATTTATAATATATAACGTGCCAGTAGCAATAAGATTGAAATGATAATTAAAAATAATCTGTGATTTTTACTACAAAGTACAAAGCGTATACTATATTAAAAAGAATAAGTACTTATTTGATTAATTATTGATTTATGTATCCAAACATTCTTTAAATATTACACTCACTGGGGTGCAGGCGTTAAATCGACTCTTTTCTGTATGACTATACATCGACGTTTTTACGCCTATCAAAACAGAAATATCCAGATATTATTCTTCGGGTCGAGTCAAAGCGGGTCGAGTGGGCGTGGACCTAAACTTATCTTGCCACCTCTTTCTGAGTGTATGAAGATATGTTGTGTCGACCCAAAGAATATTCAGATGCACAATAAAGGATATTCCATCAATTAATCTAAATTCTGTTTACACAACACACGAGGATCTAAAGCTTATTCATATTAGCTCGATTAAACTAGATACTAGATCGATTATACTACAACCATATTTAAACATAGTTGCGTAAACACATTAGTGTACATCCTTGTTGTCGTTCCGATTTCATTTGAACGATAACACAATCAGTATTAATATCGCTACATTACAGAATGATCAATCAAATGCAGACGACGTCATTGTCAGCTGATCAATTACAGTTAATGAAACAGAATGGATTCACTAGTGAAACGGGATGAATACACTATCGTTATGTAGCTTTATTTATTAGCCATTTACTTACATGAGTTTTTATGGTTCCTCCTGCTTGCGTTGTTTCCACAATTGTGTGGGTCGTGACTACACATGACTACATCATGGTTTCTAAAATTTGTAAGTAAGTCTGTACTATCTCTGTCTCTGTCTACTTTGTAGTTCTTCCAGAACCTGGTACTGTTTCTAAGATTTTTAAGAGATTTTAACGGTTAATGAGGTTTCTCTGATTATCAAATATTTACACATCTATATGGCATATTACTTACTTTGGGGATTAGTACATTATGGTCACGCACAGCTTCATGTGATTTCGTACCAAACAAGGTAGTCAATATACTTATGTATTAACTGTCCCCTGACTGATCTTATACATCACATGTCCTACAAATGATCAAGCCCTCTCGTCATTTTCAAGGTGGTTTAATTACGTACTGCTATGCTTTACTATCAATCTGTTCGTATTCTAATTGCCAAGTGCATTGCTTGATCGAAGTTGTGTTGCTCAGAGGGGTGATTCGGTAAAATTATATTGTTTTAGCGGGACAGCCGTAAGTGGATCTCTCTCTTTTTTCAATGTGACTATAATTCTCAATTAATAAATCTATTTAACGAATGAACGAACGAACTGGCAAAGTGGGTAGGTGGAGCGACGATCTTCGCAGGGTGGCTAGTAGCAGCTGGATGAGAGTTGCCGAAGATCAAAGCAAATGGCGTGCAATTGGAGGGGCCTATATCCAGCAGTGGACTGCTATAGACTGATGATGATGGTGAAATCTACTCGCAACTAGGCTGACAAACTTGTTGTATCCCCATAATTAACGGTAATAATCGTATTTCGTAAACGACCTAAATGCAAAACAAAGCGTCACTTCTAAAATAATTTTTCACAACAAGAAATCCTCAAAAAGCCGTGAAAGACGCATTACCATACAAAGGGAAAGTTTTGTGTTGTGACGTCATAAATCTTGGCGGGTCGACAGAACTCCAGGTGCTGTCTCGGTGAATACAAATGATAATGAACACGAATCCCTGGACGAGGACAACGGGCTTAAGGACGACGGGTGACGGTATAGAGATAGGAATCGTCGCACCGTACCAGTGCAGTGTTTAGGCACGGCAGTTAGAGAGACCTACACGGAATAATATATAACCGCCAAAATATATGTCCGCCAGTAGGCTAGTAAGCTGGGTTTAGAACCGAGCCGAAAAACCGGCCAAGTACGAAGGGTTCCGTACCATTATCGCAAAAAATGGCAAAAAAATCACGTTTTTTATGCGATCCTCACTTAAATATTTATTTTATTCTGTTTTTAGTATTTGTTGTTATAGCGTCAACAGGAATACATCATCTGTGAAATAACTGTCTAGCTATCACAGTTCATAAGATACAGCCTGGTGACAGACGGACAGACTGACGCACAGTGAATTCTTAGTAATATGGTCCCGTTTTTACCCTTTGGGTACATAATCCTAAAAATCAAGCATAAAAGTGAAATTATGACCGATCTGTACGTTATTTATAATGATTTGTACCCTAGTGTGAGTAAACGGCGACTTGCTTGCTTGTGTGGTCAGCTTTGACAGTGTATCTAGGCCACGTCTAGGCGTCTTCGTGCTCTGTGGGCAACGGCTTGTTTACGCATGAGCGTGGGTATGGCGCGACTGCGTTCGGGAGGTTTGTAGAATGAGTGATGAAGTTGTTGACGTTTTAGAAGATCGAAGAATGAAAGGCAGTGAATTGCATTATTATGCAATTTCCTTCGTTATTGGATCTTCTAACAACCTTTTGTGTTAACAATATTCAAAAGGCATATACATAGTAACAATACAGGAATATAATAATATAGGAAGCAGGATCTGTCGATAATTCAGATAATGATTCTGTGAGGCTTCAATAATTTTAGATCCTAAGGTCTTTGCATACGGCGGTGTTTTAATTACCGTTTACGTGAGTTTTCGGCGACACGCAAACTGCAAAAGCAAATGGTGCTGCTTTTTGAAGGCACAAAATATACTGTCGACTCGCAAAAAATCACTGTGTTACACATTACAGGCAATAATATTTTACGCATTTTTTTATAGGTTTGCTCTTGACCAACTATATCACCTGATGGTAAGCGATGATTGTTGTTTGTGGTTGGTGTGTGTGTAATTGCAGTCATTGACTAGCTTCTGACAGCGCCCGCGTGATAAGTGTTTTCTTATCCCAACGGAACACTATGCCGAGAAAAAAAAATACCTGTGAGCTTTTCTAGACTATAATCTATCTCCGTGCCAAATTTCATCCAGATCCGTTCAGCTGTTAAGCGTGATTGAGTACCGCACATCCATCAATCCATTCCTCCACCCATCCAAATCTTTGCATTTATAACCACAGAATAGAAAAAAACGCCTTCATTATAACATTAGTAGGATGACATTTCCAGAGTGACTAAGAGCTTTCAAATGCAGAAAACATAAGAAAAAATCATACCGACTTCCGAAACAAAACACTTCAAAGTGAAAAATAACTTTCTTTTCCGAAGTCGGTGTCTTTTGTACCCATTGTTTTCCGTTATTCGACACCGACCTCTGAAATGAAAGTTATTTTTCACTTTGAAGTGTTTTGTTTCGGAAGTCGGTTTGATTTTTTGTTAAAAAGTTTTTTATTTTTCTCTTTTTAGTTTTGGTAGGTACCTCCAATTAATATGAAAATCATTTATAGCCAAAATACATCTTATGACAATTTCAATAAGCCCAAACACGACTAGGATACATTGTTTTATTTCGGGTTTCCAGTGGCCATTGTGGTCTTCTTCATCAGTTCCACTTCACCAAATGATACTTTCTGAGTGCAAATGATTGCATTATTGATGAAAATACCAAAATCGCTACATGTATGCCTATCATATTTGAGGAGTTCACTCGATTTATCTAGGATTCCATCATCAGATCCTGGTTTCCTTATCATGGTACTACTCTTGGGATATCTCCTTACCAACAAAAAAAGAATCTTCAAAATCGGTCGATAAACGACGAAGTTATCCGCGAACACACATAAAAAAAAATATGTACGGTCGAAGTGAGAAACCTCCTCCTTTTTGGGAAGTCGGTTAAAAACCATCAGAATCGGTTCACCTAGTAAAAAGTTTTAAGGAAAAACTTTCGAATTGATAACCTCCAGTTAATTAAAAATAGAAAATACCTTGATAAAGATTGCAAGACCTCAAAACATTGTCGATCAATCCATTTGCTAAGTTATTCATGAAACAATAAGGAAAGCTCATATTGTGTCGAATGACGATCCTCAGTTTTACTGATGAGCGATGACCTATTTAGTCTATTTACAGTTGATCAATGGGTTTATTAATTTAATTATGACTCATATGACGATGATACGGCTTAATTGGCGAGTCAATGAACAATCATTCAGTAACGGTATTATTTCTGATTTTAACCTATTGTTCGGTTTCAATGACATGAAATAGAGCACTTACTGGGTAGAACATGATTATTTATATAGACATTAAATATTGTGCATGTGGGTGAAAATTTGAAAATATAATACAAAGATACGTTTAACGAAATGTTGTAGTGTAACAGGAGATGGGCAGGGCAGGTCACCTGGCAAGTCGCGGTGATGGTAGGTGGATAAAATAATGTACGAGTGGCTTCCAATGATTAGAAGAAGGAAAAAGAGGCTTAAACCCAGCAGTGGGCGAAGTCAGGCTGAGGATAATAATGAAGTTAGAAAAGGCTTATGCTAGGCAGAGCTTTTGATTACTTCACAAGTCTCCAATCACCGACATCTGTGGAATGAATGAAAATAACTAACATCTTTAAGTACCTGATGTTAGAAAAAATAAAACTGCTAACATTTGAGAGACAGTGCTACTTCGTGTCACCATAACTTTATATCAAATCGTATCCTATTTCATTTCGCAAACATTAATTTAATGTCACATGGACTACAAACACGAAAACAATAGTCGATAAACAACTATATGTGACAGACAAACGGGCAGGTAAGTCCGGAAAGGGGCAACCAACTTATCTTTACAACCAACCAATCTTATCTAACTCTTAATGCCAAAGTCATAAAGATGACAATCTGTTTTCAGGAATGGATTTCAAAAATTTGCAAGTCAAGTTAACAATACAATCAACCTAACCTTTATACTCTAAGGTATAAAGGTGATAGTGGGTTTTCGTAGCTGTATTTTAAAAGTTTGTTTATTTAAAGGTACGTAAGCTGCTTTTGATTTGTGGGCAAGAATGACACCACGTTGTTTATGATTTCCTTAGGAATAAAGAATAATGTTTTCCAGTCTGAAATGTAAAGAGTATTTTTATTGTATGTTTGTTTTTGTTTCTATAGGACACCTGTTCCTGATATAGTGTTGTTGTTGCTTGTTGAATGTTTGCTTGAGATTGTATGTGTTGTTTTTTATATTACTTTGATATGAGGCGGTAGAAGAGAGTTGCAGAAAGTAGTGAGAGTCTGGTTTAAAGTAACTGGGCTAGAAATGAAACAGAATTGATACTAAATTTACGTGCCAACGAAGGTAATATGCGGAAGTGCAAAACAGATCATAATAATTTCACGATTTGTATTGACTATTGCATCGTGTGAGTATGGCTGGGTATTCCTTGCGCATTTAAATTATATAATAGTTAAACCTTTCCTCCAAATCCTCCCTTTGTTGTCCTTAAACTTATGGAAACTTAATAGAATCAAGGCCTAAAAATTCTAATCGTGAAAAGAAACGTACATTACAACTATTTTTTTAGTGTCACTCGGCAATCATCGCATCTCCGAATACGCTTATTTCCAAGTCCATCAATTATTAGAATAATTTAAATTCAGAATGTAAGTACTTTATTGTTGTTTTGATATCCGTGTAAACTATAGAGAACTGTAAAATATTTTCCTTTAGCAGCTTTCCTCCCATTTTAAAATAAATTACATTAAGTTAAAAGATTATTAACAACTCTATGTAGTTTCAAGTTTATTGAGAGCGTCCGGTTTGCACCAAGTGCAAAGGGCAACTGATAGAAAACCGGTGACAGACGAAACACGAGGTTTGCCGACCGACATTAAGAAAATATTTGTACTGTAAGTATCACGTTTTCTAAAATCTTTTAACAAGATCCTGTCCCTGTCTGGGTTGCCCTAGATTTCCTGAATACTTCAAGCGCATGATGTTCAAAGATTAGACGACGAAGACAATCTCTATATTACAGCCAGAATTAATATTTGCTTATAAAATGTTCATTAGTGTCTAATTCATGTACTCATAGTTGGCTGAATATTTGATGTTATGCTAATAGACGTAATTATCCTATTAATATCATGGCAAGCCAGAAGCTTCAAAGCTACTCTGAAACTGTTTCTTGATATCCATTTTACGGTAATGTAGATCTTAAACTGAACCCGAATTAGATATATTATTGAGCAAATGTGTTTTTGATTTCATGGCAATTTTAAACCCATAACAATTTGTGCTTTACTATTGAGAATTGTACTAATGTGGATATAATGTGATAACCATTACCATTTAGAGCTCTTCGTCTAATTGACAACTTTCAGCTTTAATGATTGTTAAAATTCATTAATATATCAAATTGCTTTACCGAAATGTCACATTGTCATTGGACAATCCCTAACATTTTGAAATTTTGTCCTGGTGGTCACCCCGACCATAAGCTCTTAAAGCAAGGTTATTTTGAGTGTGCGTAAGGGACAGATATATGACTTGTATACATCTGTCCCTTTCTTACAGTCGAACTATGATAGTTTTTGACTCGTCAGGATACGGGGGTAAATCCTCTTGTGGTATCTATCTATTTAGCAACCTAATTCTGCAACAGTTTCTCCTGTAGTCAAAATAAATCAAAAGAAAGAAGAAACCATTCAAAAGCGTAAATCCAAATTTAAAATAACACATTCAAACCTATCTAAAACCTTTTAATCAATCACGCGTCATTCCAATTTCAAAACTAAAAACAAAAGTGGCACCTCATAAATAATATCAAAATAAGAATAAACCGTCACAAAAGGAGAAACAACTCAGTGTTCCAAACTGGGTCAGTCAGTTCCCGGTTACAAAACGGATCGAATGGTGTGACGGCGATCAAACAATCAGTGAGGATGGATCTACTAATTAGTGGGTATTGTGCGAGTTTGCTCAATAAGTCGACCAGTTGCTTGAGCTTTATTTGGGAAGGAAATCTTTTTTAATTAATGGGAATTTATTGGGAATTTCTAATGAAAATTTTGAGTTGATTGGACATAGTGCGACATGTTTAGAGTGTTGCGACTGCGAAGAGATTTTCCACAGCATAAATTGCCAATCGAAACAAATTCATAAGAACACATGTGGGATAAAAACATACTGCCGCACCTATCGCCACACAGAGCGAAGGTATCAGTTGATTTTTACCTGTTTGTTTGTTAATTTATTTTATGTTTTTATTTTTAAATGGTGTGATTTTAGTTTCATTTTAATTTCTGATGGACTTTATTTAATTGTATTAATAATTGAGATTTTTAATTTATATATGTGTTTTTAAAATAGTAGGATCTTATTTTTATTTTAGTTTGTTATCGACTTTATTTAATTTTGTTATGTATTGACATTTTGCTTGTAATTCTTTTACGTTTTTTTATTTAAATATCTATTTTAATAAGCTTTGACATTTTATTAGTAACTGATTTTATTTCCATTTTATTTGTAATGTGGGGTTTAAGTTAGGTATCTGTATATACGATTTTATTATCATTAATAAGATCACACCATCTTTTTTTCTCAACCTATCCCACATAACAGGAGTTGTTCATTTTTCCAGGATAAGAAGAAGCCTATGACCCTCAATAACTATATGGTGTAAGTCCCTTTGAACGTTTCTGCGCTTCATCATCATATCAGCCGAAGGCAGTCCTGTCCACTCCAGCTAGAAGCCTTCCAACGCTGCGTCTTCCAGTACGCGGTCGCCACTTCAGAACATTTTGGCTCCAACGGCCATCCGTTCAGCGAACAATATGCCCACTGCCACTTAAGTTTGGCAATTCTTCGGGCTATCTTGGTAACGGTTTCTCCGCTTTCTTCAAAACCACGCAACGGATTTTGATACGGATTTCAATAAAAAAAAAAAAAACGGGGTAGGATCTTTTGTAACTTGTCCTATGCGAAGCCGGACCAGGATAGGATAGATAGATCCATTTTCCGCACTTAGACTAGCATTTGGTCCGTTGTGCGTGCCAGGCCTCCTCTCTTTAAGAGGGAATGGGGCGTAATCCACCACGCGGGCCCAGTGCATGTTGGTGGATGTCACATGTCTTCGAACTTTTAGTTCTAAGACATGCCGGTTTCCTGACGATATTTTCCTTCACCGTTTTGAGAGCAGTGGTGATGAAATAATTTACACAAAGTAAAGCGCCTGCCTGGGTTCAAGCCCACGATCTACAACTTGTAAGTAGCGGCCGTTACCACTGGGCCACCATTGCTCTTGAAGAAGCCATAGCAGATCGCTAGTATTAGTATTTTGAAGAGAATGTTTCCTTATGATTTACGAAAGACAGATCTGTCAGAGTAGGTATAACCCTTTTTACATTCGACTGTATGTTGAGAAAACAAATTGTGTCACGTTTGAGATTACTAGCATTACATCACGATTTTCCTCAGACAAGCACTAGAGCGGCATGACTACAAAATGCTCCAGACACAATAAATTCCAATTTACATGCCTGGAATTGACAATTTTACAGTACTATGGTACATTGAACTTCTGAAAGACTGTAAGTTTAAATTGCTCATTTCTAGTAAAAGTCTTAAGACTATCACAGAGATAATATAAGTGACAGAAAAGCAGTTTTTCTAAGACGTAGTCATCATCAGATTGTGTTTGATAGCCTGCCGAAATTTGTATTGGGAGCACAAAGGTGGCGTTAAAAGGTTTGAAATATACAGGGTGTTTGGAAGGGAGCTGTACATACGCCTAGGGTAGAAACTAGGGATAGTCTGCTACCTACCCCCGCCCATTATATTGACCTTGGCCTCAAGGTTTTTTTTTAATTTATTTTTATTTTTTATTTGACTTTTTTGTGATTTTTTGACTAAAACTACCTGTAGCTCAAAATCTATCCATGGGACCGGTCGGCTAATGGTCTTGTTTTAATCGTTAGAGTCTTAGGGTCCTGCAAAAAATTATTTTACACCAGAAAATTGTGGAGAAGAAAAGTTATGGGGCCTGAAGTACCGTAGTAAGGTAAAGAAATAATTTTAAGGGCAACTTTCTATGGGGTTTAAAAAAAAACTAACAGGGTTGGAGTTCTTCTGATTTTTTTAAAACATCCTCAGTCCATGCCCTTTCTAACGATATGCTAAAAGTGTAATTATCACTTTTAGTTTTAAAGTTATTAATTAATTTCCGCAACTAGGGCACTTCAAGCAAAAATTTCAACTAATGAAAATTAAATGTGTTCGATCGTAAAAGGATGGCAAATGAAACAAAAAATTTGGTAATGACTAATGTCATTAAATTACAAATTTTAATTAATTACTAATTTTAATTAATTACTAATTTTGTTCAAATTGATGACCATTGACCTGTAAACATGCTCGGCACCTCTTCCTCATCTCCACGGTCACCGTTCTAAGCAGCAGTTCCTCGCGCATTGTATCGAATGCGGCGTGGATCCTGTTAATTAGAACCTCCCTTGTTGGTACTTCTTCTGCGTACACCAACTCTTTCGCCCTTCCCCAGACGTAGAAGTCGAGTGGGGTAAGGTCAGGCGACCTTGGGGGCCAGGGAATTGGCCCACCCCGACCAATCCAAGAATTAGGAAAGCAGTTGTCCAGAAGCTCCCTCACTGCTAGGCTCCAATGAGCAGGACAGCCGTCGTGCTGGAAGACTATGGGCCGATCTTCGTCAGACAACCTAAACGGGCAAAACTACTTAGATTTCCTCGAAAACGATTTGCCTGATTTAGCGGAAGAAGTGTTTGACGAAGATCGGCCCATAGTCTTCCAGCACGACGGCTGTCCTGCTCATTGGAGCCTAGCAGTGAGGGAGCTTCTGGACAACTGCTTTCCTAATTCTTGGATTGGTCGGGGTGGGCCAATTCCCTGGCCCCCAAGGTCGCCTGACCTTACCCCACTCGACTTCTACGTCTGGGGAAAGGCGAAAGAGTTGGTGTACGCAGAAGAAGTACCAACAAGGGAGGTTCTAATTAACAGGATCCACGCCGCATTCGATACAATGCGCGAGGAACTGCTGCTTAGAACGGTGACCGTGGAGATGAGGAAGAGGTGCCGAGCATGTTTACAGGTCAATGGTCATCAATTTGAACAAAATTTGTAATTAATTAAAATTAGTAATTAATTAAAATTTGTAATTTAATGACATTAGTCATTACCAAATTTTTTGTTTCATTTGCCATCCTTTTACGATCGAACACATTTAATTTTCATTAGTTGAAATTTTTGCTTGAAGTGCCCTAGTTGCGGAAATTAATTAATAACTTTAAAACTAAAAGTGATAATTACACTTTTAGCATATCGTTAGAAAGGGCATGGACTGAGGATGTTTTAAAAAAATCAGAAGAACTCCAACCCTGTTAGTTTTTTTTTAAACCCCATAGAAAGTTGCCCTTAAAATTATTTCTTTACCTTACTACGGTACTTCAGGCCCCATAACTTTTCTTCTCCACAATTTTCTGGTGTAAAATAATTTTTTGCAGAACCCTAAGACTCTAACGATTAAAACAAGACCATTAGCCGACCGGTCCCATGGATAGATTTTTAGCTACAGGTAGTTTTAGTCAAAAAATCACAAAAAAGTCAAATAAAAAATAAAAATAAATTAAAAAAAAACCTTGAGGCCAAGGTCAATATAATGGGCGGGGGTAGGTAGCAGACTATCCCTAGTTTCTACCCTAGGCGTATGTACAGCTCCCTTCCAAACACCCTGTATTGTATTTTTTTTTTTTTTTTTTTTTTTTTTTTTTTTTTTTTTTATGTATAAGTATATTTTATAAGATACAGATAGGTCAATAGGTGTGTATAACATCGTCTTGGAATACTCTAAGATGGTGTACGTCATCATCATCATCTTCCAGCCCTTGTCCCGTATTACTTGGGGTCGGCGCAACACGTTTTCTTCTTGACCGTCCTGTCCCCCGTCACGCCATCACTGACTCCCTTTTCTTTAATATCACTTCTCACACAGTCCATCCATATTTTCTTTGGCCTTCCTCTTCCTCTCCATCCATCCACATTTATATTCATAACTCTTTTAGTAACATACGTTTCATTCCTCCTCATCACATGGCCATACCAGGACAAATGGTTTCCTTTCAAATTTTCGGTCACTGGCGCCACGTTCAAACTTCCTCTAATATACTCATTTCTCACCTTATCCATACTCGTCACTTCGCATATCCATCTTAACATTCTCATCTCTGCTACATGCAATCTCATTTAACCCATCTTTTTCACAGCCCAACATTCTGATTCATACAGTACGACAGGTCTAATCACGGACTTGTAAATTTAAGATGTAAATTTAAATCTAAGACGTTGTACGTATTGGTGTGAAATAAATATTACTTATATTACAAATGTGAAAGTTTTGATGGATGTGTGTGTGGAAATGTGGATGTATGTTTGTTACTCAATCACGCCAGAATGTCTGAACGGATCTAGATGAAATTTGCCACAGAGATAGATTATAGTCTGGAATAGCACATAGGCATACTTTTTATCCCTGCATAATGTTCCCTTAGGATAAGTAAACAGTTTTCACTCGGGAGAAGCCGCTGGCTTATAAAATCATAATATCATCATAAATATATAAATCATCATAATCTTTATTGACAGACTTATTCCACCACTATTGAGACTACCTTTTGTACCATGCTTCTCTAGTATGTATGAGGCTTACTAAGTTCTACTAACTAAGATTTATGCCATATTTATTTTACGGCCGTACTGCCTGTCTTAAGTGCTTCTGGTCTAGTGGTTGAACGAAAATATGACGGTCTACTTCATGTACGAAACGATGACCACCGATGTCCTTGGCGACCACTGAAAATCAGCGCCGTACTATGGGTCTCCCACGGCACAGCATTATGCTGAGTGGAAGCAGGAGTGCAAGAAGCAACAACCACGACATACATTTACTTTTTTTATTTTAGTACTGTTCTCATCTCTGGGATGGATCTGCCAAATACCAGCTTGATGCACTAGAGCCGATCGAAAAGCGGGCCAACAGGCTCATCGGCGACGAGGCGCTGGTCAAGTCAAAGCTCCAGAGTCTTGAACATCGTCGCCGAGTCGCCAGCCTGTCAGTTTTTTATCGGTTACATTTCGGGGAGTGTGCGATGGAATTGCACGATTTAATTCCACCGAGCCCGTTTCATCATCGGACTACCAGACATAAGGTGATGCGCCATCGATACATGGTGGACATTCCACCCATACGCACAAAACGTTTTGAGAACACTTTTATTATGGGTACAGCTAAGGAGTGCAATTCCCTGCCGGAGTCTGTGTTTCCCGACAGCTACAATCTGGGGGTCTTTAAGTCAAGAGTGAATAGGTTATTTCTAGGCAAGCATGTTTCACCGTCGACCACATCATCGCTTACCATCAGGTGAGATAGTGGTCAAGCGCGAGCCTATTGGAAATAAAAAAAAAAAACAAAAAAAAATTCGCATTTACTTTTCTGTCTTATTTTTTTACTTTTCTAACATAATTTAAGAACTACTAAACACTATCGTTATAGGGTTTAGTTTTCAAAATCTACTACCACTGTTCTTGTTCTTGTAATTTGATGGTTGTATGGCGTTTTGTGGCAATTAAATCATTTTTCTTTCTTTCTTTTCTTACTACTAAAGTTAAGCTTGAGACCCTAGGATCGATCCCGAGGTTGAGAAAGGTATTATTAGCAAATTCTGAGTAGGCACCAGCTCAGATTTGAGCAATTTTAATCACAATAGTTTCGCTTCATATTACATAGAAAGTTCAAAGATACACGTTTCATATCATACCCTTGTGAAATACAAGCGCCTTCAATATACCACCGAATAATTCTACCCAACAATGTTGGCATTAGAACCGCACTATCTGTAACAGTACGTCCACCTGCCAACTGATATCAGGGTACCGTCTTATGTTTGATAAGGGGTTTTCCCAAAATTAATCAGCCTCGCGTCTGGGTACATAACAGTAACCCAATTATATGGCCCCTTTGTACACGTCATCAGCATTCAATGGCTGTCAGAAACACTGGCATTGTGTATAGTAGCTATGGGTAGAAATATTGTTCGATTTTAGAAAGAGAAGAATTTAAACTGAAAGGTGGGGTTCATTATTTCGATGTAAGTGCTCGAGACAAGCCAAATTGGAATTCTGTGAAGTGCATTGGAATAGAAATGAGAAACTTCAGGGTAAATAATTGCTTAGCAAATTATAAAAACTCTGTTTATTTGCAGATGACGCTGGTGGCGTTGTGTGGTTTCTGCCTACCTCCATGGTAAAAAGTCGTGATTTTATGTATCTATGTATCATAATAAATTGACGTAATTTGATATTTGGAAGAAATAAATAGTTTTAACTCGAAAAACGGTCAAATGCGAGTCGAACTCATGCGCCGAAGGTTCCGCCGAACCTACTCATTATACCGCCATAATAAAATTGGTACCATTTTTATTGGTGGCTAAGTTTTAAAGATATGGGCAAATTTAGATTTTCGCGAAATCTTGTAAGTACCAAATTTTCAACATTTATATTTTTTGGAATTTTAACTTAATTTTTGCTGTAAGAGCTTACTTTTTGCCAAATTTCGTGATTCTAGGTCAACGGGAATTACCATATAGGTTATCGACCCAAAACCTATAGGGTACTTCCGGTTGACCTAGAACTTTCAATTTAGGTTAAAAGCAAGGCAGCACAAGTAAAGGGAAGTTTCCGGGAAAAAAAAATGAAAATTAAGGTAAATTTTGGTACTTACAAGTTGCCGCGAAAATCTAAATTTGTCCATATTTTTTATCGTGTTGACTCAGGACCTTGATTTTTATACACCTAACAGTATAGACTATAGTATTCAACTTGCTTTGTCCCCCGTTCCTGAGCAAATCGGACAGACAGACGGACAAGAGAGTGATCTTAAAAAGGTTCCTTGTTTACCATTTGAGATACGGAACCCTAAAAACTTGTCAATCGCACTAAATATTAATTTTCGCAGACAGCACATAGTCCTGGGTGTTTATCAATGCTAATTTTTAATAGTGTTTTTTTTCCTTAATAATTCCTTGCTACCCAATTTGTCATTAAACTAATTAATATTCAAGATAGTTGACAGTTAACTAAGGCAAGCACTAAGCTTTAGTGCAGAATGCTCCTAAACCAAATTATCTCGAGAATTTCCATGGAATAACTTATTAGAGCGAATTACTTTTAGTTGGACTACACGAGCTTTCCTTATTTCAAATAGGACCAAGTCGAAGAAGATTACTAATTAATGGAATGTCATTGAGTTCCTTGACTATGAAAAGGCAACTTCAATTTCCAAGCTCATGAAAATTTGATAATAATATCACATCTTAAAATATTTCACACTGATCATTTTTACTGACTGCCTCATCGATCTTGTGGTGGCAGGCACTACTGTTAACCAGTACATCCTGGGTTCAATATCCGGGACAGGCAAAGTTTTACTTATAGAGTTTTTCATCTATGCTCAATAATAGCTGTGAAGGTGGCAATGGCACAGGCTTGCCAATGATCATTGCTTGTAGAGACTTTACCACTATCTCGCCTGATGGTAAGCCGTGGTGGTAGTAATGTGGTTGACGTTAAAACACGCTTGCCTAGAATTATTAACCTATTCACTCTTGACTTAAAGATCCCCTGATTCGGCTGTCGGGAAACAGACTCCGGCAGGGAATTCCAGTCCTTAGCTGTAAGCATAATAAAAGTGGTCCCAAAACGGTTAGTGCGTATGGGTGGGATGTCCACCATGTATCGATGGCGCATCGCCGTTCGTCTGGTAGTCCGATGATGAAACGGGCTAGGTGGAATTAGATCGTCCAATTCCATCGCAAACTCCCCGAAATTTAACCCATAAAAATCCGACAAGCTGGCAACTCGGCGACGATGTTCAAGACTCCTAAATGCTAGATAGACTAGTATATTTGTGTGTCGATAATGTAGTGTAGAAACTATGCCTTACCATTTTAGAAATAAAGACCTATTGTTATGTTTGAAAATAAACGTTATTTATTCAATTTAAAGTTCCAAATAGTACCACAAACAACATATTCTATTCGTATCTCCCTCATAACTCATATCACTCACTTACCCCTAAGATTGCTCCCTTCCGCAACTTTATTGCATTAGGTTGTACCCCTCAAATTGCCCGTAGATAACACCCCTTCGTATTTGTAAGCGGATTTGCATTCCTTATCGCTGACGTATTCTGTGACATGCAGGGGTCTTATGGCTGCTACACACGATGGTGATATTAAAGCATCCATTACTGTTTTTGTGCGAAAATGGTCGGAGGAAGAGTCGGGTAGGACGTCAATGGATGTGAAAATGTGTGTGGCAGATTAATTATGGTAATCTTAACCTGTCTGTTTGTTCCTTTGTTGTGTTATGGTAAGGTTGATTGTTGTTGTAATCTATATGCTATAGATACAATAACGAGTAATACTATGTATCTTTTATAGTGAAAACCCTAGTATGCTGATCGCAATTTGAGTTAGAACGGCCAAAGTTAAACTTGAGTCATCTATGATGACAATTTTGTTTTAAATTCGGACTGTACCTTGTGGAGAAATGCAAATCAATGTTCTTATAGTATTTTTAATATTGATATAATAAAATCATAAAGACTTTTTTAACAAGCCTTTGAAGTTGTAGTTACAATAGCGTAACATAAATATAATGGCGTTCTGTATAGACTGTCTCTAATAATTCAACACAGGCGCGGTCGCGGGGGTAGGCTAAGACCCTGGCACGTTTGGGATGCAGGAATAACGCGAGGAAATTATGAAAGGAAATAAGATTACCTTCCGTTCACTATCAATAATTTATCAGTTGCCTATGCAGAGGACGCATAGGTATGTTTTTCCTTATAGAGTGCGGTGAACTTCTTGTGGTAGATATCGTGTTTATTTTACCCGCCTGCCCGATGGGGTTGCCCATCGACAAAAGTGAAGAATTTCCATAAAAATATTTAAATCTATCGTTTACTCCTTTAGGGGGTGAATTTTCAAAAGTTCTTTCGTTTAGCGCTTAGGTACGATCGTTAAAAACTCTTGTGTTTTTAAGTTGAAAGTTGTCTATCAGTTAATGAGCAGTTTTTTAATTTTATATTATTTAATTAATTTATACTCGCACTTACTATAAGTCCAGTTTTCCTCACGATGTTTTCCTTCACCGTTGACAGCGATTTCCAAGATAAACATAGAAAGTACATATGAATTGATAAAGTCCACATTGGTACTTGTCCGGATTCGATCCCACGACCTCAAGCACGAGAGGTGAGGTCATAGTCACTGGGTCACCACAACATATATAATAAAACATAACAAACATATAAAGTTAATATTGTGTTAAAATAATGTTGACACTACTTGATTTCAATTATTATGATAAAATATGTTGGCACTACCTGACTTCAAGAATTGACTGATATGGATTTGGCTGGAAATACATTTTACCAAAAAGTTTTTCTACCTAGGTCGTAAACAAATTAAATTCATAGATAACCATATACCATGTAACTAATAAAATATTGTTTCCAAAAAACACAGCAGATACTAGCCATAAAAAATGAAATTTTAAACGTTGAAACTTCAGTGCTGTCGCATTCCGAATTCTGAATAAAAAACAGCTGACAGTTTATTGGGTCCACATTTTGTACGTTTAAAAATAGCGGATGTACAAACTGGAATTCCTACTGTTTTGAGTATTTTGTTTATTTCTGGACTAATCTATTTATAAACTTGGTCGCACATTAGAAACAATGCGAAGGAGGTTTGTTTCTTATTCGTACTTTATTTATTTATTTAATACTTCATGCACATAACGGTGCAGATGCGGACATAATAACTGACCAAAACACCGCCGTGAACATTCCTAGTGCCCTAGCGGCACACTGGTGGCTCATGAGTTACGCCCAGATTTTAGAATAAAATCTTTATAAAATCGAAATTCGGTCTTTTGTTAAAAAAAAAAACCTTACAATATGTTCGTTATTTAATTGTCTATCCATTAGTGTTAGTACAAACATTAATTATTTTTTACTATACGAGGAGATGCATGCTATCAATCATTATTTCTCATTTTAATGGTTGTGTGTTGGAAGGAGATTAGTGAAACATATCCTTCATTAAAAAAAAAAAAATCTACCATTTTGGAATCAATAATATATAGAAATTTAATGTATTTTTATTAGTTGATATTTCTTTTTAAATAACGAGTAGATAGCTCCTGAAAACTGCACGAAAAACGGCTGGCGCGGCGTTTTGCTTGGGGTAGCGCCTTAAGCATTTTCTAACAGTGCTTTTGCAGCTTCCAAGGAGCTAAACTTTTATTTTTCACTCTGAAGATTAATCCCCTCAAGAATAACTTCGTGTGCACACTTTTTTAAAAGTTAAACTTTGTCCTTGTTTTAATAGCCATTAAAAACATTAAAACCATGGAAACAAGCGTATTTTTTAGAAAAAAATAATTTATGACCGGACAGTATTATTTTTGCATCTCAGCTTTGGAAAGTGTAAGATTTGCATCCAAACACTTGGACAGTGGCGATTTTGCTCACAAAAATCATCCGCCGCCATTACAAAAGTGTCATGGTGGACCATTCTGTGATTGCAGTGATTGATCAATTTGAACAGTAGCGTATTTGCAATTAAACTGTTGAGGACAGTATCGTTTTTGCTTCTCCACCGACTTTTTAATGTAAATTTTCTATGGGACAGTGGTAATTTGCAATTAAACTGTTGAGGACAGTATCGTTTTTGCTTCTCCACCGACTTTTTAATGTAAATTTTCTATGGGACAGTGGTAATTTGCAATTAAACTGTTGAGGACAGTATCGTTTTTGCTTCTCCACCGACTTTTTAATGTAAATTTTCTATGGGACAGTGGTAACATCCAAACGAGCTGAACCATCCGAACGGTTTTAAAACAATCTACCACATGGTGGTCTTAGTTTATTTTGAACAAATGTGGACAGTGGCGCTTTTGCTTCTAGCCTCCTTATATTCCAAAATACATTCGAATTGGCGATCCACCTCCTTTTTGAAGACGGTTAAAAAACTTGTGTGCACACCTCTTTTTAAATTTAAACTTTGTCCTTGTTCTAATACTATTATTATAATGAGGAATGAAAGAGCATGGCGGTTGGTAGGGCAGAATCGAAGAAAAAACGTGTTGCGCGTTCCCCCTAGTGAAATGGGGCAAAGGAGAGATGATGACGAATGTGAGAGGAATTTTAAAGAGTGACGTTGTTGTTAAGACGACTCAACAATAAGATAACTTCACGGCTGTATTCCCTGTAGGTCCCTACCTATACGATGGGCAAGTGAAAAATATGTATTGATATTTATCGTATCAATATTTTTAAATAGTTTTGAATATTATCGAGTGAAATATATCGAAATATCGTCAGTTTTCGCATGATCAATCTTACATATTCCCAAAACAAATTTGTAAAAAGAATAGACATAGTATTTTTATTAATGCTTGAGCGATAGAGTTAGAGTTAGAGAGCAGCGGTGGCCCAGTGGTATCGGCCGCGACTTACAAGTTGTAGGTCGTGGGTTCGAGCCCAGGCAGGCGCTTTACTTTGTGTAAGTTATTTCTTCACCACTGCTCTCAAAACGGTGAAGGAAAACATCGTGAGGAAACCGGCATGTCCTAGAACCAAAAATTCGAAGACATGTGACATCCACCAACCCGCACTGGGCCCGCGTGGTGGATTACAGCCCATTCCCTCTCACAGAGAGGAGGCCTGTGTCCCAGCAGTGGGAACATTAATAGGCTGATGATGTGATGTGATGATGTGATAGAGTTAACGTTGCGGGAGGAGCATGCAAGGAGTATCTAATCTAGTAACATTAAACACGAAATCAAAGATCCGTTATGAAAAAAAAAAAATTGAAACTCTAAAATAATATCGAATATCGATATATCGCGATTAAAAATATCGACGATATATAATTGTATGGATATTTTTTGCCCATGTGTACCCATAGGATTAGGCAAAGGTATAGTACATCCGTATTTCACTATACTTCATTTGAGATAACATTAGACATTAAAATAATCCCATTTTACAGCCCGTTTAGCCTATTTTGACTTCTATTGCGTTGGTGATATGACAAATGGCAGCTTTATTAAACAGTTAGTTTTGGTAACAGGTTTATGCTTTTAATGCCATCCTTATATTTACGGGATAGAACACAAAATCAGTTGAACGGACTATAGTGTTTGTCCTACCTGGGAATCGATCCCAGGAACTCATAGCCAGCTGTAGCGTTTGCGAGTACTAGACCAACGAAATATTCTAAAGAATCATCCTCATCATCATTTCAGCCGAAAGACGTCCACTGCTGGACATAGGCCCGCTCAAGCGTCGCCACACTTTTCGGTCCTATGTGTTTCGCGTCCACCGGACGCCCGCAGTCTTGACTAGGTCCTCGCTCCAACAAGAAGGAGGCCTACCAACGCTGCGTCTGCCGGTACGCGTTCGCCACTCTAGAACTTTTCGGCCCCAACGGCCATCCGTTCTGCGAGCAATGTGCCCTGCCCTTAAGTTTGGCACTTAAGTTTGGCAATTCTTAGGGCTATGTTGGTAACCTTGGTTTTCTTGCGGATATCTTCATTTCTGATTCGTTCATGCAAGGAAACTCCGAACATAGCTCTCTCCATTGCCCTTTGGGAAACTTTAAGCTTTCTGATGAGGCCCATTGTGATCGACCACGTCTCTGTCTCGTAAATAATCACTGGCAACATATATTGGTCAAAGACTTTCGTCTTGAGACACTGTGGTAAGTTGGACGAGAAGATACCGCGTAACTTGCCGAACGCTGCCCAGCCAAATCGGATGCGACGGTTGACCTAAAGAATAATATACTGTATCTTAAGAGCGGACAATACGACAAAATTTTCATACAAACGCTCGTACGTGATTATGCCGTTGTAACACATATATCTTTGATTTTTTTGAACTAATAGGTATCTTGTGCACTATATCTAGGTTTCTATCGAAGCAGAAATTAAAAATTTGGAGAAACCAATTCAGTATAAGCCTCCAAAAATCTGGATTTTTGAACAAATTTTACCTGAACTTTGGCCGTTCATAATATATTCATAAATTGTAAAAGTAAAGAAAATATTTCAATAGAAACCTTACAAATTTAATGGAGATTCTAAATGACAAATTTTTATTTCACAAACTTATAAGGCTTATTCAAAAACACGTATTTCCCGGAACAAGATTTTTGAAATTTTAGAACACCATTTTTAGCTCAATGTTATCGCGTTCTCACTTGCTTGTTAGTCAACAGGGGGTATGAGGTGCGCGGGGAGACGAGTTGTGCGGGGTCGGGCGGGGTGAGACGCCGGAGTTGAATGAAGATCGCCGCTCGCTCGGGTACTACCGTAGTAGGTAATGAATTTGTTGAGTACTGCGCGTACGTGACTGTGCATCGTATCTATTTCATTTCTTCATTTGGGGGCCGAGTCACCCACGTCCGTAGGAAAGTACCCCATGCGATACCCTACACGTGGTCCCCGGGTGGTGCCAATCAGGTGACAATAACTGGTGGTAGGCTTCGGCCGAAGGCTTGCGACCACCCGCCGGGCAAAGACGTACCGCCAAGCGGCCTAGCCGTGTTCCGGTGCGATGCCCGGTGTAGCCACTTCAGGAGATGGGTCGAGATGGCGGTTCTATTGCAGACAGACCAGCCTGGCACGTGCTGTTATGGGCGTATCGGGTGACTGGTCGCGGAGGGTAGCGGGATCCGAGGCACGGTGCACCGCTGGCCGACCGCAGGTAGTTGGGGGCCCAAGTAGTGTGCCAGCCCCACACGAAAGGCTGCCCCGCCAACTGACAAAAAATCCCGGAATGCACCATCGTGCTGGTTGGCGACCAGAAGGGAGGGCCCGATGGTCATTCCCGGGGGGGCTCGGGCGTCCCCGCAGTCTCCAGACTAGTCCCCCAATGATGGCGTCCATTCAGTGCGTGTCTGAAGGTAAGCAGCGTGAAGCCACATCTCACTTCCCTCTCCTAACCTTTCTTCACTCACTCGCAAATGATGAAAAAGAGAAAAATGTTTAAAGTTGAACAGCGGCTGCACCCCCTCCCACTCAAAGTGCACCTCACTAACATCAGAGGTCTGCACTCAAATCACATAGCAGTCCATCATCACCTGGAGACTGATAAGCCGGCTCTCTTTTTTCTTTCGGAGACGCAGATCAGATGTCCGTCAGATGTATCGTACCTAACATACCCTGGGTATACCCTGGAGCACAATTTTAAGCAACGCGCGGGTGTATGCATGTATGCCCGAGACGACATCTGTTATCGGCGTCTCCGAAACCTTGAGGACTCTAGGTTCTCTGTGCTGTGGGCTTTAGTGGACATGGGCCTTGATAAAATTGTTTACGCCTGTGTCTACCGCTCGCACAGCGGGGATCAGGAGACAACCAGGCTCACTGAGTACCTTAGTGAGGCGGCTGATACGGCACAGCAGCGGTACCCTTCTGCCCAATTGGTGTTACTGGGGGACTTTAATGCCCACCACCAGGAGTGGCTTTTCCCGTACCAGCGCACTGATCATGCTGGGCGGGAGACGAGAAAGCTTGCGCTTGCGTTAAATCTCGCCCAGCTGGTCCAGGGGGCAACGAGGGTGCCGGATGTTGATTCGCACACAGCCAATTGCTTGGACCTTCTGATGACTACAGATCCAGACCGCTACTCGGTGTCGGTATCTTCACCTTTGGGTAGTTCCGACCATTGTCTGGTGAAGTCCGTATCCGTCCACTCCCCACCCGATCCCAGCCCAAGAGGCGCTCGGCGGGTTTGGCGGTACAAGTCAGCAGATTGGGATGGGATGCGTTCTTTTTTCGCATCGTATCCTTGGCAGCCTACTTGCTTCTCTATGGTTGATCCTTCGTCGTGCGCGGACGCCGTGTCGGATGTGTTGCGTCAGGGAATGGAGTACTTCATTCCGTTCTCTGACGTTGCAATGTCTAGCGCTGACCGGCCATGGTTTGGCGCCGAGTGCAAGCGCGCCAACACGCTCAAACATGAGGCGTACCTGGCATGGGTCGACGCTCGGAAGCGCAAAGCAAGCGACGTGGGTCAGCGCAAGAGAGCCTACAATAGGGCTGCCAAGTCCTGCAAGAAGGTGATGCTAAGATCTCGATTTGACCACATAAGCCGTATTGGGACCAAACTTGCTTCCTACCCAGCGGGTAGTAAAGCGTTTTGGTCCCTGGCTAAGTCGGTTGAATCAAACTTCTGCCGTCCCTCACTACCACCACTGCTGAAGCCCGACGGGTCACTGGCCCACTCCGCTGAGGAGAAAGCAAACTTGTTTGCCTCTCTTTTTGCGGAATCTTCGCGTCTGGATTCTGGTGACGCGCGGCCCACTCCTTCTCCTGATTGTTGCGAGACGAGTATGTCGGACATTCGCATACATCAAAAGGACGTTCGTAGGGTGCTGCGCAATCTTGACGTGAACAAAGCTAGTGGCCCCGACGGAATTCCAGCAATTGTTCTCAGAACCTGTGCGCCTGAATTGTCTCCGATCCTGACACGCCTGTTTCGCCTTTCATATGAGACGGGAAAAGTGCCGAATGCCTGGAAGCAAGCTAACGTTCAGCCTGTGCCCAAAAAGGGCAGTCGGGCTGACCCGGCCAACTACAGACCCATTTCAATAACGTCCATCCTCTGCAAGAGTATGGAACGAGTGCTTAATTCCAAGCTCCTGGCATACCTAGAAGCTAACGACATCCTCAGTGACCGCCAATATGGCTTCCGCCAAAATCGGTCAACTGGGGATCTTCTAGCGTATGCCATTCACATCTGGAGTGAGGCCATAGAGAGACACGGGGAAGCGCTTGCCGTCTCCCTCGACATCTCGAAGGCTTTTGACAGGGTCTGGCATGAAAGCCTTATTGGTAAGCTTCCTTCATTCGGTTTGCCCAGTGGCCTGTGCGATTGGATTGCAGACTTCCTGAGGGGCCGGTCCATTCGAGTGGTTATTGATGGCCGCTCGTCTGAATTACTGGATATTAATGCCGGGGTCCCACAGGGGTCAGTACTCTCAGCAACGTTGTTCTTGCTGCACATAAATGATCTGCTAAAACCCGGCACCTTTGGGTATGCAGACGACAGCACTGTAGCTGAGAGATACGTGTCCAACGCGCGCGCTACTGGACCTCAGATCCGGTCTCTCCGGGAGGCCATGGTTGGGCGCTTGAATCTGTCCTTGGAGGCAGTCTCCGAATGGGGCGATGCCAATCTGGTCAAGTTCAATTCTGCTAAGACCCAGGCGTGTCTTTTTTCCGCTAAAAGGAGCCAATTCCACCCGGCTCCTTCTTTCAGAGGTGTGACCGTGCCGATAACTGACCATCTTGAGATTCTTGGCATTACGTTGACATCGACGCTCAATTTTGGTCCATTCATTGAGGCAAAAGCTCAGCTGGCTTCCAAAAAATTGGGGATACTCGCGAAGGTGAGACGGTACTTCACGCCAGAACAGCTGCTCAACTTATATCAAGCGCAAGTTCGATCATGCATGGAATACTGCTCTCATCTCTGGGACGGATCTGCCAAGTACCAGCTGGATGCACTTGATGCGATCGAAAGACGGGCTAAGAGGCTCATCGACAATGAAGTATTGGCCGAATCTAGGCTCCAGAACCTCGAACATCGGCGCCGAGTTGCCAGTCTGTCGGTTTTTTATCGGTTACATTTCGGGGAGTGTGCGTTGGAATTGCATGAACTAATTCCTCTTAGCCCGTTCCATCATCGGACTACAAGACGTACGGCGTTGCGTCATCGGTACATGGTGGACATCCCACCCATACGCACCAAACGTTTTGGGAATTCCTTTATTATGCGTACAGCAAAGGAGTGGAATTCCCTGCCGGAGTCTGTATTTCCTGATACCTACAACCTGGGAGTCTTTAAGTCAAGAGTGAATAGGTTTCTTCTAGGCAAGCGTGCTTCATCGTCGGCCACATCATCGCTTACCATCAGGTGAGATAGTGGTCAAACGCAAGCCTATCAATAATAAAAAAAAAAAAAAAAAAAAAAAAAAAAAAAAAAAAAAATATATATTTACCTACTACAACGATCTTGCTTTTTTATACCGGACACTGATTTTGCTTTCAAAAAGATTTAGTACTTTTATAAGAAACGAACCTAGCATTGCGTTAGTGAATACGGACCGAATTTGTTTTGATGGTAGGTTTTGAAGGTAGGGTAGGTAGGTAGTTTAGGTAAGTACCTAGGTTGGGTAGCAGTAAGCTAGGTTAGTAGTTAGGGTAGATAGGATGGGCAGGACCTACTTACCTACTCCTCTACCTACCTGGTAGATAGGGTAGGTCGGTAGGTAAGTAGGGTATGTCATATGTGGGTAAGTAGGGTAGGTAGGGACCCTCGAAACATCTGCCAGATGCTTGCAATACTTCCTTGAGTATCGGTATAAAATTATAGATATTTTTATCGCTACTCAGTACTGATGTCTGGCTGCAACGCAACGTTGCGAGATCGCACATCACCGGCGCGGGCGAACGGCGCGCGCGAACTTGACGCGTGACGGAACGGCAACAGTGCAGTGTGCGGCGTATATTTGATTTGATCAAAAGCAAGCAAAAGCATCGCATTCGCAACCATTCGATTCGCAACAGTTTCTTACTCCGCGCGTTGAAATTCCGCGTGACATCACGATCCCAACGCCTAAACTTGGACGAGCTTTATCTTAATCAATAATTAATGATTTAATCATAGATATTTTATATTTCTATGGCTTTAATAAATAAAAAAATACCAATGCCCAATATTTTTCGATAATCTGTCTGACGGACTAATTAGAATTATTATTTATATCAGTCTACACCGAGTTACCGACAAATGGTTATGTTTTGTAAGTACCTACCTACAAAACACAACCATTTTCATTTGAAAAATACGCAATTTCACTCGATTTTGACGATGAAGTTTTGGTAGCCAGTTGTCCTAATATATAAAACAAAAAATTGTTTCTACCTATGTCCGTTAAAACCATTCAACCGATGTGACCTAAACCGGTTTCATTATGGCAATAAAACGAATATCGTTGTAGACCAATAAAAAAAAACAGAATTTCTTTTTTTACCATCTTCAAAAATAAAGGAGATACTCATTTCAACACGTATGTATGTAATATTATTGGAACTGCACAATATTCACATAATATGTTACTCTATCTGGGCTTCTAAACACGTGAGCAAAATGTCATAAGTGTATGTATGTTTGTGTAGAAATGCGTGTTCTCCAAAACTACTTATCCGATCGTGACCATTCTTTTTGTGTTGGATTGAGTATCTCTCAACTAAGGGAAAAGTGCAAGTTTCCCTAAAATCGGTCCAGCAGTTTTCAAAATATGGAGCATACAACCGAACTCCTTAGCAACAAACAGCACGAATGAGTAAATTTAGTTATTACAAGATTTTTTATAGGTATTTTGTCAATGACACCCAGATCCGGAACAACTGTAGGCCATACAAATATTTGTTCAGTGCGGGAATCGATCCCGTGACACGCAGCACAGCAGTCGATCGCTCAACCACTACGCCAACCGTGTCGTCAATTTGACACGTATGTATATACTTATGTAATATTATTGGAACTGCACAATATTCGCATATGTTATTCTATGTGGGCTTCTAAACATGTGTGCCAAATTTCATTTATGTTTATAGAACTTGCTCATTTTAGTGATAGTGTATATACACAAATGAAATGTTTGTAAACGCACCCACGATACAGGAAGAAATTCATAGAAACAAAAAAAACACCCTTCGTTTGCCCCAGGGTGGAGGACATCCATAATGACTATAAAAAGTAAAAAAAATATGTTTGTTTTTGGAAAACGGAATCTTCTCGATAACCAGGTTATCGAGAAGATTCCGTTTTCGTATGATAAGGTTTTATGTATTTTTATATAAAATAAAAAAAATGTATATGCCAAACTGTATTCAGACTACTTTATTTGATCAACCGCCTGTACGCGTAGGTACCTACGTACAGTTTAAATTTACTAATAATTTTAGCTGCCTCAATACTGACTGGATAGATAAATAATAATGTGTTCTGCTTGTGCTATTCCATAAGCAGAATGAATTATATATAATAATAAATTATATATACCTTTACTTATGTAGAAATCCTACATAAATTAATTACGAAAAAACTAATATATTTTAAATAATCTCCATACAGTAAAAACTAGCGCTCGTACGGTACGGTACCTAGATTGGTAAAAATACAAAGACGCATCCACTGGGCCAAGAGCTACGTTCGTACTAAATGTAGGTTTAGGTACCTACATGCAAGGCAGTTTACAAAACTGGAAGCGCGCGCTTGATCCAATATTATTATCATGAATGAATGGGCCGGTCGGCGACCGGTGGCGATCGCCCGCGAGTGAGCGGCGGAAGTTACCGAATGACAACCGAGCGTTCAGGCGCTATCTCTCTCTTTTCGCTTTGCCTCTTTTTCAAGCATTGCGCTGGATGAAACAACAAGCTTTTCGACCGTGCTCGCGTTGGCGATAGACGGTTCGTCAAGGGTCCTCTTAAGGCCCTTTCCTGATGAAAAGACGCGAAAGGTGATATCGCGCACATATTCTCTAAGAAAAATTCAAGTGCATATCAGTCGAATAATCGAATTGTATAGCATTGCGTCCATGTGAACATATTTGCAATTATACTTAGTAACAACGTTAAGCAAATAATTTTTCAATGGCATTTGTACAAAATTTTTACCGTTTCAAGTACATTTTATTAATTGGTCGACTAAATTAATCGTAATCTTGTAAAGCCTTCGGAGCTGTGATAGTTTTCCTTTTAATTTCGTTATATATTCTACTGCCGTGAATGTTTTAATGTATCCAAAAGCAACTATTTCGGGGCAGGGTGAGGGGAAACTTGATTCTAACAAAAATCTGCATTTTTTAAGCTTAAATTTATCTAACGGATCTCTGAATCGAAAAATGGTTTAAACAGAACCATAATATTTTTGATGGACCATCCAATTGTACTCCACACCATGGAAAAGAAGAGAAAGAAAAAAACATCCCCTCTTTACGTCTATAGGAGGTATCCGATTTTATTTTACCACTTTATGGGAATTATTAATATGTATATCCATGCCAATTATAGCTTTCTATTACTAAGATTCCTTGTTGACTTCGGCACCCTAAAAATCGGTTTTCGGTGGTGATATAAATCGAATTGCATCGTGCCATCAGGCAAGGCACTAAGTCTATCTTAATTACAGAAAAAGACAACTTTGTGTCTCCAATTCTTAAAACACAATAACAATTTGTATTGCTTCGATGTTCCATCCTGTTAGTAATAGCATCCTCAAGTTGAGTCTACAGCGAAGAGATAACGATCCTTTCATTGGAATCTTTCCTTACTTAATTGATTTCAATAATAATAGTCATTGAACTAACATTGATTCAACCTTTTGGTACGGTGACCAGCTATTTGCACAGAACGGGATGGATTCAAAAACAATTCTGTTCAAGTCAAGTAATTACTTGACTGTGATCCATGATTATAATATCTTCTAATAATGACTTCACTTAAGCTTACTAATACAATTAACCTACTTATTTCTCAATACTTTAATATGCAGAGCCATATTTTAATAAATTTGTGATATTATAGCAGAACTAAAAACACACATTGATTTAAAGTCAATGCCCCACTTGCTGTCGTTGATCCCGAAATGTGAGTATAGTTTGCTTTTTAGGGTTCCGTACCCAAAGGATAAAAACGGGACCCTATTACTAAGACTCCACTGTCCGTCTGTCTGTTTGTCACCAGGCTGTATCTCATAAACCTTGATAGTTAGAAAATTTATTGATTATGTATTTCTGTTGCCGCTATAACAACAAATACTAAAACAGAATAAAATATATATTTTAGTGGGGCTCCCATACAACAAACTGTATTTTTTTTGCTGTTTTTAGCGATAATGGTACGGAACCCTTCGTGTGCGATTCCGACTCGCAATTGGCTGGTTTTTTATTTTATCGTGTTTACATACCACTTTTACACATACATTTTTTATGTAACACCGTTTTACAACGCCATTGCAATTAAAAAAAATAGATTAAGTTTCGCTAGTTAAATTAGTTTGACCTTGTATTCTAATTTAATGTAGCCTACAGTGACTCCACTAATTATATTTAAGCTAAAGTTACGCCTACATATTTTTCTGTCCCTTTTCCTTTAAACCAAGACAATCCTAAAATCCATCCAAAGGCAACTACACTCTACACTCCTGACAATTTCTGCGAACTTTCGTCATGTATCTCTTCAACGGAAGTTTTCATTCTGGGCTCTTGCCATGAATAACGCTCGTCGGTCGATCGACCACAGGAAGTAGCTTCCGGTCCTGTATCGTTCCTTATCTCTTTGCATTCAACACCGGTGAACTTTAGATCGTCGCGAAATTTGAAATTCTTGAGCGATTTTGTAGTTCGTTCTTGGAGTTTTTATTTGTGAATGGAAACTACAAAGACACAGTAAAATGACGCGCGTAATACTATTTTTTTGGAGAAAATTTCTTTAGAGTAGTACCTGCTTGTCAATTTCAAGTTACAAGTTACGAGATTATTAATTGGGTATATCAACCTAATTAGTTAGTTTACATAAAACACAAATTAGCACCTCCTAACAAATGAAATGCCGCTACAATAATAATGCTATTCCAAAATTGAGCCTCATTACAAAACATCGGTACGCCATTCTGAACATTTCCAATTTATCTGCCCATTAATCATCTCATCATCCCAATCCAATTTCTTTTAATCCTCATTTCAAAACAAAAGCGAACAAACCCTTTGAAAAGCTAATTTATTCACAATTCGAAACGACACGACACTCGATACAGGGACCTTTTGTAAAACTCCTGACACTGGCGCTAACGTAGGAAATTAAAGATTCTATCTGCGTAACGAACTCTTCTTGGAAATAGTATTAAACAGAACAAAACTTGGAATACACTCGTACAATCGAAAACCAACCCTACCTTTTCTCTGATAGAGTTGGAATCTCAGTGTGTTTGCCAGTATAAATTGTTTGAATGCGTTTGCTAGTAAAAAGTTGGACAGAGCTATTAGTGCTGCCTACTCACCTAGATTAAGACTTTATTTCCTGATAGGAAATGGCGCTCGCTCATAGACTTTTGATTTCATTGTTTTAGCATGTTCCTATTTTGAATTGGTCTTGTTTTGACCAAACGTGGGTAGTTTAGGCTCTTTTGTTTAGGGATTTAGTTATTTTGCTTGACGTCTGTGAGTATTTATTCTCTTCGGTATTTTCGTCGTAAATTGGTTTTCCAGTCGTGGCTAAATACGATAATGTCGACAATGTCGTGGATATTAACGATATTCAGTCAGCGTTAGCGATTGTTGAAATGCAAAAATGTTTGGGATTGTCCACGTGGCATTTCGTCAGCACATACGAGTATGTATCCCATACCAATGAGATTTTACCAATAGAGACGTCATACTCATTATTAAGAAATAAAAACCTGGCAATATTTTACTTTAGCTACCTGCATAGGACCTATGGAACTTGGAACTTTATTTCTATCACTGAGTAGGTTAAAAGATCACAGATATATAAATATTACCCCGTTGTCAGAAAGAGATAAACATACTGTTTAAACGTACGTTCGTGTGGCGGCCAGATGCAGGACGGACTGAGTTCACTCAAGCTGGTCAGTTTGAGCTTGTTTTTTTTATCCAATACATTTTGCAATATTCGACAATTTTCATTGAGGAGCTCGTGACTAAGTAATACCAGCTGTACGGGTAGATCTTTATGTACGTGGATGAGTGACTGTTCATATAATTATTACATTATAAGATTTTGTCTGGACTTTAAAAGAGACTGTGACCTCTGAGTTTGTTTCGGCCTTTCTTCTCAGAGTAGTTAGTTAGGAAACACCGACCTCATCTAGTTTAAAAAAATATAATCGACATGTAAAAGTGTTTGTACGCGTAAACCAACTTACAGATATAAAATTATTTATCATAATTATCGAGTCTCCTCCGTCCGTGCCTCGGCAAACACGTGAAGTCGTTGGTCCCACCTGTCATTTGTAGATTCGTAAAGGGTAGTCAGAAGCCAGAGAATCTGAGCCAAGAGGTATCTTGATACCCAATTACTGGATTTGGAGGTGAGATAGGTAGATGCTCCACGTAAAATACCTACTGTTATTCAGCTGCATCTGACTGGACTGGAATTGGTTTATGAGTTTCAAATTTTTTTTCGTTATAAAAACCGACTTCCAAAATTGTTATTTTTTACTTTGAAATGTTTTCATTTGGAAGGCAGTAGTTTTTTGTAAAAAAAGTTTATTTTTATTTTACACTCTTTAGTTGTACCTAATAGGTAAGTTCTTTAGTAAGGTGGTCCGAATATCTTGAAACTTGAACATAACCGCTGAAATGACAGTGTACCAAGGTAGTCTGTACACATCTGCGTACCCCTTTAGAGCGTACTGGCGTGATGCTATGTTATGAAATGGTATAAATAATAAATAGACTTCCGATTAAAGCAATCCTGAGAAATTTACCGTCATTTATTGAAGAGTTTTGCCGTATATCTCCGAAGTTCTTCATCAGATCTTCACCAAATTAAAATGGTACTAATTAGGGAACATATTCTTTCAAACAAAATAAAATATTTCAAAATGGGACCACAATTGACGGAGAAATCGGTGAAGAAAAAAAAACTAACATAATGTCGGACCGCATCCTTTTTGGAAAGTCGGTTAAAAATAGAAAAAGTCTAGGTAGATTGACTGATAATTTTGTTACCACTCATAGAATCACCTTGTCTAGAGGCCAAGAGAGAAATAAAGCTCTTTCACTCCACGACTCACAATTCTCCAAATCCATATTTTATGAAACCTTCACAAGTTCAATCAAACAATATCTTCGAATGACGTCGTTCGTAGAAGTCTCAGATATGGAGTGATTCACTTTAGAGCTCACTAACTGAATTGGTTCTATCTGTCACTTATCTAGACTTCACGCTCTATTACCTTTATGATATGAACTGAGCTGCGATATCAATCACACTAATATCATAAGGCCGAAATTTTGTGAGTGTGTGTGTATTTGTATGTTTGTGACTGCTTCACGCTCAAACGGCTGGACGAATCTGGATGAAATTTGGCACAGAGATAGATTATGTTCGGAAATAGCACATAGGATGTTTTTTATCTCGGGTATGTGTTCCCTTGGGATAATTTTCGACATTCACGCGGTCGAAGCCGCTAGCAGAAGCTAGTCACTCTAATATTATGAAGGCAAAAGTTTGTGAGTGTGTGTGTGTGTTTGTATGTTTGTTTTTTACTTCTTAACACCAAGCGGCTAGACGGATCTGGGTGCAATTTAGCACAGATGTAGATTATAGTCTGGAATAGCACATAGGATACTTTTTATCTCGAGAATATGTTCCCTCGGGATGATTTTCGATGTTAACGCGGGCGAAGCCGCTCGCAGAAGCTAGTCTTCAATAAATAGTCACACTGTTCTAACTTGTAAAGTGTTCGTTCGTCTAGTGGGTAGTTACGTTTTAGTGAGGTGATTGTATTTAAAGGGTTAAGGTGTACGATCACATTTCGACGATCATATTTAGACTGCGTGTTATTAATTGACTAAGCTGTCCCGGCGAACTTCATACCACCTCAAACAAATGTATGGGAAAATGGTGTAATTAATCCGACCTTGCGTTTAATTTTAGAATTATCGACAACGCCACCTACTGGCATTACCGGAACCAGTATACAACGCTATTTTCATTTTGGTACGGGTTTTGTTTTTGTCATGTATAAGAGATGGCGCTGAGTGCGCAAAACATATGGACAAATGAATTATCTTTATATTTTTTTTCGTTAATATTTACGATATTTCAATAGTTATTCTGTCATGCGGGGCGTAGATAAATCCAACAAATTAAAGATCATTACAATCGACTCTGCCGTTCTCAAGTTATTAATGGTGTAATTAACACGATTTTGTTTTATATATAAAAAGATGTAGTCAGCTTTTTTAGACTTTATTATCCAACATCAAAAAAAGGAGGTTATCAATTCTATACTTATGTATGTTATATTGTTGGGATTGTACAACATTCACTTATACTACTCTATGTGGCTTTCTTAATATGTGTGCCAAATTTTATAAGTGTATGTATGTTTGTTAGAATGTTTAGTTACGTTTGTCCACACATTTTTTCGAAAAAAGTAATCGGATCGTGATTATTTTGATTGAATTAATTATCTCCTAACCACATCTCCATATCTACTTAGAATGTCAATACTGGTCATGACCACATCATGGTTACAAAATGTTTTTCCTGATTATGTTTATCCACCTGCTCCTATTTAAAGCAATATAAAGGTTTGTTAAGTGCTTTAAAATGGAACACATATTCTCTGAGATTATTTACATTACTTATCCTTTGAAAGCGCAAATTATTAAAATCCTTGTCCTAATTTCTTGCTAGAAACCTTTTTACCCGACTGCCGAAGGAGGGTAATGTGTTTATCAGTCTATGTATGTATGTATGTATGTATATATGTATGTATATATGTATGTATGTATGTTTGTTCCTATGTGGCGTTCCAGAGACCAAACGCGTTGGCCGATTTTGATGATTCGTACGTCAATCGATGCGTCTTAACCCTGCGAGTGTCACTGGCTACATTAAAATTTAAAAATAGAAATATGGTGGCGTTTGGGCGCCATATTGTGGGGGCCCAATTTTTTTTCGATCCGTGCCCAGTTTGTGGGGTATTAAATTAAAGGGTTTTAAGAGGCGATTTCAAAAATATATAACACTTATATGTTTAAATGTACCTTATTCGAATAAAATGTTAAATGAAAAGTGTTAACAAAAAAAAATAAGTCCTAAAAAATCAAAACACCCGACTGCTTAAAAAGCGAACTAAAAAGACGTAAACAAGAAAAAAATCATGCTGTGCAGTCGGAGGATACATCTGGTTTTGGTCAGCCAACTCGCGAATATGTATCCTCCGACTGCACAGCATGATATTTTTCTTGTTTACGTCTTTTTAGTTCGCTTTTTAAGCAGTCGGGTGTTTTGATTTTTTGAATTAATTTTTAGTACCTATCGTTATATTGAACGAAAGTAATTTTAGCCGACCCAATTTTATGGACTACGGCTGTTGTGAAAAAGACGCTAACAAGCTCTAGGTAATTAAGTACATTATTCACTAAGCCTAGTTGATTTACAATTTCATATCGAAACGAGGAAATAGACTCTTACAAAGGTATATTTTTATTCATCTTGGCCCTCTCTAGATTTTTTTGTTCTATCATGGCTGCATTAATAAACATATTATAAACTCTCATACACAAACAAACAGACCGGAACAACTATCTGTAGGTGGATAGGTTTCTTATCACACATCCCACTTTCAATATCTATGTACTTCACACGCTGGGAATCTGCGTTCATCTAACAAGTTTCTCTTGCTTTGTCCTTCTTATACTTCTGATTTTATTCATTTTTCATATTCAGTTCATTCTTCTCTGGAATGCGCTGCCTCTCGATATCAGGACGGCCACCAGTCAATATGCATTTAAGTGGAAGTTACGGCATTATTTTCTGCACCAATAGCGGAGTCGTCTCATTCATATTTCTATTACTTTATATATATATACGTATTTATTATAGTAAATGTATGTGTATGTTTATTTTCACTATATATATATGTATATTCTTCAATTTTACTTTAATAATTATTTCAATTTTTATGCACCTGCCAGGTTATCTCTCCACCACCCTTGGTTTACTGGTAGATAAAGGCATTAAGTACGCGTATGTACAATGGATGTTGCAGGAAGTTTTGATAAATAAATAGGCCATACACATATTTGTTTGGTACGGGAATCGAACCCCAGACTCGCAGTGCAGCAGCCGATCGCACAACCTCTGCGCCAACGGAACGTGAACTGGTTATAAATATATTTTAAATCAGTTTGCTGTTAAATAGGTTTTTTTTTTACAATTTGTGTTCCAATTTACTTAAATTGCCAGTAACTTTTTGTATCCAGTTGAATGCTGAAACAAGTTATGTTCCAAGTCAATATTAGTATAAAAGGAGTGGACACTTCTAGGTATTTGAAACAGAAGGAAGCAGCTAATATTGATAAGAGGTATAGATGTATATAGAGGAATTTTGATAAGTAATACCTGTCTATCTAGGTAGGTATTACATGGTGTCTTTGGTACCTCTTGTTTTCATCGTTTTTCTTCACCGGCTTCCGAAACGAAAGTATTGTTTGCACTTTTTAGTGTTTTGCTTTTAAAGTCAGTTTATTTTTTAAGAATATATTTTTATTTCCTCTTTTCAGTTTTAGAACCCTTTTTGTTCCCTAAGTTGAGAGATACTAAATCCAATAAAAAATAATGATCATGATCCGATAAGTAGTTTCGGAGAAATGCGTGGACAGACATACACTTATGAAATTTGGCACACTTGTTTAGAAGCCCATACAGAATAACATAATATGAAAATTGTGAAATTCCAAGTACAAAACATACGTGTCGAATTGATTACCTCCTTTTTTATGTTGGTAAAAAAAGGCTATGACAACAATCTTGTAGCAAATTGCTACAATACTCACACTTTTCGTCTAGATTCCAAACATCTCAAACTGGCTCATTAAACCTCTCGCTCAAATCTACACCCATACATATGCAAAAACTTTTCATATAAAAAAAAGCAAATTTCTTCAGCAAAAAACGCAACAAAATACGTTACGTTACGGAGTAAAAAGCCTATTAAAAGTTGGAAGGATAATGTTGTGTTAGAATGGCTCAATTATCCTTCACAAATGAAGATACTTTTTTTTAAAAGGCTGTTCCATTTTATAAGAATGAGTGTAATTCACATCTCGGGGCCGTGTCGCTCAGGTAAGCTCCGCTCCGTCTTTTAAAAATGTGAAAAGTTTGTTGAATTTTGCTAAGGACTAGCTCGGAGACTGTTTTGCTATTTTTGTGGAAACTTTGCTTTTATTTTTTGGTGTTTTTCCTTGTTTTTTTATAATTGATAGGCTCACGCTTGACCACTATCTCACCAGATGGTTAGCGATAATGTGGTCGAAGGTGAAGCACGCTTGCCTAAAAGTTACCTGTTTCTTCTTGACGGAATCTTTAGACTCCTAGGTTGTAGCTATCGGGTAACAGGTAGGTACGTTGTTGAGGTTTTTATAAAAATCAAGAACCTTCCTACTATCATTAATTATTACCTTTGATAATAAACTAGCTTTTCTAGCTAATACATCGCTTTTTTTTTCGCTTCGCGTTGCGGGTTCCAAGACAGTTAAATTCATTCGCCGAGACTTGGTCGAGCTTCATTGCCTCGGCGCTTTTCTGGTGGTCGCCACTGTTGATTCTGGTTTTCAGGAGTTGCAGTGGTTTGGGAATAGTGTGGTGGATTTTAATACATTGCTTAAGAAACGACAATACCTTAACTTAGATTTGTCCGTTAAGGGATATTTGAGTAGCGGTGATCCAGAAGAAACGGCCCGGCTTACAAGTTGTGAGTGTTGATTTTAAGCAAAAAGTTCTACTTTGTGTTATTTATTTATCACCACTGCTCACAAAACGGTGATGAAGGAAAGAACATCGTGAGGAAATCGCCATGCCCTAGGAGCAAGAAGCAATCTGCGCTGGGCCTGTAATCACCGGGTTTCTCAAAGCTTTTAATTCAATTCAAAAGACAATTCGTCACAATAATTATCGCAAAATTAATGTGACGAATTGTCAAGCACGTGTTAGAATCATGAATAGAATTCTATATAAAAGTATTGGTATCTACCAAGATAGCAAGCTTTGAATGTCAAGATGGTTATTGGTTATTTACTGTGTATCAGAGTTCTAATGTATGTGGTGTGTAAGGAAAGGGTTTTACGAATAAAAGCACAGAAAGACAAGACTAGGTATTTATTTAAGTAAGTCTTGTCAATTAATTCATATTTAGAAGGCTCATTGAGCTTACTGCCCGTTCGCTAGACTAGTCCACGTGGGGAAGAAGGGCAACAAACCCCACGGAAGCTCTTTCATAGTATTTATCGATATCTTTTACAAACACAAAGTATTTACAATATTATAGATACAAAATAACAAGGATAAGGCAAAGGTCATAAAGTAGCCTTTAAATCAATATAACATATTAGGAATAAAGGCCATAATACGATACAGATACAGCTTCAACACAACCATTAGAAATAATAAAGTTATAATATCAAATAACTTACGTTAGTCTTGTGTAGTCGATCTTACACCAAGTATTATAAAGTAGTATACTTCTAAATAACAATATCTGGCCTGTACTGGCTTGTAGTTCACCAAAAAGTAAGTCCGCTTATCAATTAGACAATATTTTATAATATCGGGTCTATCTGTGTCTCAATACCTCCAATATGAGAAAATGGCGCGGTATCCCGCCATTTTCTATATTGCTTCAAATAATCTCAAAATTAGGTGAACAATAATCAATTACTATGAAGTGAATATGTTTTAAAACGTATCAAGACAATTAAGGAATTTAATATCGCCTATACAGTAATTCTTAAACAATATTCGAAAGAATATTGATACTAACAGACAGTATTGTACTAATTGTTTCAAAGGACTTATAATACTAATATAGCATTATAAAATCCAGGATACATCACAATAATCATTACAAATTACGTAATCATTTATAGGAATATTATCAACGTGGCTTAAATATAAGTTTAGACTTATTTCCTGTACACACGACAATATTTACTTAGGTGGGTACTCTTTTACATTTGAAGGTAGTTGACACCACAATAATAATTAAGGTAGGTACTTAGACATTTGTCGGTAGGTGCTTAATAAATATGACAGGAATGTATTATGTAGTAAACCATTGAAAAATGAAAATTAACGATTTAATGACGTCACACATAATTCAAATTCTAACACACGCGTTATCTGCTGTGATTGGCTGTTGAAAATTCATCGAACCAATCACAGCAGATAACTGACGATTATTCGTCGATTACGCTTAAAGCCCGTTAATCGAGTTTTGAGAAATCCGCAGGCTTATTACGTATCTTTTGCAAGAGCAAAACGATAACGATTTTTGCGCAATAATTGCTCTTCAATACAGAAGCTTTTGAGTTGTTGGTGGTTTTTTTTTTTATAAGTGCATTTGACAAACAACGAGCGACTAGCAAACGATTGTGTAGGACCTACCATACCTACACTGCAGGTAATGCCGACTTTTATGACATAAAGCGTTTGATCGCTATCGTTTTGCTCTTGCAAAAGAAACGTAATAAGTCTGCCGGTGTACATAAATTATGGCACTCTCCCTCTCACAGAGAAGACGCCTGTGTCCCAGAAGTAGGAATATTAGTGGCTAATTAATTATGCAACGACTATTCAGATACCTAACATAACGATGTTTACAAGCATAACAAAGATCACCCCAGTGTTCACTAACAGAACACGAGGAACTTCAAGCCAATATTAATTCTAGAAATCATCATTTGCCAGCTTAAGAAGAAATATAGGCAGAGAGCGCCGACTGTGTTTCCTAAGTAAAAAATCATAATCCGAGGTTTGGCTCTCGCCTATTTCCTCCTCCAATAGTGGACGGATTTAAAAGATATTCCATGAACTGAAAATTAAATATATATACTATGCCCCTATGTTTTCCGTTTTGATGACACATTATCTTTAGAAGCACTAGAACCCTCAAAAAATGCTCAAAATTGCGCTGTCAACAGATGCTTAGAGTACAAATTTGACAAACGTAAATGAATTACCACTTCAAATTTGACAAACGTAAATGAATTACCACTTCAAATTTGACAAACGTAAATGAATTACCACTTCAAATTTGACAAACGTAAATGAATTACCACTTCAAATTTGACAAACGTAAATGAATTACCACTTCAAATTTGACAAACGTAAATGAATTACCACTTCAAATTTGACAAACGTAAATGAATTACCACTTCAAATTTGACAAACGTAAATGAATTACCACTTCAAATTTGACAAACGTAAATGAATTACCACTTCAAATTAAAAATAATACCTATTTTATTTATGCACAGATAACAAGGTTGCCTTGTTTTTTTAATGTCGCTGACCTATATTTCAAAAGAGTCCTCTCTTATTTTCTTATTTCTATCGTTCTTTTAAAGTACATTCATGCTCTGATTCTTTTGTGGAGAGAATATTACGTCATTTGTTATTTTACGTGCATTGATGTTAGAATTTGTTTCAGGTAAGTAGGTATTAATGTAGGTAAATAAAAGCAGACTTTTCTTGATCATTCTACCTGTTAGGAAAAAACCGGCCAAGTGCGAGTCGGACTCACGCACCGATGGTTCCGTACAAACCTCAGCTTAAAGGTATTATAGACCTGAGTATTTGATATGAATTTCAATTTAATGCCTCTACGCGTTCATGACGAAAGGGGTACTTAGTTTAAAATTATTCAAATTAATTTTATTATAAGATTAAAAATGAAAATGTCAACTATCTAGCTATCACGGTTCATGAGATACAGCCTGGTCACAGACAGACAGACGGCCATTGGAGTCTTAGTAATAGAGTCCCGTTTTGACCCTTTGTGTACGGAACCCTAAAAAATAGGCACTCATGTGATGTTACATAACACGAGCCTATTCTAAAAATCTTCCTTACAGAGAGGTCCAAAATTAAATTGCATGTTTCAACATCCATTGTAGACTCAATTAATCTATCTAGTCTATGATTAGTACTATGATACAATTTCGGAAATCTGAGTTTCTTGGCCCGCTCAATTCCAAACTGTATCACTTGTAATGATAGGGATCCCATTCTCATTTGCATGGCAAATAATGTACATTAGGGTCCAAGGAATTAACAATACGGCGATAAGACTTTCTACTCTCTTAGTAAATACCTGTCAAAATCCGTACACATAAGACCACTGCAGAATTGCTGCCTATTTCGTGGACAAAACAACTCCGACCAAAATAGTTTCCTGTATTGCTACAGAAAAATGCAGCCTCTAAAACCAGTCCATAAGTCAAGATATTGACCTATTTCAAGCCACCATATTTTTTATCAGCACCTTTTTCGGCAGTGGGCAGGGCACATTGCTCGCAGAACGGCAGAAAGGTACTGGAGTGGCGACCGCGAACCGATAGACGTTGCGTTGGAAGGCCTCCCACCAGGTGGACCGATGACTTGGTTAAGGTTGCGGGGATCTGCTGGTTCGGAGACGCACATGACCGGTCAAAGTGGCGATGCTTGGGGCAGGCCTATGTCCAGCAGTGGTCAGCGGGAGCTGATATGATAATGATGATCTTTTTTACCAGTAAAATAAATAAATGCTACAGTTCAACTAATTACAGACTTCTAGTCTATGATTGCTAGACACATTTTAAGGAACTTTCATTTTCTCTGGCCACCCAATTCCTAACATTATAACTTTTAATGATAGACTGGGCTCCCAAATTTCAACTAGGCCACCAAGCGGCACTTTTGAACGTTAATACATTAAAATTTAAAAGGAATAAAAATGATTCTACCGTGCATTCGGAAAGTAGCTTGTTATGGAGAAGAACGCACAAGAAACTCCATAAACCTCTTTTAAAAAAAATATGTTTTTTTTACAATATTTAAGTACATAAGTACATACATTAATAAATTCATATGTGTGAGGACAATGCACCCAGAATCACTACATACCATACTACGTACAGGTACAAAGTATTAAAAGTACTCACACATGTACCGTGCAGTTACATAATAGGTACTAGAAAAACATTAGCATCCGAAGCAGTTAAGTTAAGACTAATCCCAACTGACGGCGCCCGTTCACGAACATGACGCATTAATCGGCACCACCCAGCTCAACCATCATGAAGGGAACCGAATGATCCAACACACGCGCCCCCATCAGAGAGACATTTGAGAGAGCATGACACACTCAACTGCCAGGGCACACATAAGTCAAAGAACGACACAAAGGTACAGCAAATGGTAGGTCTACAGTTGGGTACATAGTACCCACACATATGTACAAAGCAACAACCATTTGTTTGGCGTTGCGAATATCCACTCTATTTGTATTTCTTTAAAAATCAGTAAACTTAAAAGCACAGTAAAATGGCTGTCTATTTCCTAGGCGAAGCTTTTCTGAACAAAAACAACGACTGTATTTTACAAGAGCTTCCTACAGTTGCTACAGAAAATGCAGCCTGTAAACCCAGTCCATAAGTCAAGAGATTGACCCATTTTAACCCGCCATCTTTTCCCCCGTCAAAGGTTGCAATAAAAATAAAACAAGTCTCCTTTATTCAAGATGTTTTATTACTGAAATCAGAATAATTTACATTGTAAAAAATACACATACTCCGAGTTACGCTAAGGTTAACACTTTTCAGCTTTTTGGCTCTATTTTACAGGTAAACTATAGCTTTTTTTATTAACTAGATGACAACTTTATCTTTCCTAATTATAAGATCAATTCACACATGAACAGGTTTAGGATACTAATCCATTACAACACTGAGCAAAATTAAAATTTAGTTGAGTCAATAAAAAATTTAGAGTAGGAAAATTTTCATCAATAATTTGTGTGAATCGATCTTCGAGAAACATCTGTCAGTTCAAAATTAAGTCTAACTTAGTTCTTTGGCGTTTAAAGCAAATTGCTAAAGAGTTTCTATAATGTGAATCACTATTATTTTGGTGTAACGAAAATGCTTTTACAATCGCATTTCTATGAAGATGACACAAAGCGGAATCATCGACATCAACCTAGTGGTGGGTTCGAAATAAGTTCTACTCGAAAATTTGATATCCCATTTGGGCTTAAGATTGGTAAAACACTATTTGATTGCCCACCTCTACAGTAAAATTCACTCCAACATTGGGCAAATTATTTTTGTTTTTTTTTTTGTTTCCGCTCCGCGTCTATGAATGGCACTATACAACATCTACCAAGCACTGTAATTCAAATGTTTATTATATTAAAATTAATTACAATATCAAATGAAATTCTTAGTTCACAGAAGGCTTTGTGATCATCTATTACAAACTTACCTAGTACAGACTTACTTTAATACTTAATAGCTGATACAAATAAACAAACTCCTGTCTCGGAACCCGGTACGAAGAAGTTCATTCAGTTTTAGTGTTCTTAAAAGTTTTTACACTTATTTGTATGAAAAATAAAAGCTGCATCTTTGGATCATTTTACACTAAAATAATTGCTACACTTTTATTGAATTACTGTCACAAAGTTAAACACTTAACTAAACGATATGTATTTTTTTATATTATTAACTCCTGAAGTCAGGGATCTATGAGTAGAAATATTGAAATAGATTATGGAAAATTGTTAATAAATTAAAATTATAAATCTATTATTTTTTCTTTATTTATCTTCAATAGCATAAGACACGACATCATTTTGTACTAGAGCAAAAATCTGTAATAATTTATATACTTCTTAAAAATAATTCTGTAAGAGATTGGGAAACGTCATTGTAAAGTATTTTGGATGAAATATTAGTTTGTAATTTTTTACAAGTTTGCAGAAGCATTTTTTTTTTTCAAATAATTCAGTTACGATGTAACGCAAGGTGACTTTCCTTATAAATCCTAAATCTTAGTCGCCTTAACAATAATTGACCAACAAACAAAATCGAAAGAAGCTTAATTAGATACAGCATTAATGAACCGAATACTATCCAATATTTTCCAACATTGACAGTCATATCTTACTATTTTTATTTTATACAACATTTTATTATATTTTTACACGCCACGCCACTTTACATCCAAAATAATTTGAAATGCGAAATGATTGAATGGAATCGAAACAAAATTATACTTGGACGGACAGACACAGATGCTAAATAATAAACAGTCATCATAAAAAGATTAAAGGAAAGTTTACAAATGTTTTACTTACAAATCTGGCCACTAAGTAAGAATAGTGCCTTAATATACGTACGACCTCATGTTATGGAGTGAAGTTTTTATTAACATTTGCCAGGTGGACCCACCAAATACTTACGAGAATATTTTTAATTAGACAACAGTTGGTATATAATTCTCTGAAAGACACTAGGCTTACGCCACCTATAATGAGACCTTCAAAATTGAAAACTGAACTCCACACCATTGTACCAATAAAAAAAAAACAAATTCGAAAACTGAACAATTCAAAATTCAAATTACGAATTACGTGAGATTATTTCGCCAGTCTTCGCGCGTCTGCTGCGCCGTGCAGTTGGTCGCACACCATCGTGACAGCGCGGTGGGTGGACAAGGCGCGCCCCCGGGCCGTTGTCGGCGAATTATTCGGCGTGTGCGCATTGCTGAACCCACGCAGCCACCGTCACTGCGGCATGGGCTCCATTCACTCCATTCTGATACCCGGCAATCTAGCAGTCCTGTGGGAAACAGAATAAATGAGATTTGTTGCGATATCATTACTAAGAACTTGAATTTCTGATCCTGATAGCGATTGAGTGAAAAGATTACTTCTAGGCAAGTGTGCTTCGCCATCGACCACATCATCGCTTACCACCTTACACCAGGCGAGATGAAAAGCGCGACAATCGTTAAAAAAAAAGGTCTACAAAGTGACATTTTATAGGAGTAACAATACGCTATTGAAATATCCATGGCCAGTCCCAAACATAATTATGGCAATTTTTATCGCTGGTAGAAAGTCGCTTTCTCTAAATCCCTAGGAATTTCTGATGAAACTTTTAAACAAACAAGCTTTGATACTATTTAATTCTAGGAACGTCATAATAAATTGACAAAAAATATGATAATTTAAAATTAGCACGAAGTCTTGAGCAAGCCAAGTAAAAATAAATAAGAACACACACGTAATATCTTTATAGCCATTAGCGCAGAAAGAATATTTTATGAAGAAAGGCCAAATAATTCAAGCCTCTTTGCGGATTACAAATGGCTGTAAGTACGAGAAAGGGACCTCTGCCATGTTTCAGATGTTTAATGATCTGAAAACAAACCGAAACACGAGGTTTAGTATGAAAAAATATGTGATATTAAGTCAACAAGACCCAGGATTAAGGGAGCCAATGACCTAAGTTTAACGGAGGTCGACTTAAGATGCGTATGGTTAATTGCGACCTTCCTAGTTTCATTCCCTTTTATCTTTGCCTCTAGCTTTTTCGTGAACACGGAGAATGTTAGGTGGATATTACTTTTGTTAATTTGGTCCAGAGGCGACATAGTTAATTAACTTGAAGATATAAAATTGTCTACTAAGAAATTCTGAGTAGTAAGAAATATTAAGGGCAGTGTTTTGTTTGGGACAATCTGTCTTCACTATTCCCAAACCATTGCAACTCCTGAAAGCCACCGACCAACTAAAACAATGAATCCCGACGAAGTCCTGGAGAATGAATTGAATTGTGTTGGATCCCACAACGAAACTAATCAGAAAAGAATAACGGAGGAGTAGGAAAAACACATTATTTCCACTTCCCTCCATAACAAGCAGGCGTCAGAACAAGCAAGGTCAATAGGCACAAAGGGTCGTTTACAACTGGGATATGCCCAGTTGCCTGGCACCACGGATAAAAATTATCATTAATATTAATGGGGCCTAACATTGTGAGCTGTTATATTTGATTCAATTAATAAGTATGGCAAAAACGCTTGAACGCACGGAAATTTGTTCTAGAACACTGACATACAGATGAGGCAATAAGCTTGAAGGAAAATAATTTACTTCTAAAGTTACCATGTCCTGTGAGAAATTGGGCAACACAGTGATCCACCTCCAGCCACGTCCTCTTAATATTTCATATCAGCAAAGTTACCATTAATTTTTTTATAACTACGGTTATCGTCAAGCCTAAGCTACAAAGTTCATGTCCTAATCCTGATCCTACCTCAAACTACTTTTTTAAGTCACTAACATTCTTTCTTCAATGCTATAAAATCACTTCGCAAAAAGTGTTGCGGTGTTTCGGTTTAAAAGGTTAACTAGGAGATAGGACATCATTGCATTTATCATGACCTGAGTAACTAATTAACATAAGAGGAGCTAGGAAAAGTGGCATTCATATTATTATGGAACATTCATTAAGTTAACGTGTCAAACCTTAATTTAATGTCAAATTTTGAGAGGTTTTCTGGCGAGTATTTGTCAAACTGTATTACGCTTCAAATGCTTAATTCAGAAATGGCTATTCTGCATATAGCTGCGATTATTTAAATATCCAATATGTCAAATTTCGGTATGGCATGCTACTTTTTCTAGGGGCTAAGGTGAAAAGTAAAGACTCACTAGCTCTTTTCCGCTTCCTCCGCTCAGCCGGGTCAGTGTTATCAGCGCGCAGCTTGCGTCGCCGCCTCGCTCGGTACCTCCTCGCCAGACTCCTAAGAGCTGATCTCTCGCTGGCAGCAGGTCCCGAAGTCGGCAGCTCGTTAGCCGAACGAGGCTCTTCGGTCGTGCTCGATGTCGTGTTCGTTCTATAGGAAAAGTGCAATTAGATTTTTCTGAAGACACTTTTGGAGGGGCGCTCTTGAAAAGTGATTGAACAGTGAACGTAGTAGACATTTACTTTTGTATTCCGCTTTAGGGTTTATTGGGTTGTGAACAAGACGAATAAAATTGTTTGTAATGATAATGACTTATTTTTAGGATTGCGGGTTGTGTTTTTTTCTGAATTTGGGATTTCAATTTTAGAGTGAGTCCAACTCTATATATGCACGATGGTAAAGCCAAGCATTAGATTAGTGTGACACGCTTTTAACTTGAAACCCTCCATTCAGAAAACGAAGATTATACAGCGTGGAGAAGACGATACGAGTATCTGCATTTAAAATATATTTAATAGTTTAGTCAACATAGGTAGTTTGCCTATCTAAGCATAGTGCTTAAATTTTTTATTCAAGATGTATTCGATAGTTTCAAACTCTTCATATGCACTAGTATTGCCAGTATTGTCGTATCGTCTTCCTCACCCTGTATAAAATCTTACCAAAAATTCTATAATAACATCGTTTTCGAAAGCACACCTTTACAAATTGAGTTGAGAAAAACACAAAAACCATTTGAAAAATGGAATACAATACTGATTGCAAGTAAAGCCAACAAATGCATTTTTAAATTTATATTCAAATACTTTACATAGAAGTCCATTATGGATGCAAATAGAACAAATTGAGCTGCAGGGCCGTCGCTGTGTTCAAATTGCTCGATTATTCTAGTTACGGTTAGTAAAAACGTATTGCAAAACTTCAGTATTTTTAAATAAAAATCTTTATTTTAACATTATAAAATATTGCGAATTGGATATATATGGAAGAATAAGAACAAAAAAAATTGAATTTTTGTGTCTTTAAGAGGACACTTAATCGGGCAAATATAGCGTTAACGAATATCGAAATCCACATCAGCTGTGTTTTCAGTAAACCTGCGTAATAAATGAAAATATACTGGAAGAGTGCTTTTGTGAATATTGTCCCGTTCTTTGGGACAAGTAAAGTATCAATATTGTTGATAACTCATAGCTATTCATAAAAATATATACTCTGATTTTTAATTTCGTAGAGTAAACTGTCATTTGGGGGGTTGCCACTTTATCGTTATATAAAAATATTGTCATATCCTGAGTGATAGAGAGTTTATCGAAAATCGAAGTAGATCGAAAATGGAACTATTATGGCACGGCAAAAATATACATTTGTTAGGAAACTAGCAGCCCTTATTTATCTTCATTCCATCGATCGTATTTATGTTATTGTTGATTTCTTATTTATTACAATATAAGTTTATGTACTGTGTGTATATTTCATCACTTATGATTGAGCCTTATCTTAGTAGCTGTTAGTTAAGTCTACGAAATTAAAAATCACTATATAGAACTGTTTAACCCATGTCTATCAAATGATTATAGAATAGGTATGTTGCTAAGCAGTTCGAAGAGTTTAATACTAATACTACTTACGAATAAATTATAAACTCACATTGAATAATAAGAGTAAGCTCCATCCGGCGTTGTCATAGATCCTTCAGAGTATATCCTGGGCGCCTGTTCAGCTCTCTCCACCTCTTCTGCGATAGACAGTGCCCTGTTGCCGTCCAGAACATCTATATTGTTGTGGTTCATCTTGTCGAGTTGTAAAACGTCGTATCTCCGGTCGTCGGTGTTGCGGTGGAATACTTCTGAGAGTTCATATTCGCGTAGCTGTTGGAAGATTGGTAAATGATAAATTGCGTATATTTATTTTCAAATAGTTACTATGAGGTAGGCAGATTTTTAGTTTGGGGACGGACAAAACTTCAAGCTTTAAAACATGATTCAGATTTTGTTTTATTATATGTAAAAAGTTTGAAACAATGTTTAAGGGAAAGCTCATTAGTTAGAAATTCTGAAGTTCAAGTCACTGTTGGTTGATATAATATTCTGCTTTGATTAAAAAACAAAGTTAGTAAGTAGTTGTGTACATTATAATTATATTTTTTTTTATTAAATATAGAAATGTAAACTAGGTTTAGTTTGTGAAACATTGAATTACAATAAATATATTGAATAGAAAGTTCATTAGGTCGTTGAAAGATCTTTATTTTAGTTTTGATTGGCCTGCTGGTTTAAATCATACTAAATTACAGTCATAATCTTCATTTGTTATAGACAGTATGCTCTAATAATTATAATCGTTAAAATGGGGCAGCTAACTATCCAGAGGCCCATAGACAAGTGTCATTCAATGTCAGTGAAGACGATAATCGAAATGTCAAAATGTAAAGAATTGATCACGTGATTTTTCGATATCGCTTGTCAATACCATACAATTTTGCCTTTTTGACAATCGGTATCGCCACGCTTTCAATGATAGATTTTCACTTGTGTAGGGCCTACAGATACCCACATACAGAACTAGTGGAATTGATGTCAATAACTACAAAAAACTAACTTTATTGATGTCACAGAGATGGCGCGCACGCGGCGCACGTAAAATCGTAGTATATCCTTCGCCCATAGATGTCGCTTTTTATACATATCTGGGTGAGAGGGGTGAGATTTCTCTGCTGCTGTATGTACCTTTATAAACTGGAACGTAGCAATAGGTGGTAGTCTTCTCAAATGTGGATAGAAGAAGGATCCAGCTGGATGCGACGGATACTTGGACGTGATGCGGTATGCCACTCCTTGAGGAGCAGTCGGCCAGTTAGGTGCCGTGAACGTAAAGCCGTTGTCTGTGCCCGCGTCTAGGGGGTCCACCTGCGAATGAAATTTTATGATGAAAAATATTCTTGGATATATCCAATTCTGTCTTGTCCTTTTATAATATATGTGGCTGAAAAGTTTCAACAGGTTTCGTTCCTATTCATTTACACTTTGAACTATTGGCACCGTTCATTGAACATTTTTTATTGTTTGTTTCTGTCTCTTGAATTATATTGGTGTAAAGTTATAATAAGAGTTATCTGTCTATCTATCTAAGCATAGACCTCATTATCAGGCACTAGAATTTGGTGCTACGAGTAACTTTTCTCGAAAGATGTCTCTTTAAATGATGATGAAACTGTGAATCTATGAATCTTTAGACTTAAGACTGACTTAGACTCTAACTGAAGACTTTAGAACATAATTTCTCATGTTCTAAAGTCTACAGTAATGCCCCAAATTATTGTCGTGCTCTCAGTGCCACAACACCTGCACATTAAAAGACCTTTGTGAGGCAAATGACAACGCTGTTGGCGCGGCTTAATTCTGGTCAAAATATATTTATGTTTGGAATCAATATGCGGAAGAAGTCTACAGTTTCACATCTATGTTTTCTTTATTATCAGCTTTTACTTGAATAATTAGCGTCTTTGCTTTTAGTTAATACTAATATTTAATTACGATCTCTTAGTTTCCGTTCATCATCATCATCAGCCTTTTTAATGTTTCCACTGCTGAGACACAGGCCTCTTCTCTGATAGAGAGAGAATGGGCCCTAATCCACCACGCGGGCTCAGTGTGGGTTGGTGGATGTCACATGTCTTCGAATTTTTGGTTCTTGGGAATGCCGGTTCCCTCACAATGCTTTTCCTTCACCGTTTTTGGAGCAGTGCTTATGCAATAATTTACACAGTCAAGCTCCTGCCTGCTTTCGAACCCACGACCTACAACACGTAAGTCGGGGCCGCCAACACTGCTGCAGTTTCCGTTCACTACTTGGAATCTAGACTCAAAGTAATTCTACTAGATATCTATTTTACTTAGTTACTAAGACAACGGTCCAAATACCTAAAGGTCTAAACTTTTAGGTATTTGGACCGTTAACATAGTGGAGCTAAAGAAGGTAGTTGTATGGTTGAGACAGTACCTAAAGAAACAGCTTAAAAAGAAAACTTATAAACTACATAAAATATTAATTGAAAAAGTCACATTAGGTCTTAGCCACTGGGCCATCACTACATAATATAAACAAAATACCTCCAAAATATCTACATAAAAATATCTACTCCACTCTCTTTTTCCATATTTACCTCAATAGTAATGCTGTCGAGCCAGTTCCCATCCACACAAAGGTCGAAGCTGTCCACTCCAATGAACCAATCAGGAGACGGGATCATCCTGGCCATTACGGACACCTGCGACAAAATATTGCTATTGAAATTACAATGACTACAAAAAAATATTGCTTGCTATGTATGTCATGTTGTATCCCCCTCTAAAGGAAGGATATGAAGAAAGATGGAAAAAGACTCGTGTGTGTGTTCTTTCGTTTACATGTGTCATAAATTCTATGATTGATGCTGATCACGTTGCGTCGATTATTATCGTTGCTGATTTTACGAATATTGGATATTATAATAATGTTTTTTAAATCTGTGAATGTTGTAAAATTTTCTGCTGTTTTTTTTCATGGGTTTTGACTTAAATGCTAGCTAAACCAAGACATTCAATTTGCTAACCAGCTATTGTGTCTTCGAAGTATGCACTTCCGTGCCGTTTTGTGAAAATTATACCAAAGTACTGTATGAGCATTATTTTCTCAACCTTCGCAGTGGTATAGCTGACGCAATCAGTGTCTCGTAGTACTCCAGTCCACAAACCTTGCCAGTTAGTATTTAGGGACTGGTTTTAAATCGATTTATGAACCTAAACCTAAGACATCAACAGGTTACAAGATACCGAATACCGAATATTGAAAATATGACAAAAGAATAAATAAAATAATACAAAAATATTACACGTTACTCTGTGTAATATTTTTGTATTATTTTATTTATTCTTTTCTATTCTATTCGATCCAAAGACCTTATACGTATTTCTTACTACTAGACTGTGTACCAAAATTTTTTGTTTGGCTAAAATGAAATCTATCATCATACACCTAGGTTAGCTATTTCCTTATAAGTGGTAGCTAACCAAAAGCGGTCCTGGCGAGAGGGTTTCCGCTGGTAGTGTGTCCTTGTCTGACCTCTTGCTAGCTCAACTAATCATTGGGTTTGGTAGAAATGGTAGAAAATTTTATATTTTCTTTTTATGTTATACCAAAACGAACAATTCATAGACTTTGAAATATTTCTAGGTAAATATATAATATTTCTACAGTTCCTATATTTAATCAATTCGTTGTATTTAAAAAAATATTTATTAATACTGAGCAAGAGTAGTACTTTTAAATGTTTGGGCCTGGTAATACTAAATGTAGGATGGTCGTATGCGGATTTTTTGGCGGAATTTGTTCGAGTGAAATTCAGCGACTGTTAATATTATTTGCAAATTGATTCCTAGTGGAATATAATTGGTGTACTTTTAATTCTCAACTGTCTACGCAACTGGACAATATGTGAAATCATAGAGATTCTTTGAGGTGTATTTAGCTGCCGGTATTTCAAAGCACCGTCAGAAGACTGCAGGGTCATCTAACGCCTCTCCTTCATGAGCTTGAGAGTAGGATCAGAGAGCTTTTTGTTCCAATCTATACGATGGTCTTGAAGAATGAAACTTGAAGAGACTTGGGATTTGAGGATTATTGAGTCCTCCCCCTCTCTTCGAACTTCAGATAACCCTTTAATACTCCATCGTAAACTGCTCAATTCCTCTTCGAGTTCGGTGATTTTGTCGTCGGTGTGTGCGCGTGTTGTACGTTGCCAGGTACAGTCGTCGGTATTTGTTGGGGTAGCCGGAACTCGTCCGGGATTCTTAACACCCCTTGCCATACCGTAACTTTGACCGCTACCGTAGTCGAGGGTACAGGCTGCCGGGCAATAGGGGCTATGTTTTATTTTTGCTATTCATGGGGAGTGCTTTGCAGGCGGGTCGGGCGATCGCAGTATGGTTGTTACAAATGCACAGAGAACGCCAAAAAATATAAACACATTTTTTTTATTAAATATAAATTAGGTAGGTTTAGGTAGCGCAGTTAGGTAGCATCAAAATATCGGGATACTTAAACTATCGTTTTTACAATCAATTTTGTCCCGTGTTCTGTTTGGTCATGGTCACCTCATTAGAAAGAGACACTCTACCAACGGGAGCCTTCTCATGTGGACCGTTTTTTGCGCCATAGTGCACAGTCTATTAGTAAGAAGTATAAGGTCTTTGATTCGATCAGCGAAAAAGTCAAAATGACCACGACCACGTTTTAGATAAAAACTTTTTAAACAAGCATACCTATTACAAATTAGATGACTATAATGAGGATAAGAATGTTTTGAAACATGCTGGTCCTGCTCCATACGACAATCTTTAGTGTTAACAAAAGCCAACAAAAAAATGGTTGACTTTTAAATTCATAGTTCTTTTTTTTTAGAAATTTATTCACGAACTGTTCCATTGTTGTTGAATAAGGTAATTTACCTATGTTTGCAAGTGTGAGAACCATGTTCCTATTTATTAAATGAATGAATTTACCTGTTAGTGCCTATACAATTTCATACCTATACGTATTATATTGTAAAACACTTAAAAAAAAGTAAGTGTAGAGTTTCGTGTCCGTTCTTCTCCAAAACAAACAAACTACCTTTGCGAATGGACAGTAGAATCAATATTATTTTTTAAATTTAACTTTTCGACATTCAAAAGTGCCACTTAATGGCCTCGTAAATGAAATTTAAAAAAATACTTTGACTTTGACACCGGACATTTCAATAGCGCAATGCCATACATTTTGTAGTACATCACCTTAAGCGCTGATAGAATTTCAGTTTGTCTCTTCACTTAGGACGCATTATCAAGATTGATCTAACTACGTACAACAAGACTGAACCAAAAAACTTCTCAACATTCTTTTTCCCTAACAAATAACATCAGAAACATTAAACTTAACAGCGACAAATGAAATAACGAGAAGTAAATTGTAGAATGCGACCATTACAGTTACTTGTTAGCCAAAGGGTAACAGACCAATTAGTTGTATACCACAGAGCATTGAGACGTCAAGTCGGCCACTGTTCGAGACGGCATCCAAACTAGCATTACAAATGCGAGAGTGTGTCTGTCTGTTTGTAACTTTTTGACGTCTATACCGTTGAATGGATTTTGATGATAAATATGGGATACTATTCCTGCTGGTAGAAAATCCCCTTGGCCTTAGGGTAATAAAATTCTTTTTTTTATGCTGGCTACGCCACAGTCAGAAGCTAAATTCTGAGTCACGAGAAGCTATACATTTTGTAAATAAAGAACTTCTACTAAGTTACGTAGCGACAATTCAATCATCAACAAATAATCCCAAATTCAATCAACTCAATGTAACATACGTGTAATACGAAACTAATGAGCTATTTCACTTGGTCGGGTTATATTTTAGCGATATAAAGCACTATCGTCTAATGTTTTGTGGTTCCATGAGTCAGACGCGTTCCAGTACACATAAAATAATTTCCTAATAAAAAAGCTTGTCAGTGAGTGTTACTGTTTGCTTATAGAATTTGACCGGGCCGTGACGATTCTGAATTTCAGAATATAGTTCATCATCATTATCTGTCGAGCCTGCTTCCCAGAAACTAGGTAATACTATACTTTTTAGCAAGATTGGTTAATAAACTTTCGAATTTATACTAGTACTATGGTTAAGACAGCCGAAACTTGTGCTCAGCGCACATTGCTCTGGCACGAATAGTACAATTTAATGTTCGCGAGTGTCCGCGTTGACAGTTTTTATGCCAGCATGCGCAAGAGGGCGACCTCGATAGTGAATAGAATGCAACAGTCTTCTTGTCGTCGTTGCCAACAGGTTGGACGGGCCATTTATGCAGCACTGGCAGTCCTTATATGCACCCGTGTATCGGGCGTGGGGCAGGTGAACTTTTTTTTTTTTTTTTTTAGACATAATAATAAAAAAAAAAACAAAATTAATATAAATAAGTTTGTATATGCACAGAAACAGATTAGAAACATAACAAACATTAAAACATCTATAACAACATATCATGCATATGTTGAATCAGTGCTACGCTATGGCTTAATTATGTGGGGAAACAGCACTGATCAAAATAGAGCACTTGTCGCACAAAAGAGATGTATAAGAGCATTATGTGGCCTTAAGCCCGACGAATCTTGCAGGCCGATGTTTAAGAAACTTGATTTGTTACCGCTACCGTCCCTTTATATTTTTGAAATTTGTTTGTTTGTGGGGAGGCATAGGGAATTGTTTGCGAAAGCAAGCGATATAAATTCTCGCAGCAGGCGCGACCCCTACAGGCTTGTGTTGGATGTCCTTCCAAGGCATGCAAAATATAACAAATGTTGTATATTTATGTGTGTCCGGTATACAACAAAATACCAAATGAATTTAAAACATTATATACAAGAATGTTCAAGGATAAATTATATAAATGGCTCACTGCTAATAGTTTTACAGTGTTAAGGAGTTCCTGGAACATAAAATCGCATGATGACTGATTGTTTCGTTATGCATGTACTTTTAAAATTTTCACGCTTATATATTAAGCAAAACATGTTTGTTCACATTATTTACATTACCATCTTTTATACCATGTTTTTAACAAATAAATGATTATGATTATGATAATTAATATTGATAAAATAAAATAATAAGATTGTAAGCAATTGCTTACAATTTTATTATTTTCTTTTAATTTTTTTTGTAACTTTGACATTTTCTTTTAAAACCTTTTTGACATTATTGCTGACATGTTTAATATTATTATGACAGTATTGCTGACAGTAAAATTTTAGCTTGGATGGATTTAATTTCAATGTATTCAGTATTTTTTTATAGTCTAATGCTGCTAATGAATTACATTTTATTTTAATTCCTAATGGATAAATTTTTATATAATGCTTATGAATGTAATATTATGGACTACTGTGTCTGAAAATAAATGAATTATATATATATCATATGAGTAATGGCTTTTCTAGTCGATTCCGTACTCTATGTTCTATGCGCAGTGAGCCAAAGAGACGTTTTCTGTCAACAACTAACAGGCTACTGTTACTCATGGCTGGTTTGTTAATAAACTCTTAGGTAACTTGAGAATATTGTATTCGTAAAATGAGGGCAGCTTTAACTTGTTACCGGAGAATTCTTGATATTGTTGCGGGCAGATGCTTCGGAATTGAGAGACGCTTTAATGGGAGGCAAATTAACCTACAATTTCCAGTAATTATTCTGAATTTTACAATTGTTTGAATGTTAATTACAACTATTGCGAGCAAACTATATACAAGCGATCAAACGCTTTATGTCATAAAAGGCGGCATTACCTGCAGTTTAGGTATGTTAAGTCCTACACAATCGTTTGCTAATCGCTCGCTGTTTGTCAAATGCACTTATTTAAAAAACAAACCGCCATCAACTCTAAAACTTCTGTATTCAAGAGCAATTATTGCGCAAAAATCGCTATCGTTTTGCTCTTGCAAAAGAAACGTAATAAGCCTGCAGGTTTTCACTGAAAGCTTATTATGTGAAATTATCTTTGTATCTACTTATGAAGAATTAAAAATTCATGCAATAAGTCATTCAGAAAGTCCCGGCTAATAACGCAATGAGATCGAGAATTAAACAATAATTCCATTAAAATAAATATATATGACTACAACGTGCAGAAGCCAGAGACAAGTGACATTCTATCATCGAAAGCGTGGCGATAGCGATTGTCAAAAACGCAAAAATGGAAGGGATTGACAAGCGATATCGAAAAATCAAATGATCAATCTTTACATTTTGACATTTCGACTATCGCTTTCGCTGACATCGAATGACACTTGTCTAGCGCCTCAGGACCGGTCCATGTGGCTACACTTAGGGGAAACCTATGTTCAGCAAAGGATGTCTTTCCAGCTAGCAGACTACCAGCTTTTGCGAAGTTTGCTTTGTTTCCAAATCCATTCAGTCATTGACCCATGATTAATTACTGGAGTTTCTTGTGAATTCTTCTCCATAACAAGCTGCTTTTCCGAATGTACGGTAGAATCAATTTTAATTGTTTGACGTTCAAAAGTAACGCTTATTGGCCTAGTTGAATGAATATATTTGACTTTGACTTTGAATGAACAGAACACACACGCACATTGTAAATGCTATCCTTCCTACTAATATTATAAATACGAAAGTTTGTGAGGATGGATGTATGTATATTTGTTACTCTTTCACGCAAAACCTACTAAACGGATTTAGATGAAACTTTACAGTATTATAGGTTATACATCAGAATAACACATAGGCTACAATTTATTATGATTTTTTGTAATTTGGTTATAATATAACGATAAATATCAAGTAAGTCGGAAAAAATTCTGCCCTCTGAGAGCTATCTTCGCGTGCGCTGCCTAAACCGTTGGAGTTACACAAATATAATGTACCGTAGGATTGTTTGTCTTAAATATTTCTAAATAAAGGTCCTTGACAGCTTATATCTACATTTTATGTGGAAGCCACTATGACATAAAAAAATGAGATTTTTATGAAAAGGGTAGGTAGGGTTGGGTAGGTAGGGTAGGGTAGGTAGTGTATGGTAGGTAGAGTAGGGTAGGTAGGGTAGGGTAGGTGAGGTAGGTGGGTAGAGTAGGTGGGTAAAGTGGGTATGGTAGGTAGGGTTGGTAGGTAGGTAGCCAATGGACGGGAGTGAAGCCCCGGGGGTCAGCTAGTATTTTATAAAATCTACTATAATCGTGATAATCTAAGAAGTCCGATGACATTTCTCATTTTGCATGCCGCGATAACTTTCTATGAACGTAATTCTAATTAATTACTATGTTACCCATTTACCCGTTATAACAACGAGTATCAATCGTAAGTATCAAGTTTTAACTAACGTATTTTTATAGATGTCAAATCCGACTTCTTAGATTGACTTTAGTGAATAGAGTTTTCAACTTGGCAAAAATATAAGTCGTCTTACAATTATAAACTTGTCGAAATCTATATTTAGACCATGTTAATTTTCATCTGAAAACTTTCATTTATTTCAGCTTGCTACTAATGAAGTAGAGCAGAAACTTCGACAAAAATTGGGTCAAACTCCTTCTCGTGTTCGTTACTACGGATATCTAAAAATAAAACTTTGTTAATGGGACTTCGATAACGAAGGTGTAACAGAAATATTATATGAAAAGTACTGCGTGCTTTTAATTAATGAACCTTCTTAGGCCGTAGAGTCTCGGTCCTATGCCTTGTTTGGTTTGGGTAGGCGTTTTTCAACAAAGAAGCCTCTTTTTAGTATTTCGATGACAGATATATCATGGACCAGGACACTATGTATAACGCCCGGGCATTATAATGTTAGTCAAGTTAAATCGGGCAATGTAATGAATACTGATTTAAACTTCTATATTTATCACATTGTCTGGTCATTTTGAATAATGATACGTAACGGTTGGTCAATTCGATAATTATTGACAATGAATTAGTCCAGGAACGAGCGAAGCGAGCTCGGTAGATTAGGTTCGAAGGAGATGACGGGAGCTGAAGTGAGAGAGCAAACCGAGCGAACTCAGTTCCCGTCATCTCCTTCATGTTAAGTTACTTTGTACTTACCTATTATATATTAAAACCAATGTCAACATTAAAATAATTAACAAAAAACACATTATTCAAAATACCCGGTCAATTTAATAATTTCAATAGATTTTGTCATATTGCCTACTCATATTGGGCATTTTTCAAACTGGCCCGGGCATTATGAATAATGCCGTATTAATGCATTGGTCCATAGTACTCTTCCTAGATGACTTGCCTGGCACCATATTTGACCACAAGCAAGAAAGTAAAATGGCATTTTACTATAAGGAAGTTTCTAACCTAGTTTTAACTAAGCAAATATTAAATTTTCATTATTTAACTTAAAAACCAACAAGTGCGATCTTCACCTAGGTACCTCAGACTATTATCGCAACACGAAAGAAAACAGAAATATTATTTTACACATTGTTAAGAAAAAAAACATTATTGTTTTTATTTTCTAATCAGCAACGAAAACAGTAAAACCATTTCCTAAACGAAGTCAAACTGCACATCAATACACACACTTAATACGAAACGTAAAAAAAAAATCTTAACTACTGAAAAGTTGAAGCACTTGGGGCTGCTTAAACTTTCCAGTCGAACTTTACCACTTCGGCAGAACAAAAGAGCAATACACGAATGAAACTTCAATAACTATAACCTCCACTGCCGCTTATAACTTTATAGAGTAACAATAACTGTTCCACTATTAAACTTTGCTTCAGTATCTACTACTACTAGCTAGAAGATACTCGTGCGAGTACTGGCGCGGTCTGAACTAAGCACGAGCAGGGATGTCAAGGAGCACTGTAACCGAAATCGAAACTATCGGATAGACGAAATAAAAATCTATCCGGAACCGTAACCGAATCCCATGTAAAATTTTCGGATGGAGGCGGAGTCTATATGAGGCGCGTTATGATAGGTTTTGCTACCCAGCCGAAACACAAGAGCACTCGTTACTTGCATGTTTGTTTATTATAATAATCTAATAGTCGTATCTCAAACAAACGGATAATCCAAGAAAAACCGTATCCGGTATAATATTATTTTTATATCCCTACTCGTGTCCAGATCCGAAATTTCCAATACATCTGTCAGCACGAGTGACGTAATTATCTTATGCACAGCGTCAAGATTTTTTTTTTAAATGATTTAATTTTATTAGTATTCCTTCAGGGATGCTGTAGATACAATATGCAACACCAGCTTTATCCGCGTGCCCAATCTTACAGGAAGTGTTATTTTTTTCGGCTTTTTGTCACTGAGAGAATTATTGAAAGCGGCAGGCTTATTACCTAAGAAACAGCAATCAACAATCATCGCATGATCAAACGCTTTCTGTATTAATGAATTTGAATTACCGACAATGTAGGTATGGAAGGTCCTACAGAACCGTTAGCAAATCGCTCGCTGTCTGTCAAATGCACTAATTAAAAAAAAACGGCCAAAAACTCTAAAGAGTAGTACCTTTGTATTGAAGAGCAATTATTGCGCAAAAATCACTATCGTTTTGCTCTTGCAAGATACGTAATAAGCCTGCAGATCCAGTACTGTGAGATAATCTCCTACAAAAAAAAAAACAATATTACCTCTGTTTCGTCCCAATACGGTCCGTTACTATTTTTGATATTTAGTTGCAACTTGCAACACCATATCAGGTAGCTGTCAGCGATTTTGACAGCTTTTGATTGCGTTGACACTTGACACGAGTCGAAAAGAAAATTTGTGTTCGCGCACACCGAAAAAATCGGGTTCTCGTTTGATTATATTGTAATCGTTAAATAATCAATCCAGCTGGATCATAATTGCATACGCAATTCGCGATCTGTATTGTGCGGCGTCGCGGTGCAATTGATTTTGTGTATATTTCGCGCGCAGCGAAGTGTCTTTTCCCGGGAACGCGCGTTGAAGTCTGGCGAGAATATCAGCGGATCACGTTTGTGTCCCTTCCAAATCCTTTATTTTCTTATTATCTATATCGTATCCCTAAAACCCTCGGCCAGGCACGGGATTGAGTGAGAACAGAAGATCACCACGGGAACCTCAGGTAAGAGTGATCACATTGTACCACCTTACACCCGTAGTAGAAACCATTCCCTTTAAATGACAAGCCCCTAGCTTTTCACTGCCACGTACCGTGGTTTCGTGGGTACAGATCTGATAGGATCCGGGAGTCCCAGCATTGTTCATGGGCCCCAGTGTTGCCTCCTGGCTTGGTATGCGCAGACCTGTATTTAATAACCTCATTATTTTGTTTAGAAAGAGTATTTTTTAATTTTAAAGCAACAATAGTTTGCAATAAAGATTTTCAGCATAATTTTTATGTTCGATTACGCTAGTATTACATTATCTGTAGGTCAATCCAGCTACGTATGCCTTTTTCATTCTCACATCGTTCAGAACATAATGGTTCTTAATGAACCGTGTAATTAATCCATAATATACTTCGAATATTTAATTAAGTACTCACACAAGCGGTCTTAATACTCAAACAGGGCGGCTGTTTGAGTATATATATTCACATAACCCACCATTAATAAACACACAACAGTAACCTCAAACAAATTCATTCGATAATCGATTCCCCACTCATATCGATTAACGAGTAAAGAATCGAAATTAGGCTTAACTGGCAGAACAACAAACGGAATTCTCGATTCGATAAAACTCCCCTTTATTACGGCATCGAGTCCGTTCTTTTATTTATTCGTATCGTAATTGGTGTTTGCTGTGGAAGCATTAATTAGAGATGAAATACGATATTTTTCGGCATTGTTTGCTGGGGTGGGCTTTGAGTGCAATTCCACTAGTGCAAATAAGCTTTGCCTGTGTGTATTGTTGGATAGGTTCTTGGGGTGGGTGACACACGTTGTGTCATGTTCGTGACATGTTATGATTATTGACGTTTACATTTGGGTTTTTGTATTTGATTTTGTGGGGTGCATTGTTGACTGATAAAAATACTGCTTTGTGTTTGACGTTATGGTACAAGTTTTTTTACTATAAATGATGGTAAACAATGTCTTATGCCTGAATAACCCTTCATATTTTACTTAACCATTTGGATTCAGCTACAATTGTCACAAAAGTGGATTTATAATAATTGGTAGTTCAAAAAAAAGCATTCAATATTCTCCCAAACTGAAATCCATTCATCATTCGCTGAAATGCAATATTATGACACTAATTGCTTAAGCTTTTCGAAATCTCCACATTTAAATTTGGAAGTCCCGTGTCGGGTGGAATAAAGCGGCATTGTAGCCGTGCCCTTATCTCGCAATTGCGCTGTCCATTGCCGATTTTAATTGCAAAATTATTGAGGCCTCATCTTTATTGCATTCGATTACAACTGCAGCCAGACCATGGAAATAATGGCACTAATAAAATCAGACAATTTGCTGTGATTCGTATATGTTTGTATGTCAAATTGTTTCGATAAACCCGATATTTAATTGGTTTGCGGCATAAATATTAAATTTAAAACATTGTGAACCGTAATGACGCTGTTACTGCTGTATATGCTTTTGAAATATTCATTTTAATAGCAATATTGTACATTCGGAATGTGGTAGAAGATTTTATCGACAGTTTCCCGAATAAAGTTCCATTATTCCAATAACGGTATTGGAAAGTTCAGGTACGAGTATATTTAAACACGCGAGAATTCAAAATGACATTCGGATTCGTGGAACGGTAAAACTAAAAGGAACATGATGTATGGATTTAGTTTGGACGAATTCACCCGTAGGGAAATATAGGAATTGGAATAGTCAATTTTAGATTGATTTTCCTTGTAATAACTTAGTTCTGCGGAAATACTTCCGTGTTTTTCTTAGTTTTATTTTGGTTACAAGTGACATTTCCGTGGTTATGTAGCTAGTATGTGGGGTTTTTTTTGGAAACACGTGTAAATCGAGTGATTTTTATTAACATTTCTGCATATTTTAACATGTCTCAAGTGGAGTGGCGCACGGTTGGCACAGTGGTTGAGTGATAGACTGCTGTGCTGCGTGTCGCGGGTTCGATTCCCGCACGGAACAAATATTTGTATGACCTACAGATAGTCGTTCCGGCTCTGGGTGTTTGTGTATAAGAGTTTATATGTTTGTAAACGCACCCACGGTACAGGACGAAATTCCTAGTGTGGGGCAACGTTTTTTTAAAAGAAAGAAAAGAGTTGGGTAGGGCACCTGGCTAGACGCGGCAATAACCGCTGAAGTAAGATTTTCATCGAATAGTGGCCAAGTTTGGCATATAGAAATCAAGGGCGTTCAAAAGCACGTTGGCTCAACGATATCAACTTAGTCGTGGGACTCGTGGGAAACACTTAAGTGATGAAGGCATGGAACTGGAAAGCATGATAGCGAGAAAACGCGGCCTATATCCAGCAGTGGGTGATTCCAGACTAATATGATAAAAAGGATGTTTCCTGGGTAGACAAATATAATTCTAATTAGTCGGTCAGTAAGATTATCAATAATAAATACAAAGATAAAACGCATCAAAGTTCAAGAGTGAGGGCTTGTGATGTCACTATGTCAGTTTAAAGTGTACTAACGGCGTGACGTCACACGATATATCAACGCATTTTATCGTCGTCACTTTATGTTTTCCTGTCAAAAGGAAATAATATTTTTTATTAACCTAACTGACGGAAAAGAAAATCAGTTAACATCCCTATTGAACAGGCTTTAAGATTCTAGTCGCTTCCTTTCCTTTATCTATATATTTCAAATTCGCCGCCAAAACGCACTCCGAAATCTGCAAGTGCCAAAGAGACATTAGCTCAACTCCGCCATCTGACGGCGGGTTACAAAAACATTTAGTAAGATCTCAATACGTAATAACGATCGTGAAATAAGACTAAATGGACAAGTGTGTTGATCACCCGACTCCATGCAGTGTTCCAAATATCCTGTAAGTACCATAATACCTCATTATATCCTTCAGCCTGTTTTTGTAGGAATAATTACTCCAAGCCACATCTTTGGTTTGTCGTGAAGCACATTCACCTATTATAACATTGGAATAATTTCCTTTGTTCGCGACAACTTTTCTTTCTGAGACCTTGTCGCTAGCCAGCCCCTACATCTAAGTTAAGCTAATAACATTAAATGAGGTTACTAATCCTAATTGTTAATTAGAAGCTAATTCATGCCATCGCATGTCGCCTTTGCATGTTGGTGTTAGTCCGAATTAAGCTCTCGTTTGTAAGTTGGCTAGGCTAATAAACTCATTATACTTCTCAGAGTTTTTTTTTTGTAAATCGTCGTCCTAATTCTTAATATACTAATAAATACCTATATTCTTAATCATTTTGGTAGTTGAGTGTATTGTTTGAGTTGTCGTTGGTCCATCATTTAGGGAGCCAAAACGCTTTCTTGAAAGCGGTTGCCATTTCAGCCATATCGGCTAGCAATTCCGTTCCGGTACCTACATGCTAAGCGCTCCAAAATGTGTGGTGTGCCAAATAAAGCTATCATGAATAAATATTAATATGATGGTTATTATCTTATACTTTAGTTTCAAATGGAAGGATAGCTTTCTTTTCCTTCAGTTGGTTTACAAAATAATAAAGCGGTTGGAAGGTAGACCGTTCCATTGCAGAATATAAAATGAAATATAGGTAAAACCACTTACCCTAGAATGATTCCCATCAACAAAGAACTCAGCCTCCGTCCTTCCCGCGCCTTGTCCAACCGCGGGTCCACCAAAGACATCGAGCGTTCCCGGAGCGGATCCGAGGGCGTCCGAACGACCGGACTCGGCGAACTGACGGACCGGGGCCGAAACACGACGACCGAGTCGGAAGAGCACGTACGCGCGGTCGTGGGATACACCTGGAGGCAAGCGAAAGTAGGAATTAGTAATAAAATTACAACTAAAGTCGTTTGGGTTTGACGCGACTGCTGAACATGGGGTTTTCCTGGGTAAGATGCCCTGGAACTTTTAACAAAGTGACATTATTATAGCGGTAGTGAAGTCCAAAATGTTTGACCGCAGTTAGACGACACGTAAGTTTTCTTGCAGCTGTAGGGCGAATGTGGATTCTTTTTATCAAATGACAATGCGAGAAAACTTATGTGTCGTCTAAATAAAAGTCTGAGACAGTACGAAGATGCGCGACGTGCATTTGTTACTTGTACAAGATATGTCTGTTTGTGAGCTGCTTACTTAATCTTTTAATTTAAATATTAGTGGTCAAATAAATACTGCGAATTTTGCTGTAAGAACGTGATTCGACCGCGTAGCAGCCGGACGGAATTCGTCTAATATAAACGCTCTTTCGACGAACAACATTTTCGACTTTTTGACAATCATTGTCGCTATCTATCTATCTATCAATCTACTGTGCTTAGCCCTCGGTTGGGTAAGAAGTAATTAAAAGATATATTACTTTTGTCATATTGTGTTAAAAATAACGTTAAAAACATATTATCCGGGAAAGCCGAGAAAAGGTATTTAAATAAAATTCCAATCTAGCCATAATTAAAGATTACTTCATATTACAGCTTTTAATATTCGACCTTAGGAATAATTTTTTTTATTTTTTTTTTTTTAAAAACGTTGCCCCACACTAGGAATTTCTTCCTGTATCGTAGGTGCGTTTACAATCATATAAACTCACATACACAACACCCAGAGCCGGAACAACTATCTGTAGGTCATACAAATATTTGTTCCGTGCGGGAATCGAACCCGCGACACGCAGCGCAGCAGTCAATCGCTCAACCACTGCGCCAACCGTGCGCCCAAATACTTTACCCAATTATATTGGGTAAAGTATTAACTTTACAAAATTTCGGTTCCGAGAAACGCTACGAAGGTCAAGGAAATTCTTCCATATTTCTTAGAAAAGCGAAGTCAATAGGATTGACACCCACGCGTATCGACAATGTTTTGATGTAGGCCAAGATGTCTATAATGATATTATTCAAAGCCCAGAATTATTAGGCAGTATCAAACAAAGGTTTTTAATTCTCTTGTCTAGAGTTAAACTGTAACCTGTCTTATGTGCATTATATATTTAAGGACCAAAAAAGAAACCCACAAACATACGTCCATACTACATGAAACCTAAAATCAATACCTACACTTTTTTTTGGGTCGTCGTGTAATAATATAGAAATCTTAGCAGACAGACATACAGGCCAAAAAAAAGAAATAAATACATTAAATCACCCTTTTTACCTTTTGTGCATGAAGTCTAAATAAATAAATAAGTACGCAATTATTACAAAAAACTTTTTTACAAAAAAATACAACCGACTTCCAAATAAAAATACTACAAAGTGAAAAATAACTTCAATTTCGGAAAACAGTGTTCTTGTTTTTGTTTCTTCGTTTTTTGACACCGACTTCCGAAATTAAAGTGTCTTTTCACTTTATAGTATTTTATTTTGAAGTCGGTTGTATTTTTTTGTAAAATAGATTTTATTTACACTTTTTTGCTGTGGTAAATATCCATAATGCCCACAGTTATGCCAGAGTAGATTACCCGAATAACATGAAACTTGAACCAAACCGTTGAAATTAGAGTGTACCAGAGTAGCATTGTTCACATCTGCGTATCCTTTAGAGCGTACAATAAAACGACATGCGATTGCAGCAATCCCTAGAGATTTGCCGTTATTTATTGAAAAGTTCTGTTTTATATCTCCAAATCTCTTGATCAAATTTAAATGGGACCACATGAGAAGCAACAGCTTTCAAATAAAAAAGAAGCATCGAAATCGGTTCACCTAGTAAAAAGTTCTGAGGTAACAAACATAAAATAAAATACCGTCGAATTGAGAAACTCCTACTTTTTAAAGTCGGTTAAAAATAAACAGATAGTAATAAAAGTCTTAATAATACTTAATTATTTCTAAAACAACCAATAAGGAAAAAAAACACGCTTTTATAAGCATCCAAATAAAAAGTACAAAGCCTAAAAATTAAAAATGTATTTATAAAACAAAATATTTGCGTTTGCCTTCGCTTTTACGGAACGGTATAACTTAATGAACTCTTATTAAATCGGGGATAAACTGCGAAAAAGGGTAACAAATTACTTCACAAACAGCTTCTTGGAAAAATATTATACGGGACTTGTTCGAGAATCTTCGTTAAGAATTTGACTTGAACCTTTTTCGGGTTTCGTAGATCAAATTGAAAAACTTATCGCGGTATTGTATTTTTTTGCCGTCTGCGTTTGTCTGTCATGATGAGTTTTACCCAGAAATCGCTACGTCTCGACATCTTAAGTGTTTATTATGAAGGTCTGGCAGGTCTGACAGGGTCTGGCATGAAAGCCTTATTGGTAAGCTTCCTTCATTCGGTCTGCCCAGTGGTCTGTGCGATTGGATCGCAAACTTCCTGAGGGACCGGTCCATTGGAGTGGTTATTGATGGCCGGTCGTCTGATTAACTGGGTATTAATACCGGGGTCCCTCAGGGTTCGGTACTCTCAGCAATCTGCTAAAACCCGGCACCTTTGGGTATGCGGACGACAGCACTGTTGCTGAGAGATACGTGTCCGACGCGCGTGCTACTGGATCTCTGATCCGGTCTCTTCGGAAGGCCACGGTTGGGCGCTTGAATCTGTCCTTGAAGGCAGTCTCCGAATGGGGCGATGTCAATCTGGTCAAGTTCAATGCTACTAAGACCCAGGCGTGTCTATTTTCCGCTAAACGGAGCCAATTCCACCCGGCTCCTTCTTTCCAAGGTGTGACCGTGCCGATAGCAGACCATCTTGAGCTTCTTGGCGTAACGTTGACATCGACACTCAATTTTGGCCCATACATTGAGACAAAAGCTCAACTGGCTGCCAAAAAGTTGGGGATCCTTGCGAAGGTGAGACGGTACTTCACGCCAGAATAGCTGCTTAAGTTGTATTAAGCGCAGGTTCGATCTTGCATGGAATACTGTTCTCATCTCTGGGACGGATCTGCCAAGTACCAGCTTGATGCACTAGAGTCGATCGAAAAACGGGCCAAGAGGCTCATTGGCAATGAGGCACTGGTTGGTTCAAAGCTCCAGAGCCTTGAACATCGTCGCCGAGTTGCCAGTTTGTCGGTTTTTTATCGGTTACATTTCGGGGAGTGTGCGATGGAATTGCATGATCTAATTCCACCTAGCCCGTTTCATCATCGGACTACAAGACGTACAGCGATACGCCATCGGTACATGGTGGACATCCCACCCATACGCACTAAACGTTTTGAAAATACTTTCATTATGCGAACAGCTAAGGAGTGGAATTCCCTGCCGGAGTCTGTGTTTTCCGATAGCTACAACCTTGGGGTTTTTAAGTCAAGAGTAAATAGGTTTCTTCTAGGCAAGCGTGTTACACCGTCGACCACATTGTCGCTTACCATCAGGTGAGATGGTGATCAAGCGCGAGCCAATCAATAGAAAAAAAAAAAATTGCATCAGTTTATAGTACAACGTTGCAATGGCTGCTGCATGCAAATGAGTTGTTTAAAGTTTATTCCTGTAACTTTATCTTGTCCTTCTAGAATAAACCGTAAAATAAACGTAATACGGAATAAAGTGACGATGGTAACAACTCCGACTTACGTGTCGTCAGTCGTGGGTTCGGTCAGAGTCGGTAGGCGCTTACTTTTTGTATATTATTTCAAAACGATGCAGGTAAACATCGTGAGGATACCGGCATGTCCTAAAACCAAAAAATCTAGGACATTATTGTGACATCCACCAACCCGCACAGGGCCCGCGTGTTGGATTAGGGCCCATTCCCCGTTCTCCTAAAGCCGGTGTCCCAGCAGTAAGAGCTTTAAAAGGCTAATGATGATGAAAGTGACAACTTCTACAATATCCAGAATAGTTATACATTTGCGAACATTTAGTTTGGCACGTTACAAGTTGGAGGTTGACTGGTATCGACCGAATTGTGCACAATTTGCACTAAACTAGAAGGAATGGAAAGAAGGAAAAGTGGCCTTTGCCTTGCCGTGACATAGAAAATGCTACGGTGCTATGGACTACAATAAGCTAAGGTATCTACCTATAGTACCGTACCTGTTTCGTCCCGATTCTTGGTATTTATTGCAACACCGTGTCGGTGGGCTGTCAACGATTTTGACAGCTGACACTACACAGTCGAAAGAGAAAATTTGTAACGTGAACACGCTGAAGTCGGGTCGAAACATATCTAATCGAGATGTGTTTCGCCCATTGTAAATGTAAATTGCGCCCACCGGTCGCCACCGGCGTTGTGGGGCGCAAGCGAAGGTGGTTTAGAATATATTTTCACGCGCAGCGAAGTGCTTTTGTGGGAAACGCGTGTATGTCTGCCTGGAAGCCGAAGCCCGGATCAGAACGCGTTGGTGGTCCCAATCCAATCATTGTCCTTTACTATATATATATTCTCCTATCCCTAACCTCACGGCACAAGATTGATTGACCCCCATGAGTCTACTACGGGAATCTAAGGTAAGTCCTATTGATACATCTTTTAGTCGTCCCACTTCCCACCTGTTAGATAGGTACTCGTACCAGGATATCTCCCAATAAGGAGCAAATCCCTGGCTTTCCACTTCCGCGAACCGCGGTGTCGTGGGGTACAGGTTCAAAGGGTCCAGGAGTCATAACGCCGCTATGGGCCTCGGCGTGAGCTCCTGGTATGGGATCCGAAGACCTGTATTTAACAGTACCTTACCTTCCTACGGTTTGCGAGACAAAAAAGGTGTTGTTAAAAGGCGGCATAACGCCTTGCCAGTCAACCTTTAACAGGGTAATGCAGAGTTAAAAATATAATAAAAGAAAAAAAAAATGAAAACGCAAGAAATACACTAAACTTCGCACTAAATCTTTTAATTACAGATTAACTTGTGATAACTTAAATGAAAGTGTACCTACTGCGTCTTGTATATTGACGAAGACAACGATAACGCACTTACAGCCTAATTAATTAAATTGAATTATGGCTGCGAGATAGTTGAAGCCTTAATTAAATAAATAGTTGCCGTGACAACTTAATTCGGTATATTATGACGAGGTATATAATCAACGTTAAAAGTAAATTATGGCTGTAAATAGTTTGCCAGTGTTTGGTTTTGAAAATATGTCAAACTTTTTGGAGAGGGTAAATTTTGAGACTTTTTTTGGAATGATAATTTCGATTCTCAACGAAAAAATGAGAACTCTATGAGAAAATTATATTATTGTGTGAGGAAGGAATTACTATAATGCTCGGACGGCGAGTAATGGGTAGCTCGCCGTCCGATAAGGACCAGGCCTAAGTCGACGGCGCGTTGTGTTCGACGCGCACCTCAAAGAGATGTCAGCAAAAGTGACAGAGCCCTCTAGGGCCGATGTTTCTCTGGGTCGCGGATAAATTTGAAAGAGATTTACCGCGGCCCTAGCACAACCAACTGAAGGAACACGGGTGGGTTTTATGTCAGTAAAATTCTGACACGCCTTCCCGCTTCACCCAGAGCGGGAAAAGTCATTGGATGACAACACAAGACAACCAAAAAAAAAATGTTATTATGCTAGATGAGTTTTAGGTTGGCTAGTAGATACAAATATCGAGAGAAGTAAAATATTTAAAAAAACGTGTTGCGCCGACCCCAATTAACATGGGACATGGGCAGGAAGATCATGATGTTTTTTTATGGTATGCAAAATATTTACCTACCAACTGCTCATGATGAAAACAATGCTTTTCAACATCCGAAGTGATTTGTTTGCAGTCAAAGTCGTACTGCAATAATTCTGACTAATTTATTTCATCAAAAAAAAAAGCACGGCGATTAAGCCGTGTTCAAGAAGAGTTATTACTGCAATCACTTTAAATACAAATCACCTACTCAAGAGTCATTAAACAAGAATAAATATAAAGTTAAAAAAAACAATACTGACTCAATACATGCAAAAAACAACAATGAATCGACAACCTTGCTCTAATTTTGAAAGTGGAAACACATAAACATTGATTTTCTTTTTCTTCGAAATTCAGAAGTAGGCTGGCAGTGTTTTTTAAGGTAAGTCTGCTCAAGAAAGATGACTTAGGAAAAAAATAAAAATTTATTATTTGAAAATGGAATTCGTCGCATAGTTCTTAGACTTATAAACTATGCATCGTTCGATTAGTGCAGGCTTGCCAACTTAGGGCTTTTGGCCCCAAATTTAGGGCGAAAATTTCCACGTAGGGCTCTTTTTAGGGCCCAAAAATATTTAGGGCTTTTTTTAGGGCCATAAATAATATTTCATGCATTACTAAAGAAACCAATTATTCCTTGAAATGCTGCAAAGTTTAATGATGACACGATTCATTTTAAAAGAGATGATAGATCATTCGTTACATTTACTCCATTGCCGAAAATGTTACAGTTTGTTTATTATAAACATTGTATAATGTATGACCCAAAGAACTCCGAAAGCTCAAATGAAACGCCAAGTTGGAACGTAAACGATTTATTTACAATTATTAACAATATGGATCTTTAATTTGTTATAATAAGTTCTAATACAAAGTAATTAAAACTAAGTAATATTTTATTTACCTTAGTAAAAAAGAGACAAAAAATTAAAAAAATAAATTGAATATGTACCCAATACAGGGTTTTTTTTGGGGCTTTTGAATATTGCATTTAGGGCTATTTAGGGCTATTTCATCTTGATCTTAGGGCTATTTATTTTTAGGAGTTGGTAACCCTGGATTAGTGTAAGAATACACTCGATCGATTTACTCAACGGATTTTGTTGTCACTATTATTTGTAGTATTTTCTCCGGAAGGTAGTACATAATACCTTATTTTAAAACTAGCCGGAAAGTCGTAAAAATGTGTGAAAGTAGAGCAAGTTATTCATATACATGGGCAGAATCAGTATTTAACATGTTTTCGCACCTTGCTGTTACACTCTGAGACAAGTACCTACATATAAATTGAAATGAATATTATTTCCAGTATAATCGGTTATGTTATGTCAGATGAATAATTTCGCCAAACATTTTATATCATTTAATTATATTCTGAACATGAAATAGGACGTTTCAGATATCCAAACATCACAAATATTATTTTACTTTTATTACCTTATCGCTCAACATTCGGGGTTCCGTACGACCAATTTAAAAACTGCATTTTTGACCATTTCGCGTTTGGCCTCTATATCACCTGATGGTAAGCGATGATGTGGAGATACACTTGCCTAGAAGTAAACTAAATGGTTTTTTTAAATAACAATTTTTAAATGACCTATATTTTTATAAGCACAACAAGTAAAAATTTAAAATTTAGTAAAACCGCCTCACTTTTTTTTATTTCATGCTACATAATTTATCTAGTAGTAGACGCGCTTCCATCGACAATCTATTACACACGGTATTATGACACAATATCTTGTGAAAACCTCCCGATTCAAACAGTTGGGCGTTTAAGCCCATAACTTTTGAACGGCTAAAGAGATTTTCTTCAAACATAGCTAAGAACACTTTCAATAAGGTTAGCAATCAAACAAAAAAAAAAAATCGGTTCATCCGTTTAGGAGCTGTGATGCCACAGACAGATACACAAATACACAAACACACGTCAAACTTATAACACTCCTCTTTTTCCATCAAGGGTTAAAAACAGCTATGCCGTGACAGACTGTCAAATATTCGTTTTATTAATTATTATTAACTGTTATTATGTTGACGTTAAAAAGTGCTGTTTAGTGACCCAATTTAAATAAATGATTAGACTTGAATTAGATTTTGAAAACATTAGGTAAGTTACGGGTAATATTACCCGCTTGCTTATGGAGCCGATCCGTACTATCAAACAACACAATAATAAGGAATTTAGATGTGAATGTGGCATTGTGTCTATTGTGTTCAATGTGGTTTTGTGCTCCGCATCCTGACACCTTCAATCAAGACGAACTAATGAACGCTGATGAGAGCGCTGTCGCGAAATCTTCAGTATGTTTTCATGGTAGGGAAGAACAGTAGAAGAAACAAGACATTATTGATTGCAACCATTTCAAGTTATTTAAATTATATTGACATTTTCATCAAAGATTTTTAAGTACGTATTTTTTTAGATTTTGTCTTCTTAATTGGATTAAAGGCATACACGACAGAAATACAACCTACTAAGAAATCAAAATTATAATAACAAATAAATAAAATTTACAAAAACCAGTTCATCATCGTCTGACTAGCCTTTCCCAACTATGTTGGGGTCAGCTTCCAATCTAACCAGAACCGGAACCGGTGTTTATTATTTTTCTTTTTCGTAACTGGTTAAAAAATCAGTTATGGTTTTTACATTACGTGTACGAGCAATAGAAAATGAGAATCCCAACTCTACAAATGAACCAAAACAAGACAAAACTACACATTAACACAAAAAAACACACGGAACCCTCGTACGAGTGATTCATACAACGATAGCACAGTAGCGTACTTGCCAACTGGCAAGCGTACAGCATTTGATAAACACTGCAATACGTAATTATGTACTCTGTTGTGTTCGGAGACAGGTGTATTTCTGGCCTATTGAGAGTTACTCAGCGAAGTATTTCGGATTTTACGGATTTGATTGTTCGAGTAGACAGCGTGAAATTGATATTTTGTGAGAAATTATTGGAGTTATTGATTAATAGATCCTGAGTTATCCGACTCAATCCTTGATAATTTTCTAGGAAGATACCTAGTTAGTCAAACAGTTGGAGGATATAAAGACTGTTCAACTCACAGGAGATAACTTTGCAATAGATACATAATTATGTACTCCGTTGTGTTCGGAGACAGGTGTATTTCTGGCCTATTGCGGGTTACTCAGCGAAGTATTTCGAATTTTACGGATTTGATTGCTTGAGTAGACAGCGTGAATTGAAATTGTCTGAGATTTTATTGGAGTTATTGAGTAATATATCCTGAGTTGTCTGACTCAGTCCTTGATAATTTTCTAGGAAGATACCTAGTTAGTAAAAAAGTTGGAGGATATAAAGAGTGTTCAACTCACAGGAGTTAATTTTGCAATAGATGCATAATTATGTGCTCCGTTGTGTTCGGAGACAGGTGTATTTCTGGCCTATTGAGGGTTACTCAGCGAAGTATTTCGGATTCTACGGATTTGATTGCTCGAGTAGATAGCGTGAAATTAAAATTTTCTGAGATTTTATTGGAGTTATTGAGTGATATATGCTGGCTTGTAGTCTGACTCACACTGCTACTTTGTTAGTAAAAAGCTATTCAATATAAAAAATAACTATTTCTGTATTTTTTTTTTCTATATAAAATTGGCTGGTTAAAAAGAATGTCAAACTCTTGCTAAGTGATTTGGATTAGTCGACTTTGGTTTCGTTCTGTCTCTATATATTAGGTAAAGTGTGCTGTATAAGTCGGTTCACTTGTGATTCAGGGTAAGAATTTTACTGAATGGACCGGCAGACCACAGAAACAGGCCGATAGACCATGTAAGTCCATGTTATGCCATAAAAATGTTACTCTTAATAACTGATTGGTCCTCAAAATAACTTTGCACCGACAAAAACAGAACGGAACGAGGAGATAATATCACATCATCACACTTATCACACTAGTATTATAAAGGCGATAGTTTGTGAGTGCGTGTGTGTGTTTGTATGTTTGTTACTTCTTCGCGCCCAAACGGCTGGACCAATTTTGATAATATTTAGTATGAAGGTAGTCTACATCCTGGATTAACACATAGAATACTTTTTATCCCGGGGATATGTTCCCTCGGGACAATTTTCGACATTCACGCGGGCGAAGCCGCTGATAGAAACTAGTAGAACATAAATCGACTATGAATTTGCGGTAAATACTTGCCACTCCATAATCCCACAGTGAACACAGTCTAATGTTATGAATTAAATTCTGTAGAAAGCGTCATCGCTACGCAAAAGGCCATTGAACTCCGTAGGTCGGTAAATACATATATTTTGCACATTAATTCTGGCTTGTAAAATAAATTGTGTGTGACGATTGACGTAGAGAATCACGGAGAGAGCTAACGACAAAAATACTTATGTTGTTAGTCAACAAGAAAATTCTATCTCTCTATTTATAAAAGGTAAATCAGATATCGCTGATCAGAAAATATTAAGTCGTTATGATTGGTTGGCCAAACAATAAGAAGATCAAAAAGTTAACATGGTCAGACACAATAGAACAATTGCCAAATTCCTGGACATAACTCATGTTAGTCCACGTATTTGACCATAATAAATAAAAGCTTAAATCTGATAATAATTCTTCTTTGTCCAACCCTCTTCCCAGTTCAGCTGGGGTCGGATCTCCTTGTACGTCTGCGCCAGAGAGCTCTGTTCTGGGTTGTCTGAGTGCTCAGGTTCTCCTTTAGGACCTCTTTCTGCATGTTTGACCACCAGGTGGAGGGTGGTCTTCCCCTTCCTCGAAGAAATAAATAAATAAAATAAAACTTTTGGCAAAGTCCTAATTTTGCCCCACTGCAGGTAACTTTATAATTAACATTAACATTATAAGCGGGATATTTAACATGTTTATTTTTTTTATGTTTTTTTTATATCCCACTTATAATGTTAATGACCATGACAGTTTAAAAACTTATAACTTTACAACTGTTTCTTTAAATACATAGGCCTTGTTATGAAATCAGCAAGTACAAAAATACTAACACAATATAAGGGCAAATATAATCAATAACCCAACATAGTCTATTCTTAGTGATATCAATCAATCTGCCTTTTTCCAACTATGTTGGGGTCGGCTTCCAGTCTAACCGGATTCAGTTGAGTACCAGTGTTTTACATGGAGCGACTGCCTATCTGACCTCCAAAACCCAGTAACTGGGTAACCCAGTACCCCTTGGCTAGACTGGTGTCAGATCTTAAGCTTCTGACTAATCGTAACGACTGTCAAAGATCTTCAAATGACAGCCGGGACCAACGGCTGAACGTGCTTGCCGAGGCACGGAGGAAACTCGGTATGTTGAAACGCTCACCCATGCAAGGACCGACCTCGTCAAGCTTTGCTTAACCTTGAAGATCGACCCGTGCGGCTGTTATTATTTAGCCACGAGCTCCTCCTATTCTTAGTCACATACGATATTAATTTATCCTCCATCAAATATTTCATTATTGCTATCCAAACATAAGGCTGTTTACACTCACGCATAGCACATAGCCTAACGATCGCAATTCAAAAGTTACTTTGTTTGATCTGTGATTATTTGGTTTTAGAATATTCATTATATTAGTACATTTTTCAATAAAGCTACACAATTAGTGATCCATTTACGATTTTATTTTAAAACTGGCACAACCAGCACAAAAGTACTCCGAACGTCTAAATTACATTTATCAGTAGCGATTCTATGAAGACATGGTCGTTAACTAAACATAATCAATAACCTAACATCGTCTATTCTTAGTCAACATACGACATTAATTTATCCTCCATCAAATATTTCATTATTGCTATCCAAACATAAGGCTGTTTACACACATGTATAGCACATAGCCTAACGATCGCAATTAAGGCCCGGCCCACCTTGAACTAATGGTTCTGTTTTGTCAGACCCAACGATTCATGGATAATACTTTTTTTTCTAGTAAAAATACTTTCTATTTAATGGTAACATTAATTTGGTGTGGTAATTTACGAAGGTATTAAGTAACAGGTGTTTTGTTAGTGCTTAGTTGATTTATACTACAGTTAATATTTTAGTGAATTTCAGAATGTATTTTCTCTGAGAAAATAAAAATAAGTCTGGTTTTCTCAAAGCGATTATAGTAAAGCTTCAAATTATTAACTGAAACCTTGTTTTGTGTGATTCTTAAGAAAGTAAATTCTCTTTTCATATACTTTCATTATGTTTTATTCACGTGACCTATTTATCTGCTTCGAGCATGAGGTACTGCTTTTTTTTTATTGTGCGATATTCCATCTAATGAACGGGAGAAGTCCCGCTCTGGGTGGAACGGTGTCAGACTTTTACTGATTAAAACCCATCCGAGTTCCTCCAGTTTCTTGTGCCAGGGTCGCGGTAACTCTCTTTCAAATTTATCCGCGACCCAGACAGGCATCGGCTCTAACGGACCCCGTCAGTTTTTGCTGAAATCTCCATGAGGCGCGCGTGGAACACTACGCGCCGTCGACTCGGGCCTGGTCCTTATCGAACGGCGAGCTACCCATTAATCGCCGTCCACAAGCCCGGAGCTATGGTGGCCGGGAATCGGCTTGCGACTCCTGACGCTCAGGGCGTCTCCTACGGAAGCATGAGGTCCTGGGTTCGACTCCCGGGTCAGGAAATCTGTTGTTGGGTTTTCCTATCTAGAATTTCTCAGTAGCAGCCCCGAGTTCGGATTTGTACCCTGTTGATGGGAAAAGGCTCGCTCCCTTATTACATGGGACTAATAATATAAATAGTGAATATGGGTTTACTGCATGGACCTCTGCCTTACCTTTCGACGAATACAGGATTAGATGTTATTAAATATATTGTGTACATGATCTCTTATACTTTCTTTCTGAGAGCAGTGGTGGCTCAGTGGTATCGGCCGCGACTTACAAGTTGTAGGTCGAGGGTGCGAGCCCAGGCAGGTGCTTTACTTTCTCTTAAGGTGATATATACGCCCCAATGTAACGCAGTACTGGCCGTGCGCCCGCTCAATGCTAAAATATCAAAATTGAATCTCCTTTTGAACAGTTTTGTTTGCAAAATATTATTTGATTTACATATGCTATGTTAGGTAAAAAGAAATTCCAGCCATCAATTTTTCTGTATAAAATTATTTTTAAACATCCAAGTCGTTTTGGAGGAGTTTCCAAAAGTTGCGAAAAATATCGTGTTGTTAATTATTTTTTTAAAGCAAAACTATTAGTTACACGAAAAAACCTTGTGTTCAAAATTATGTACATGAATCAATAGTAAATATATATGTTTTGCAAACCTTTTAACCTAGCCGTTACTGAGGAGTATGCTTTAGAAAGTAACCGTTTTACGGCACTAAAGCGTATGTAGGCCCAGAGCCTACATACGCTTTAGTGCCGTAAAACGGAAAAAAATATATATTTATTATTGATTCATGTACATAATTTGGAACACAAGGTTTTTTCGTATAACTAATAGTTTTGCTTTAAAAAAATTATTAACAACACGATATTTTTTCGCAACTTTTGGAAACTCCTCCAAAACGACTTGGATGTTTTAAAATATTTTTATACAGAAAAATTGATGGCTGGAATTACTTCATACCTAACATAGCATATGTAAATCAAATAATATTTTGCAAACAAAACTGTTCAAAAGGAGGTTCAATTTTGATATTTTGGCACTGAGCGGGCGCACGGCCAGTACTGCGTTACATTGGGGCGTATATATCACCTTAAAACGGTGAAGGAAAACATCGTGATGAAACCGGCATGTCCTAGAAACAAAAATTCGAAGACATGTGACATCCATCAACCAGCATTGGGCCCGCGTGGTGGATGACGGCCCATTCCCTCTCACAGAGAGGAGGCCGGCGTCCCAGCAGTGGGAACATTAATAAGCTGATGATGATGATAACATTTTTGGGCGCACGGTTGGCGCAGTGGTTGAGCGATTGCCTGCTACGCTGCGTGTCGCGGGTTCGATTCCCGCACGGAACAAATATTTGTATGACCTACAGATAGTTGTTCCGGCTCTGTTTGTTTTTGTATGTGAGTTTATATGTTTGTAAACGCACCCACGATACATAAAGAAATTCCTAGTGTTGGGCAAAGTATTAAAAAAACAAAAAACATTATTTCTAACTCTCTCGCGATCTATAAAATAATGTAGCTAATCTCTGATGTTTTATTTCGTAGACTAAACTGACATTTGGGGGGTTAAATAAAAAGAGTATCGTATCCTGAGTGATCGAAAGTTGATCAAAAATCTTACCAACATTTTTTAAGAATCTAGCGGCTTCTACTCATTTATGTCAGGCTTCTTTATATCGATAGCATATATTTTATTGTTGTCATCTTAATTATTACAATATTAATTCGTATTAGTATTGTGTATTAATTCAGTTTTATTTAAATATATTACGTTTATATTCATAAAACATTTATTTACACGAATTAGTAAAATTAATTGAAGAGTCATGTCATTTCGATTCTATGAATTACTTGTGATTGAGCCTTACCTACAACACTACGCTCGGCACTTGCAACATTTAAAAAAAATAAGATAATTGGCAGCTGTCAGTTTTGTCTATGATATTAAAAATCACAGTATAAGTTGTGATAGGTATGCATTCAAGCGAAACAGATAAATTGGCACCAAAATTTTAGTCAAATAAAGAATAAAAGCTGTGACTACGAGAAACTTTCAGTTATGCGAATTTACATTCACAACAAGATAAATTTGTGTTTGACAAAGTTATCTTGTCAACAAGATTATAAATGGAGAAACACGCCAACATGACTTACATTTTCAACACACAACTTTATCTTACATCCACAGATACATTAATGTGTTAGATATGCCCGGGAAATAAATCAGGTATTAAGTGGACATATTGGCAGAGAGCTCCGACTGAATTTCCTTAGTAAAAGTCATAATACGAGGTTTGGCTCTCGTCTATTTCCTTTTCCAATATTGGACCAATTTAAAAGACTTGAATTGAAAAAGTAAGTTACGCCCCTATGTTTTCCTTTTTTCATTTATATTTGTCAAATTTGTACTCTGAACCTCTGTTGACAGCGCAATTTTGAGCATTTTTTGAGGGTTCTAGTGCTTCTAAAGATAATGTATCATCAAAAAAGAAAACATAGGGGCATAGTATATATCTTACTTTGCCTGTTTATGGAATATCTTTTAAATTGGTCCTATATTGGAGGAGGAAATAGACGAGAGCCAAACCACGAATTATGACTTTTTACTTTGGAAATTCAAATGGCGCTGTCTGCCCATATTTCCTCTTAACATTATTTTCTACTGAAGTGACTAAAAACATCCCTTCCTTTTTCCATTATCTCTCATACGGTCTTTCTAATTTTATCGTACCACTGTTAGTGTAGCTTAGTGTTCATAGATATGCACACAAGCGAAACAGATGAATTGGCGCCAAGATTTTAGATCAGTAAAGAAAAAGTTGTTAGTAAAAGAAAGTTTCATTTAAGCGAATTAAAATCGAGCAACACGACAAACTTGTGTTTGACAAAGTTATCTTGTCAACAAGGCCTAACAAGATCATGAATAAATTAACATGGTAACACGACGTACATTTTCAACACACAACTTTATCCTTTAATATACACAGACACATAAATGCTTAAAATCTCCATTCATATAATACATGGTACATGTACATGGCCCATACGCACTAGACGTTTTGAGAATACTTTTATAATGCGTACAGCTAAGGAGGGGAATTCCCTGCCAGAGTCTGTGTTTCCCGATAGCTACAATCTAGGGGTCTTTAAGTCAAGAGTGAATAGGTTACTTCTAGGCAACCACTTCACCGTCGATCACATTATTGCTTACCATCAGGTGAGATAGTGGTCAAGCGCGAGCCTAGTTTAAATAATAAAAATACTATACTCACATGATCACTCTATTTTCTTTCTAACTCTTACGTATCACAGTTCGGTTTATATACTTACGGATATAATCGAAATAGATAAATTGGCGCAAATATTTTAGTTCAGTAAAGAAAAAAGTTGTATCTATGACCAACTTTCAGTTATTTGAATTGGAATCGAGCAACGAGACAAACTTGCGTTTGACAAACTTATCTTGTCAACAACCCCTAACAATATCATAAATAGATAAACACGCCAACACGACGTACATTTTCAACACACAACTTTATCTTACTGTAACACACACAACCAATGGCACGCGACGAAATAATTCGGGCACGCCTATACAAATTAACGAATCTATGTACTCTAACCTAATATAAGATGCAGCATTTAATTTGCAACAGGAGAAATCATAGTAACTTTTATTTAAATTTAAACTTACGAGTGTCGAGTGGTTTTAAAAACAGAATTTTAAGTGTATAGTATTTTTTTTTTCTATACAACTAGTTAAATCTAACAGTTAACATTCTGTGAAGGCACGTTATCACCACATCATCATCTGCCTAGCCTTTTCCCAACTATATTGGGGTCGGCTTCCAGTCTAACCGGATTCAGCTGAGTACCAGTGTTTTACATGGAGCGACTGCTTATCTGACCTCCACAACCCAGTAACTGGGTAACAGCGGTACCCCTTGGATAGACTGGTGTCAGATCTCAAGCTTCTGACTACTCGTAACGATTGTCTGATTGATCTTCAAATGACAGCCGGGACCAACGGCTTAACGTGCTTACCGAGGCACGGAGGCAACTCGGTATGTTGAAATGGTCACCCATCCACGGCCCGACCTCGTCAAGCGTTGCTTAACCTTGAAGATCGACCCGTGCGGCTGTTATTATTTAGCCACGAGCTCCTCGTACGCACGCACGTTATCACCACATTGGACTTAATAATATGATTAAAATCTTTTTTACAAACAAATACAACCTTCCAAATAAAAACACTACAAAGTGAAAAATAACTTGACTTTCGGAAGGTGGTGTCAAAAAACATAGTAACGAAAAAAGGAACGCCGACTCCGAATTTGGTTGATTTTTTTAAATAAAGATAGATATTTTAGATAAAGGACAAGTTTTATAGTAAGATACCTATAATACCCACAGTGATGCCATAATAAATTACCCGAATAACATGTAACTTGGAGATAACCGGTGGCATTAGAGTTAATACCCGTTTAGAGCATACTGACGTGATAGTATTAACATACTATATATTTTTACACCATTTCATAACTGAAATGGTGTAAAAAATAAAGAGACATGTAGGTAGTATATGTTATTGTTGTTTGATTTATTTCTCGTCTTTACTATACTCCATTTGCGATAACATTAGACGTTTAAATTAGCCCATTTTACAGCCCGTTCAACCGATTTTGACTTCTATTGCGTTGGTGATACGACAAATGGTAGCTGTAGTAAACAGTTGGTTTTGGTAATAGGTTTATGCTTTTTATGTCATCCTTATATTTACGGGATAGAACTCAAAATCGGTTGAACGGACTGTAAAAAGATTTGGAAACATGTCTAATGTTATTTCAAATGGAGTTTAACTTAATTTAAGTACTACTAATACTATTGTTAAGGGTTTAGCATAAGCATGTTATTATAATGTATGTCGTTTTGTGACAAATAAACACTTTTTCTTCCTTCTTTCTTTCTTTTCTTTCTATTGCAGCAATCCCGAGAGATTTTCCGTCATGTATTAAAGATTTCTGTGGTATATCACCGAAGTTCTTCATCAAATTTTTACTAAATTTAAAGGGGACCATTTTGAAATAAATTCCTATTGAACAAAAAAAGAAATTTGCAAATTCGTTTATGTATGATGGAGATATGGCCGAAAATAAAAAATATATATATATAAACATCTGAATTGAGAACCTCCTCCTTTTTGGGCCGTCGGTTAAAAATGGCACGGTCCTAAATATTATACAAGCTTGGCAACCCTGTCCTATAACAGCCACAGACACATAAATGCGTTAGATTTGATGCCCAGGGATTAAAACAGGTATTATACGAGATGAATTCCACCTCGTATATTAATACTGCACAGGTGCATAAGCGCTTAACACGCAGCCACAAATGCACCTGCCAAGCGTGATCATGATTAGTTTGGTCTATTTGTTTTATTGGTCTGTAGAAATAGATGGTGGAATATTTTGATAGGATTAATTTCTATTAGTGATGCGTAACTATTGTGATTGATAAACTGTGCTATTATTTAATCTTTGCTCATGCGTAGGAGTTCAGAATTTCAAAAGAATTTATTCTTCGTTTGGCCCGCTGAGTTTGGTCCTACATAAAAAAATCCTGGGTCGTCCCAAACAATATGCTATTTTCGTCCCAAAATATAATTTTCATTATTTTATTCCTGCTTCGTCCTATTTTATATCTTATTTAATAATTTAATCTTTAATTGTTGGTCGGTAATTTTTTCAGTAATTTTAATTATCATGTTTATATATTGTTTATTATACAGAACAGTCAGACTGTTATAGATAAAATGATTATGATACAATTTCTTTGATTTTGATTGTGATACTGGATAATAAAGTTGATTTAAATACCTACATGTCTAGTTATTGAATGTATTGTTTTATTATTTAATTATTCTTGAAAAATGTCAAATAAGTACTTTATTTTTTTTGTTGACTGTACCTTTAAAGTAATTGTTATTTGGGACGAAGCACAACTTCAATAGTGATATGGGACGAACTAAGTTTTTTTTTGGAATGTGGGTCAAAACTTCAGGACGAACGAAGAATAAATCTTCAAAAGTTCAAACCCAGTGTTTTCATTAGTGTTATTTATAACTTGACCCTGGTTTCTCTAACTACCACTTGTCATATTTACATACATCTAGCGTAGGTACTCAGGGATAGACCGTGAATTAGTTGGGCCTTGGGCTAACTAACACTACTTGGGAGCCTACCACGAAATCCTAAACTAGCTAAGCGGCTTAAACTACCCTAATTAATAATTAAACTAATTGATAACTCGTAGCTAAATAATAACAGCCAAACGCGTCGATTTTAACGAGGTCGGTCCGTGGATGGGTGACCATTTCAACATACCGAGTTTCCTCCGTGCCTCAGAAAGTACGTTAATCCGTTGGTTCCGGCTGACATTTGTAGATCTTTGGCAGTCGTTACGACTAGTCAGAAGCTTGAGATCTGACACCAGTCTATCCAAGGGGTACCGTGTTATCCAGTTACTGGGTTGTGGAGATCAGATAGGCAGTCGCTCCATGTAAAACACTGGTACTCAGCTGAATCCGGTTAGACTGGAAGCCGACCCCAACATATTTGGGAAAAGGTTAGGCAGATTGTTTAATAACTTGGCAAAAATATGTTTTACTCGTAAATGTTGAAGGTATTCTCTGAAACTAGTGATCCGGTTTCATAAATTATTTCACTGTTAAAAAGCTACACTATTCCTGGGTGTCAGAGGATATTTTTATGCCAGCAAAATGTTCAGTTCTTGTGAGACAGGACTCGGTAATACAGCCGTGATTTTGATTACAGGAAGAAGTTTACACACGCTGAGATACTAAATTAGAGGCCAACCTTTTTAGACACATTTGTAAGAGATTTTATTTAATCTCTATTAAATAAAATCAGAACCGTTAGTTTAATATTCTATTACCATCCCGAACCAATAGTCTATAAAAATCCAAATTACCTGATCAAAGCCTAAAGAAATCGTGTTTAACGATTATTAGAAGGACTTTTTGCCGACCAAATTATAGAATGGAGTCGGAGTCCAAAATCGAGGTATTTTTTACCTTTTGGGCTTCGAGGGCAAATTTTTATCTAAATTTAAAACCAAAAATCTCCTTTTGGCTTCGACGCCGTCGGGTAGAAAGAGAGCTCCGTGAAGAAGGTTCAACTTGCTGGAATGGCTGACTAAACCATCTTTCTCGTGGAAAGTTATATATAAGTGCGAGCACTGATTGTGGTTTCTATCTCCGAGTCATCTGAATTAGTGGCTAGCAGTTATGTAATCATCATATACATTGCATATTGTCTTGTGATCAACACTGAAAATGAGAGCACGAACCAACTAAACCAAATTAGAATAATAAAACAAAAGAAGCTCGGAATAAAACCGCGTAAAATAAACATCAATTGTGATAATGAGAAATAGTTGACGTAAGCGCGGTCAAACAATCGAATGTGTGGGTAGACGGTAAAATGACGAATGTGTAACCGAGGGTTACTGTTATTGTCTCTTCGTTTTGTGGTTATCGTGGTGACGTTTGTATTTCGTTTGCTTTGCTGGAATCAGCTTTTGGGTGTGGTATTTATTATAAGTATAAAGATGTGGCCTTGAATGGGGTTGTGCTAACTACTTTGGGTTGATATTGGACAAGTTTACGTAGATATTATGTGCATTTTATAACCTTTATCAACAGATGTCATCTAAAGTCGACACTGGCACAGCAGCTGAAACTTATTATGAGAAGAGATCATACTTTCACTAAAATCTCATTTTTAAATTGAATTTATGGTCAACTTGTTAATAACTTTACCTATTACTGATATACGACGTTTAATAGTAGTTTATGCAACGGTCATATAATAGGGTTTATTAAAACACGAGTGTGGGTTTATCACACGAGTATTTGAATACCGAATTATATGCCGTTGCATATACACTATTTTATCTTCACTTAGTTGAAATAAAACAAAAGTGGAAATGAAAAAAATATGTGGTATGGCAGGAGTAGATAAATTACTTTACCACAACAGATTACTGAAAAACGGCATCCAATATCAAGTAACAAAAGTAAAGTTTCATTCTGGATATATTGAAACTAGGTTATTAGAAACCGTAGGCGATATTTTCTTCTTCTAGGAAAACTTTGATTGGCACAATGCCTACACTGAAACATAATACAAGAGCCATACAACGCCAGTACATACAAACGCAGCACCAGACTGCACTAAGCACTACAGAAATAGGAAACCGACTGTTAAGCCGGTTGTCGATTTGTCTTGGAGATTCTCCCCAATTATCCACGCCGGTCACCTGAGTCGGTGCCAAGGTGTGAGTAATGGCGCCAGTCGCTAGCTGACACATGTGATGTATTTTTAGATATACTACGAATGCTCGTAGTTTTGTATATAGTGGGGAATGTGATGACAGCGGTTTTATGAGAGGAGTGATTGTTATTCGGGATAGGTACAGGTTGAATAATATTGTGAAAAATCTGTGTGGTTTTCCACTCTATATATTTGTTATTTTATTAATTTAGGTAATGTGTGATTTTAGGAAGAAGCTTGTATTTATTTACACATTTAACAAGGTATGAAAATTATATTCTGTACATTTTTGTCTTAACACGTATGTTGATTATCATATTAGAGCAACTCTACTATTATTTATTCTGTGGAAACAATGTCACGATGACGCGTGACAATCTGAAACATTTTGAAGTCCTGTGTTATATAGCATAAGCAGAGTTTTTTAACGTACTCACTCGTGATAACGTAAACGATCTCTTATGTCAAATAGTTTACAAAAAAAAGATGTTTCTTCTTACCGTCCCCAGACGGTGCTTATCCAGTTAATAAAATACACATAGTTACAATACAAATTAATGTATAAAATGTTACAATAAAATACCGCCACACATTCTAGAATTGAATGAGACGAAATTTAAAACTTGTATAAAACGCACACTATGCAGGCAGGCATATTATAGGTTGGGGGATTACATCGCTGATAAAAATGCTTGGCCCAACGCTATTCCAGCTCCACAGCCACTAGGGCACAAAAACAAGTGATAAGCAGAAAAGTTCTGAAGTATTGTTGGACCTGCTGAAGACTGTACGAATAATTATAATGTATATTTGTGTTGTATAAACTCAATTTATTTTTTGGATTATATAACTGCACAGCACATATGTGAGTACTATGTACCAACTGTAAATCTACCATTTACTGTACCTATGTGTCGTTCGTTGACTTCAGTGTGCCCCGGCAGTTGAGTGTGTCATGCTCTCTCTAATGTCTCTCTGATGGTGGCACATGTGTTGGATCATTCGGTTCCCTTCATGATGGTTGAGCTGAGTGGTGCCGATCCATGTGTCATGTTCGTGAACGGGCGCCGTCAGTTGGGATTGGTCATATCTTAGCTGCCTCCGCATGTTTTTAATTATCTATTTATTGTATTTTTAATTGTTTGTTTTACTCTAGACGCTTTTAAGTGCGTTTTTTTTTTTTTACATCGTTCTCACATATGTGTATTTTTCCTACAAGATTATTGTAACCAAATACTTGTAAAACACATTTTTGTTTTTTTAAAAAGAGTAAGTTTGGAGTTTCTTGTCCGTTCTTCTCCATAACAAGCTACATTTCCGAATGGACGGTAGAATCAATTATTATTACATTTAATTTTTATTTTTGACGTTCGAAAGTGCCGCTTAATGGCCTAATTGAATAAAGAAATTTTGATTTTGATTTTGATTTTGATTTTTTAATGTTTACGGTAACGTGAATGAGCCTGAGTAAAAACTCGCACTAAGGCCTCTGATAATCTTTTCTATTGAGAGAATGTCATTATGTCTACATTCCCAATTATTACATTCACCAACATTCTCAGCCACTGCGAACTTCAAGTTAAAGAAGTTTTTGATTACTTGGCTAACTTAGAATTTGATAAAGGTCCAGGGCCTGATTCAATCCCTCCTCTCTTCCTTAGAAAGTGTGCAGCGAACGTGGCTGATCCTCTGACTAGAATTTTTAACTATTATTTGTCCCAGGGCATTTTTCCTGATCAATGGAAAATAGCGCACATCACGCCAATTTTTAAATCTGGTAGTATTGATGATGTTGCAAATTACAGACCGGTTTCAATTCTTTCCACATGTGGTAAAATTATTGAATCACTTGTTCAGAGAAAGATGTTTTCTTATTTATAAATGTTACTTAACACGTAGGTATGTTGTTTCTGTCCCTGTTGTTCAACTGTCAAACTATAAGTGATGGAACATGTCTAAGCAAAGACCTTATACTTCTTACTACGAAATACGTATAAGGTCTTTGTGTCTAAGTCAATGCACGTCCTAAGTAGACTGACCAAAGATACCAAGTCCTATATTAATTTGGATTATTGTTATTATATTTTTTTTTCTTTTGTTTTTGGATATCCGTTGTCAATTATTGAGATATAGTTATTTACCAGTATTTTTAATCGGGCTTTTGTATGGTGTTGTCTCTATTATTCTCCTTCACCAGGTGGACCGATGACTTGGTGAAAGTTGCGGAACGCACGGGATCAGTCAATGTGGCGACGCTTGGGGATGGCCCATGTCCAGAAGTGGACGTCTTTCGGCTGATATGATGAGGTCCTTTTTGTATTACTTTCTACACAATGTATATTGTTAAGAAATAAATGACTTCTGACTTCCAAGTAATGTCCTCCAACTCGACCCGACCTCGAATTTTAGTTTTATAAGAGAAATTAATCAAGGTTTCTTCCATTGTAATGGCGACTAAATCGAATTGTAATCCGTCAAAATGAAAAACAACGCATAATCTCAAATATTTTTGCTGAAATGCTTCACCAAAACGCTAATGTGCAGCATTTTCCTCAAAGATAATGACAGAAATAACTTCCCTTCTTAAAACAATACGCTAGTGACATTCCAAAACACATTGTAATTACAGTTTCCCATTACGGAACATCTTGGAGCCTTCCAACCTTTGATCTATACTCATCAACGTATCTAATGTCAAAGAGAGTATGGTTCCGGTGGGAGCTAAGCGAGGAATGAACTTGATGAGGAAAACTGCGAACCCAAAGGTGAAGGTAGCGTGACGTATAGGCGACTTATGGATAGAAAGACGTATGGAACGGTCACTCAAGCAATATGTCTCCAATTTGCCCACAGGTAGAACTTTGGCCTAGATTTTGTAAAAGAAAGGCAAGAACTTAATAAAGCTAATATTTGAAAAAGGTTGTAGCGTTAAGTGAAGCTCTGATGAGCTTAACGTAGCCACGTTAAATAATTATAAACTAAAATTAATAAAAAGGATATTTAGAATAAAAGTAAGGTCCGGCTTTGAACGACGTGGGCAGCTAACCAGGCAACAGGTGGGGCAGGCAGTTGTGGCACGGTGTGATGGGACGGGCAGGATGACGTCGTATGCCCTAGGAAGGCAATCAGCAGGCAATCGGGCAGGTACGTAAATGAGTAGGCGGCAGGAATCTGCGCGTGCTGAAACGGGCGCGCTGTGGCCGCGCGAGTCTGAAGACTTGTCTGCTACAGCTCATACACCAAGTGTGTGAAGGTTGTAGATACTCCAAATAAAAATAAAGAGTTCAATAATATAATTTTAATGAACTACAACGAATATTGACAAGCAAAAAAAAAAAAAAAGAGACAAAAAAACAAAACTATAATAATTTAAGACTAAAGTGGCCTATCTAAAAATCTAAGAAAGAAGGTTGACTATGAAACTAAATAGTTCCAACACTTCCCCTACTTCTGAATAGGTAATAGGCCATCATAAATGTTATACTAAACCTAAACCTTTTGTTAAACACAGATGTCTTTGCTTAGATAAAAACTTAGTTAAAACATCAGCCTTCATTTCATTTGTGGGTACATATTCTATACTGATAATATCACTGGCAACAGTATCCCTTATAAAATGATGTCTTACATCAATGTGTTTTGTTCGTGAGTGATGAATGTTGTTTTTTGTTAGCATTTGAGCTCCCTGATTATCGCTGTAAATACAGACACCATTGTCCAAACCAAACACTTCCTTCAATAAGTTTTTGAGATATATTGATTCTTTTGCAGCATCACTAAGAGCCATATATTCGGCCTCAGTCGTTGACAAGGCGACTGTGCGCTGTTTACGAGATTCCCACGAAATAGGTCCATTTAAGTAAAATACATATCCAGTGTAGGATCTCCGGTCATTTAGACATGCGCCATAATCTGCATCAGTATATCCCGTAAGTGCGAGTGTATTTTTCTTCTGGTATTTAAGTTTAAGATTTATTGTCCCTTTCAAATAACGTAGAACTCTTTTTGCTGCATTCCAGTGAATTGTGCCAAAGTTACTGTTAAACTGGCTTAACACGCTTACAGCATGTGTAATGTCTGGCCTAGTTCCTACAGACAGATACATTAGAGATCCAACCAGTCTTTGATAAGGTAAATGTTGAGCACTCTCTTTCTCTTCATTTGAGGGATTCACTAATTTCAGATTAGGATCACCGGGAGTAGTAGCAGGTTTTGCATCAGTCATTGCAAAATTATCTAGTACTTTTTTAATGTATTCTTCCTGATCAATGGTTATTCCATTATCCTCTTGAATGATCCTCATTCCTAAGAAATGTTTTAAATTGCCCAAATCCTTGACCTTAAAGAATTGTTTAATATTATTTTTAAAGTTTTCTTTCATGTCAGCATTATTGCTGAGAATGCAAAAATCGTCAACAAAGATTGCGACAATTAAAATGCAAGTACCTTTAACTTTATAATATAGACAATGATCATGTTCAGACCTTTTCATTCCAAGTTGCAACATTGCTTCGTTAAGTTTCAGGTTCCACTGTCTAGGCGCTTGTTTCAGGCCGTAAAGTGCTTTCTTTAACTGGCATACTTTCCCCTTGTTGCACTCTTTGGTGAAACCCTCAGGTTGTTCCATAAAAATTTCTTCATTTAGATCACCGTTGAGAAACGCAGTTTCAACATCCATTTGATCCATTTTAATGTTCCATTGTGCTGCGAAAGCGAGTAGTAATCTTACCGTTGAGAGACGTGCGACAGGTGCGAATGTTTCATCATAATCTATGCCATAAGTTTGAGTAAAACCTTTGGCTACTAATCGCGCTTTATAGCGTACGTTTTCCCCGTTTTCATTTTTCTTAATCTTGAATACCCATTTACAACGAACAATTTTCCTATCTTTAGGTCTATCAACAAGGATCCAAGTCTCATTATTAACAAGTGAGTCATATTCACTCAGAAGAGCTTCTTGCCATTTATTTTTATCATCAGAATAAATAGCTTCCTTATAATTTGAAGGAATATCATCTTCTACAGCTTTGTACAGAACTATATCTTCTGGCCACTTTTTCGGGATTCTGTTTCTCAATGGATATCTCCTAACAAGTTGAGAAACTTGATTGTTTGTATTATCTGAAATCTCTGCAACACTGTCATGAAATTCCTCATCAATGTTGTCATTTTCAGGTATATTAAGTTCTGTGAGCTGTGTTAAAGGTTCAGTCATAATTTTGTTGGCTTCTCCTTCAGTTGGTATATTTTCAAAATTTTCTTGAATTATATTAGGAATGAATTCTGATAATTGAGTTCCAACTTTATCAACAATATTATTTTGATAAGTAGACTTTGATTTGAATAGAAAATCGTTTTCAAAAAATTTGGCATCTCTTGTCCTGATAAGAATTTTTGGATGTTCGGGATCAACTACTCTGTATCCCTTAGTTTCAGTACAATAACCTACAAATATGCATAGTTTGGCCTTAGCATCAAATTTCTTTCGAAGATTGTTTGGTATGTGCGCATATACTCTGCATCCAAAAATACGTAGATGAGAAAGATTCACTTTTCGTCCAGTCCAGATTTCTTCAGGGGTTTTCCCTCTAATTGCCTTAGTAGGTAAGCGATTTTTTAAGTAAGTCGCTGTATTAATGGCTTCTCCCCAATAAGTCTTAGGTAGATAAGATTCTGAAAGCATAGATCTTGCTTTCTCAACTAAAGTTCTGTTGACCCGTTCAGCTAAACCATTTTGCTCTGGATTGTAAGGTACAGTCGTTTGGTGAACTATACCGGATTGTTTCAAAATTTCTTTCATTTCGGAATTCAAATATTCACCACCGTTGTCAGAACGTAAAATTTTTATCTTTTTATCAGTTTGGTTCTCGACTAAGTTTTTAAATTCGCGAAACTTTTCTACAACTTCTGATTTTTGTTTTATTAGGTAGGTAAATGTTTTTCTAGAAAAATCGTCAGTGAAAGTCACGAAATATGAAGCACCTCCCAAAGATTGAGTACTCATAGGTCCGCAAACGTCACTGTGAATAATTTCCAGTAAATTTGACGATTTTGAATCCGACATTTTGAAAGGTTGCTTTGAAAGTTTACCTTCCACGCAAGCAATGCAGTTATCTTTAATAGATCCAGCAGGTTTTGGATACTTGACCCCATAAGCTAAGTGTAATCTTAGTAATTCCATACATCTGAAGTTCAGATGACCAAGACGCTTGTGCCATAAATCAGCTGAATTATCTTTAACTTCTGTTAAATTCGCCTGAGCAATAGGTAAATCAAGTTTGTACATACCATTGACGTTTGAGGCTGTGTATAAAACTTTTCCGTATACCTTACACGTTGACCATCAATAATTTTTCCTCCAGATTTCGAAAAAAGTACGACATTTCCTTTCTTTACCAATGAGTTCACTGAAAGCAGGTTCGTTGACAAGTTCGGAACATGCAAAACTTCGGTAATGTTGGAAGTGTTTAGTTCTACAGTACCAATGGCATCTGAAAAAATTATTTGATCATTAGCTATTCTAATACTTTTCTTGACAGGTTCAGTATCATGTAGCCAATCACGCCGATTGGTCATATGACTCGTAGCCCCAGAATCTATAAACCAGTCATCACTCTTTACAAAAGGCGACTTATTAAAAATTGGTTTACAAACAAAAGAATTTACAAAAGATTCACAAGCTTCAGAATTATCAAAATTAGAACTACTAACTGACTGATCATCAACCATATGTGTTACCTCGCAAATATCTATCTTTTCCCCTTGTGATTTAGCTTTGAGAACTCTGCAATTTGCTTTTATATGCCCTGGTTTACGGCAGTAATTGCAAAATATGTTCTTAGTGTCTCTATTAAACTTATTATATGATATCACTAAAGCACTATCTTCACGTGTATCACTGTAGGCGTTTAGATTACGGCTGTCTTCTTTCAGAAGTGCTACAATGACATTATCTGAAGTCAGTTCAGAGACGGAATGCTCCAACGCCATGACAAGTGGCTTAAATTGCTCTGGTAGACCACATAGCAGTATAATTGCGAGAAACGAATCATCAACCTTTTGATTTATTTGCTGTAATTGTTGATGTGTCGACATAATCTCATTAACATAAGTTTCCATGTTATCAATATAACGACAGTTCATTAATCTTTTCATCAACGTGAGCTTTCTAATTAGTCCGCTGTCCGCGTATGTTCTTTTCAAGTAATTCCACGCTTCAAATGCGGATTTAGCTCCCATTATTTTAGAGAAGACTCTTTCGTGGCAGGACAAACCAATTTTAGAGCGGGCTCTGTCATCGCAGCGTAATATTTCTTGTGAGCTATTCTCCAAAGGTGGGTGCTTCACGCAATCCCATAGTCCACAATCAATCAGCATCATTTCCATTGAAAATGCCCATATCATGTAATTCGAATGTCCTTCTAATTTGTTAAAAGATGGAGTACTTACTGTATGTGTAGTTGAAACATAGGGTACTACACTAGTATTACTTGCATTCGTAGGATGAAGAGGTTTTGCACAAGAATCTATCTGCATTTTTATTTTTGAATCTCTGTATACACACTATTATAAGGAGTTTAGACATTCAGAGCTCTGGGCCCATAACCTGAAGGTTGTAGATACTCCAAATAAAAATAAAGAGTTCAATAATATAATTTTAATGAACTACAACGAATATTGACAAGCAAAAAAAAAAAAAAAGAGACAAAAAAACAAAACTATAATAATTTAAGACTAAAGTGGCCTATCTAAAAATCTAAGAAAGAAGGTTGACTATGAAACTAAATAGTTCCAACAGTGTGGTAGGTAGGCAGTAAGGAGCGTCGGGGATCGGACTGTGGCGTTACACGCCGTAGATGCACAGGTAAACGGTAGGTAGGAAGGCTGGCAAATTATACACAGTATAACACTATATATTTATATATAAAATAAAATTAGAGCACTTCAGATAATATTACACAAGCCGTATAAATAATAGTTTAAAGACTTTCAGATACGATCGTACATTAAATAGTATTCCGTAGTCCACCGACTTTCAGCGTTCCGTCCAGATTCTCAACTCAAAAAAAAAGCTGACGCCCGTTTTTTCTCGTTCTTCCATCCCTTCTAAATTTCAAATTTAAATCTTAATAAGACCAGAACGAATAAAAAACGGCTGTACAGAAGCGGGACAGTCTGCGCTGCCCTTACAATAATGTACAACTAGCTCAAGGAAAGGTCTAAGTAGTCTATGGCTTAAGAAAATAAAATAGACAGACAGATGTCATGTCAGATGAAAATGTCATCGTAGAAAAATATTGCAAGAATTACAAATTATCAGTATAATTTAAGTTTTAGACATTAAAACAATCAGAGATAACTAAAAGTATGCTTTTCAGGTACAAACAGTATGAAAGAATACAAAAAGTGAGTCATATGATTTGATACAATATCAAAAGATAAAAAGGTTATGGTTTGTATAGTGTTATGAATTGTAAATAGAGTTAAAAATATGTGGCTCTGTTTAGCAGAATACCACATTTCCCCGATGACCCCAGAAAAAATTTCAACTGGAATAAAATTTTGATGTTTAAATATAATCCTTGCTCTATCACACAACATCTTTCATATTTTCGTCAAACACTCTCATTCAATCACACGTAGTCCCCTACGTATATATGGTTCACATTCAATGACGCATACTCCACAAGGAAATATTTATAAAGAACCCGCACCTGTTTGAAAACCCTTTAAGAATATAAGTCGAAGAGGGAAGAGGGACGCAAGTTTAAGAGGGAAGAGGGACCTAATCTTAAGAGGGAAGTCAAGTTTGAGAGGGAACAAAGTTTCAGAGGGAATTAGTTTGAGAGGGAACTAGTTTGAGAGGGAACTAGTTTGAGAGGGAACTAGTTTGAGAGGGAACTAGTTTGAGAGGGAACTAGTTTGAGAGGGAACTAGTTTGAGAGGGAACTAGTTTGAGAGGGAACTAAGTTTCAGAGGGAATTAGTTTGAGAGGGAACTAAGTTTCAGAGGCAATTAGTTTGAGAGGGAACTAGTTTGAGAGGAAAATATTTACAAGAGGGAAAAGGGATGAATATATATACAAGGCATTAGAGGCTTATTTATAGAGTTGCCAAACCGCTCTAAATAGGAAATAAAACATAATAGAGGGATTAAAAAAAAATTGCCTAATAGGTTTAGTGTATGTGATGAATTAAAAAAAAAGTGCTAGCAAAATTAAAAATGAAAATGATGAAGAGGATGAGGGCCTGAATAAGAAACCAAAAGTTAGCTTACTAGTAATACTTGTGCAAGTATATTTTTAGAATTTTGAGAGATGAAAAATAGAGACCAAGTTAAAAAAAAAAAGTATAAGATAGTAGAGTGTGGATGATGGGGTGAGTTCTTAAAATTAGGCGCACAAACTTATTTTAAAGTTGGGCGCCAAACTGTAGCGTTACGTGAAGCTCTGATGAGCTTAACGTTAGCCACGTTAAATAATTATAAACTAAAATTAATAAAATGGATATTTAGAATGAAAGTAAGGTCCGGCTTCGAACGACGTGGGCATATTCTGCTAAACAGAACCACAAGGTGCGAAGAGAAAAACTTTATTCTGCTAACGAATAACTTTAATCTTATTACAGAGCTGGTCAAGGCTGCGAGAGTCCGGTGGTAGCGAAACGCACAGGACCGTTTAGTGTGGCGACGTTTGGGGGAGACCTATGTCCAGCAGTGGACCGAAGCCTTAAACATTTCGGCTGAAATTATGATGATGACTAGGTAATTATTCACTATTTATTTTTCATTGTTTGTCTTATTAACACGCTTTTATTAGATTGTTATGTATGTATCTATGAATCTATGTAACGGAATCTTTGAACGTGATTTTCACCACCTTCAAAACGTCGCATTAGTGTCATACTTTGCACACTTATCATGGACAATGCAATAATTTATATAGTTTGTCCCATTATCCTTACCAGGATCTTCAGGATTAGCGATTGAACTAAAAAGTAAAATATACGTGTGCGTGTTTTTTAGTTTTTTTAAACAAATATTTATTTTAAAACAATAATTTGGAAAAAGGCTAGCCGATGACGATTTCCTTTGACTATTATGATTGACTATTAAAACCTGTGGAAATTACAGTTCAATTTCGAGCGGAGCGAAACTAAGCGAGAAATGACACATCTGCTCGTAGTCCCAAATACAACAACTCGACACCGCTCAAATAACAAAGAGACCGCAATCGCTCTCCACAGCGTTGAACAAACAATGCGTGAGCTATTTAAATATTCCGTCGAGCAATATGAAGCAATATGGAGTAATGAGTAGAGAATTCTAGTTCATTTGTTCAGTCGTAAATTCTTGTTACACTACATCTTACTTTACTGGAATTCTAATTTTGTAATGTACTTTGTATTTTGAAATAAGAACGTAGAATTTCTTCGTCGTTTTACACGTATACATCTGCAGGCTGTTACTAGCTAGTACTGATGCTTCTAAATTCAAAAGTTAATGACTTTAAGAAAAATAATGCTTCCTTTTATTAGCAATGCCTCTAAGCTTTTGTTAATATGTACTTATTATACTAGTAACTGCTTTTAGCAGGAATTCTCATACTCAAAACTAAAACAACACTAACATCAATTAATACTGATTTCTAGAAGATGCAATCACAAATATACATTTCCTTTTAACGCATTGTTAGTAGATACTTGATATATTTGTATTTATGTACGTACCTATGTATATTTATGATTTATTTTTTAGGGTTCCCAAACCAAAGGGTATAAACGGGACCCTATTACTAAGACTCCACGATCCGTCTGTCTGTCGGTCTGTCTGTCGGTCTGTCTGTCAGTCTGTCCGTCTTTCACCAGGTTGTATCTCATGAAACGTAATAGCTAGACGGTTGAAATTTTCACAAATGATGTATTTCTGTTGCCGATATAACAACACATACTAAAAACAGAATAAAATAAATATTTAATTCCCATTCACCCATTTTTTTGCCGTTTTCTGCGATAATGGTACGGAAGCCTTCGTGCACGAGTCCAACTCGCACTTGGCCAGTTTTTAATTGTACACTGGATCGTACAATCTTTTGTCATCATTCTCTTTCACTCTAGGGTTTACTAAAAGAAAATTTAACATTGAATTAAGCTTGCCTTTGTACATTTGTACTTTATAATCACATTGTAATCAATATTATTATTTGATGTACAATAAAGAATTAAGAATAAAGTCACGCCTTTTTCCGAAGGCAGAAACTATAGAACGCTAGCTGCTTCAATCCTTACATTACTCCTTTTAATTCCTGGTCATGAGATTGAGTACCTACTGCGTACCTGGCCTTTCTGAAGAACATCACCAAGATACAAAAACTTGACTAAAACGAACATTACTTCACACAAAAGGTCTACAGGAAAATCATCTATACCGTGGAAGGTTGCCACAAAGCCATTAACCAAAAAAAAAACGAAAAAAGAAAACTCAATTTTATTTTTCATGGGAATTACAGCCACTCATATCAATATCTCGCTCTCACAGTAGAGCATTAAATTGTGCGTAAAAGATATAAATCAAACATGAACGATTTATTCCTCCTTCTCGAAATGATTTTGGTCATCCCTTGCTCAGATATCTGTGAAAGCGTTCACGCATTTTATCTTAAGTATTATTTAATGGCTGCGATAAATTATAAAATGCGCTGAATTTATATTCTGTGAAGTGAAGTCGGCTTGGAATACGGATTAGGTGGATATGTAGGTGGATTCCTTTGTTAGAAAAAGATCCACCGTACATGGAAGGAAATTACATGCTATACCAAAACTTTGTTCTACGTTTATTTTTAAATCTTAGATTGTAGGAAGCCATGGTTTCATAGAAAATCTTCTACCAAGCTTTTCTCAACCACATGAAAAAAGGAAAAGTGTTTAATTGTCACAAAACGACATACGTATTAGAAGTACTTAAATTAAGTTAGTAAAGGCGTGAAATTAATAAAACAATAATAAGAGTTACTACATACATTTTGTATAAAACATATAATAAAATAGGGTGAAAAAGATGCTAGGCAGATGGATGTCTTGATTGTGGCAAGAAACTTCCACTCAGCATATTGCTATGCCGTGGGGGACCCACAGCACGGCGCTGATTTTCAGTGGTCGCATATAGGGATCAGCTTCCAGACTAACCGAATGCGACTGGATATCAGTATTTCGGTTTTATAGAAAATGAAGAGCTCACAAGGTCGAATAACTTGTAAACCAAACTAAAAGTGAGAACACCTTAATCAAAGTAATAAATGTACAATAAATTACCAAAATTTGTATCATATTTTATTTCAGCCTAATCGTGCAAAAAACGAACAAAATGGTAATAAACTTCATACAAATTAAGCGATAAAAATCCACATTACAATAATTTTAAAAAGCTGTCAGAAACGACGATTTAATGCTCTCGTATATTATTAAAGCCTACCCTTTATCCCGAATAAGAATCTTATTTGGAATATTAGCACAAAAACCTTATATGTGGCCTATGTGGGTCGTACTAATTATTTTATTAGGCTGAAAGTCGGTCGTGGCTTCCAAAGCTTAGGGCGACCCACTACCCGGCTTATTTAATAAAATAATAATCCCGTCCAAAGGCAAAAAGAATAGATAAGTGAGGATACACACGGATGAATTATTTAGAGAGAGAGTAAATGAAATATGTTCGGTGTGTAGAAAGGACGTGAATTATGGGAACAAAATGTATTTTACTGTGGTGTGGAAACTGGATAAAATAGGAAGATTTTTGTTTATTTCGAGTACCTCGTGTAAGTTGTAAGCTACTTTACTTATTTTAGATAAGGATTGTTAACGTTTGAAATAGATTTAAACGAATAAATAGATATATAGAAACTACAAACTATAAATACCTATTCCTACCTATATAACTATTTTTTTTATTTGAGATGTCTTGTGTTTGCTCTTGGCTCTAGTCTAGGTCAGAGGTGACAGAGACAAAATCGACGATGGAGTGAGTGTTGTATTCATCATCTTACTGATCTTATCCCATGTTACTTGGGGTCGGCGCAACACATTTTCTTCTTGCATACCGTCCTGTCCCCTGTCACGCTATTATTGACTTCCTTTTCTTTCATATCACTCCTCACACATTCCATCCATCTTTTCTTTGGCCTTACTCTCTCTCTCCACCCATCAACATTTATATTTCTAACTCTTTTAGTAATATGCGTTTCATCCCTCCTCATCAAATACATACATTGTATTATAACTTGATTTTTATTTGTTTTTAGTTTGATTTTAATTGGTTTCATTTAATTTAATAATTTGCAATGTTGCCTCTCATTTTTATGTATTATTGCACATCAATACCATGGCAGAATCACTAGTCCCCAATAGACAGGCCCAGGCCTAGTTTGGGAGTTAGCATCATCATGTTATGTGTTACCTTTGTGTCAAATAAACATTTTTATTATTTTATTTTAGCTAAACAATTTGGCTGACGTGATTGGCTGCTTGAAATGAATTGCTCTGCCGAGTCTTTTCTTAATTAGGTTGGGGTCGGCATCCAGTATATCCGGATACAGCCGAGTACCAGAATTTTACATGGAGCGATTGTTGCTTACAACCTTATAATATCATCATTATAATCATCAGCTTTATAATCTTTCCACTGCTGGGACACAGGCATCCTCTCTGTGAGAGAGATAGTGGGCCTTAATTCCCCACACGGTCCCAGGTGGATGTCACATGTCTTCGAATTTTTAGTTCTAGGACATGCCGGTTTCCTCATGATGTTTTCCTTCACCGTTTTGAGAGCAGTGGTGATGGATTAATTTACTCAAAGTAAAGCGCCTGCCTGGGTTCGAACCCACGACCTACGATACGTAAGTCAGGGCCGTTACCACTGTGCCAATACTGCTCCGATGGAACTATCTTGCCGGAATATCATCATTTCAGCTGAAAGACGTCCACTGCTGGACATAGGCCGGCCGGCATATACTGCCAAATAAATAAAATTACTTGATATGTACAAAAATATGTTAGATTAGTTAATATATATTTGTCTCCGTCAGAAAACTTTATATACTACACATGGTACTAAGATATCACAAAATTCTACCCTTTAGCCATGCCAACCTTAAAAAAAGACGGTGTGATATAGTAGCCCCTACATACTCAGCACGTTCAACTTTTGCTAGTCGCCAAAATATAACTCAAGCCCCACTCGTTTATAATAAAGTAAATCGCATACTTAACTTATACAGCTGTATGAGGGTAAGAAGACATTGACGGAATGACTCTTCACACTACACACTCCAACTCACACACACACACTCTAACACACACACACTCCAACACACACACACTCTAAAACACACACACTCCAACACACACACACTCCAACACACACACACTCCAACACTCATTCACACATACACACTCACACACACATAAACACACGTATAAACACACATTTATACAAAACACACTACTTTCACACACTGCATAAGCACGATCGTCATTTTTCTTTTTATTAGTTTAATAAAAATATTTATCTACTTCGGTTTCGTTATATTCGAATTATAAAATTGACAGCGGTTTCATTATGATACCCATAACGACATCGGGTTGCATTATGCGAATCGTCATAAATTCTAAAACACAAGCAAAGACATTCTGAACATACAGCCAGGTACCTATAATATTACTTCGAAATCGAGACAATGTAAATGATGTTTTTAAAAATGGAACAAATTTAGAACAAAATTATCGTATTCTATTTGGCTATTCTGGCAACAAGATCTTTGCCTTATACCTAATAAAGACTAAATAAAAAAGTGGACGCGGGAACAAAAAAACTGAGTAAAATATTGTTCAAAATTTTATTCAAAATGTCTTCAACATCAAGTGATATTGAAAATACACCACCAGATATAACAAATAGAGCACAGTATAAGCGGCTCCAACTAATTTACTACCAGAAAAATCAAGACATGTATATGAGAAATGAAATACCTAAACACACTTCCTGAAATACATATTTGTCTATATCTGTGTTATATTCCTTCCTTCGTAGATAAAATCTTGTATGCAACTGTACGTTATTGGTCTTTTAATAACTCGTGCCCACCTATTTCGGTACGCGCTACGCTTGTACCGAAAAATGGCACTCGTATTAAAAGACCGTCCATAACGTAACAGTTGCATAAATAGCTATTATCTACTTCGGTTTCGTTATATTCGAATTACAAAATTGACAGCGGTTTCATTATGGTACCCATAACGACATCGGGTTGCATTATGCGAATCGTCATAAATTCTAAAACACAAGCAAAGACATTCTGAACATACAGCCAGGTACCTATAATATTACTTCGAAATCGAGACAATGTAAATGATGTTTTTAAAAATGGAACAAGTTTAGAACAAAAGTATCGTATACCATTTGGCTGTTGCGGCTACAAGATCTTTGCCTTATCTATACCAATATTATAAAGAGGAAAGATTTTTTTGTTTGTTTGTACCGAATAGGCTCCAAAACTACTGGACCGATTTCAAAAAATTTGTCACCGTTGGGAAGCTACTCTATCCCCGGGTGACATAGGCTACTTTTTATCCCTGTATTCCCACGGGAACGGGCACTACGCGGGTGAAACCGCGAGGCGTCCTCTAGTACCTAATAAAGAGTAAATAAAAAAATAAAATAAAAAGTAGAAGCGAAAAATTTTCTGAGTGAAATTTTATTAAAATGTCTTCAAATCAAGTGATATTGAAAATACTCCACCAAATATAACAAATCAAGCAGTTGCGGTTACAAATAATTTACTACCAGAAAAATCAAAACATGTATATGAGAAATGTTATGAAGATTTGAACTATCACTACTAAGAAGAGTCATCTCACTTTCTTCTTCTCTGTTACTTCATAAATATATATTTAATATAAGTATATATTATATTCAATATATATGTACGTGTATTTTACCTATTTTAGTATTTTAATAACAACTTTTTTCTTTTTAAATTCTTTAAATAATGCACCTGCCTTGTTATCTCTTCACCACCCTTGGTTGACTGGTAGAGGATGCCTAAGGCATTAAGTCCGCCTTTGTACCTTTTTGTGCATGAAGTCTAAATAAATAAATATGGCGGGAACGTAACAATATTCCAAGCACATCATTAGTAGTGTGTAGTTAAGTTTCTATTAAAAATACTTATTTGTCTATATCTGTGTTTTATTGCTTCCTTCGTAGATAAAATCTTGTATGCAACTGTACGTTATTGGTCTTTTAATAACTCGTGCCTACCTATTTCGGTACGCGCTACGCTTGTACCGAAAAATGGCACTCGTATTAAAAGACCGTCCATAACGCAACAGTTGCATAAATAGCTATTATCTTATACCTAATTAGCACAACGACACAATTGTTAATTAATCGCGGCAAAGCGAGTTTTATCCCATCACAAGTATCTTCGGATTACTTTCTGGGAATCCCCGGCAACTTAATTGTATAGCATTAAGATAATAATCACATTTTTTTTGTTGCATATGCTTTAAAAAAATCTGGTTCCAATTAGTCAGTCTATGATAAAACCTATACGATACACTTGGTTTCTCGACGACATAAGAAACCAAGTCAAGTATGTTTTAAGTTCTTCTGAAAGCCCACCTTTACAGTCTAAAGCACCTACGAAGTCTCAGCAAACTTAAGAGGCTGACGAAACCCGGCAGTAATTAGATCCCATCGCGAACATCAAAGCCGATTTCATGAGATACCCAACAAACTGGATGACTGAGCCATCTTTTATGTTGATCCTGTAACGCAAGTTTGAACAAGTATTTCGCTAATTTGATTTTAATTAAATTTTAGTTTAATGAATTAGGTAACGGGGCATTTGAATGGAAGTTTTACGTTTATTATTTGTTTGGGTTATTGATAGTAAGTATTTTGGCCTTTTCTTTGTTGATGCCTCGTAGGTCCAAATTAATTTAAACTTCTCAAATAAATTAGTTAAATTACCTTATTTTTTTTTTAAATTCTAGATAGGCTCACGCTTGACCACTATCTCACTTGATGGTAAGCGATGATGTGGTCGACGGTGTAACACGCTTGCCTAGAAGTAAACTATTCCCTCTTGACTTAAGGGCCTACATACGCTTTAGTGCCGTAAAACGGTAACTTTCTAAAGCATACTCCTCAGTAACAGCTAGGTTAAAAGGTTTGAAAAAAATATATATTTATTATTGATTCATGTACATAATTTTGAACACAAGGTTTTTTCGTATAACTAATAGTTTTGCTTTAAAAAAATAATTAACAACACGATATTTTTTCGCAACTTTTGGAAACTCCTCCAAAACGACTTACGGATGTTTAAAAATATTTGTATACAGAAAAATTGATGGCTGGAATTTCTTCATACCTAACATAGCATATGTAAATCAAATAATATTTTGCAAACAAAGGTGTTCAAAAGGAGGTTCAATTTTGAATTTTTGGCATCGAGCGGGCGCACGGCCAGTACTGCGTTACATTGGGTCGTATATATCGCCTTAAAGACCCCGAGGTTGTAGCTATCTGGAAACACAGACTCCGGCAGGGAATTCCACAGGGAATAAATAAATAACGGGGTTTCTCACCGCTAAATTATCGCAGAATTAATGTGACAAATTGTCAAGCACGTGTTATTTGCTGTGATTGGTTGAATGAATTTTCAACAGCCAATCGCAGCATAACCAGTGATTATTCGTCGATTACGAGAACAGCCCGATAATCGAATGTTGAGAAACCGGGGGTAATTCTCATACAGTTTTGTTGAGTTTTCTTTTCTATTAATTTTGTCGCAAACGTTTTTCCAATTACTTGGCGTAACTAAGATATCCCACAACCTGAATAAAAAGAGCTAAAATATAAAATAAAAATGTTAAAATAGATTGCTGATCTCCTAATTTATTTTCTGTTCTGATTTATCGATATCATTGCACAAGCACATTACACAACTACACATTCCTAAACCCGCCAAAACACACAACATCTACTAAATTTCGACAAAATAATAAACATAGACAAGTTTTTCTTCCGCGTCCCTCAATAAGCTCTCTGAAATATAATAGTGTTGTCGATACGACATCCTGCGTCTGTCGATAGGTGGCCGCTATTTCTGGCGAAGTGCCAAACCCGACCATTCTCGTGTCAAAATAAATGGCTCCTTTGTAACTTTTATAATACTCGTTGTGTCATAAAATAAATGAGTTATATTAATCGTGGCGTGTTTCTATGCCAATTAAATACTACAGTATATTCTTGTCACTTTCTGCGGTATGCCTATTAATTAAGCTACTGTTTTAGTAAATGTGTTCGTTATTTTTTTGGATTGTGTATGTTATTGTGACGTGATTAATGTTTCACGCGTTAATTATTTGAATGTTTCTATAATTTATTGTTATTAAAGCGATGAGGTCATTATTTTACTGGATGTTTTGATGGTCTACTATTTGTTTTAATCTTATATTTGATCCGATAAGGCATGTTAAATTGATGACTATGAGAAAGCATTTAGAAAAGTTAAAACAATGTTTGATTTTTGTTATTCAATACCACTGAGTTTATTTGATAAATTTAAGGATAACCATTTGATAAACTAAAGGATAACCATTTGATAAACGGAAGTATAACATTTGCTAAACTGAAGGATAACCATTTGATAAACTGGAAGATAACCATCTGATAATCTGAAGTGTAACCATTTGATAAACTGAAGGATAACCATTTGATAAACTGAAAGATAACCATCTGATAATCTGTAGTGTAACCATTTGATAAACTGAAGGATAACCATTTGATAAACTGAAAGATAACCATCTGATAATCTGAAGTGTAACCATTTGATAAACTGAAGGATAAACATTTGATAAATTGAAGGATAAACACTTGATAATATGGTATTCAAAGAATCATAAAAAAGTCAAATTGCTAAAAACCAGTATTCTACATAAATCGACTGCCTATCTGATCTCCAGAAAACAAATACTGGGTAACACGAAACCCAAGACCAGTGCACAACTACTTAAGGAATATCAAAAAAAAACAAAAGAAGGAAAACGTACATCCATACCTAATAATTCGCAAAACAATAACAACATGCATTAGCAGTCGGTACTGCACCATTATCAACTGCATGAATCATGATTCTATCACATTGTGGTCAGCTGTTCTGAGAATCGGTACGGACGGAGCTCCATTAGGAACAATAAAGGGAGCTAGAGGTTAACCAACACCGTGTTTGTTTGTTTTTAAATAAGGAATCGTTTTGAAAATGGAAGATTTCTTAGAATTGAGGAGGTGGGTTTGTAAATAGTGTTAGCACAGTTTTCAATTCAATTCAATATATTCATCAACAAATTTTTGAATACAACAATATCCTTAATACTACCCCATAAATAGAGCAAGTGAATGAAGCGCGCTGCAGCAGAGGACAGAGCTAGACCCAGTCCCATGCTAGGAACTAACCTGTGTTACAGACAGTGGGCACCTACTCCACCGTCATACTTGCAACACCCTTGCAAACATCGAAGTAGCATAGAGGAATTAAGACTCGCTGATTTCCCAGCTTAGGCAAGCCTGTACATAGGGAATCAGTATAATAATATTAAAATTTAAATTTACACGATCAGTTCAACCAATATTAGTTTCAAGTAATATTATTTTGAACGTTGTTGGTAACTAAAACAGTGAACAAGCAAAACGCCCAGTGTCTATTTTTCGAAGATTGAGCCTGTTTTAAAAAATATACAGTATTTTTTTAAATTACTTGTTTCCTTATGTTTGCCGTTAGTTATTATTTTTTCATAATTTACGCGACACTATCAGATGGAGTAATAATAATACAGCGTGTGTTTTTTTTTTTCAAAATAAACGGGTTCGATTCCTGGCTAGGAATATAGATATTTAAAAAAGCCAATGATATAGTTTTAGTTTACATCAAAATCAGCCCCGTGACTCGGTTGATATCGTTATTTCTCATAGTTTCCACTTCAAAAACTAACCCATCGAAATTAAAATTCATCGTCAAATATTTTATCGATACCTAATTTGATTATATTCTAGGTGACATCACTTAGTTGTAAGTGACTGAGTAGATAATTTTAATAAAAGTAGCAATTTCAGAATTCTTAAACTGAAATAACATAAATTCCATTATACTAAACTCATTTTTACTGAAAAAAGTAAAGAAATAGCTGACATAATTGAATAGTCACATTACTCATATAGTCTTGAGTTTCAGAGTATTTTAAATGTCGCCAGGTCTTTGAAGACATTTCTGAAATGTTAACCTAACAAATTAATGTGTTGGCTGTCATTTAGATGACACATTATTGTAACTAAATATAAACAGGTGTTGAAGCAAAATAGAAAACGCATATTGAATGAGGACGAATAAAGACGAAAATGAATGGAACACCTGAGGGGCATTATACTTGGCTCGTAGGTCATCATATAACTTGTGATTTAAAATACCAATGCATTCCACCTCTTTCTTGGATAAATTCTTTACTGTCCAGGCTGCTCGTCTGTGGAATGCATTGGCCTACTCAATAAAATGCTCTCAGTCGTTACTTGTATTTAAAAAACTCGTATATGACCATTACCTATCGCTGTGATAGTGCCCCTGTTTTGATATTATGTGCGATGATTGTCATCATTTACTTTCATTGTCTATTTCATATTGAGTATGTATGCATTTATTTATCTATTATATAGCATAAGTATGTATTTGTGTATCTTCTTAAATATCATGGTATCTAGCTATCGGTCAATATTGGTAATTTTATGCGTTACACCAATGAAAACCCCATTTTCTGTCCAGACAATGTCCATTCCAGTTTGCTTGGAAGAGATCGAGGAATGCAATAAGTCCGCCCGCTGTTTGTACTTTAGTTTTGGTTTTCCTTTTCTTTGTTATACAATAAAGTATATATAAATATTCACATGCCTGTAACTTGCATGAAAGTATGCAAAACGCTTGAAACTCATCGTGTCATTCACCAATCAGAAGTTATTATGGCATAATGGCTTGTACGTAATTTGTACACTTTTAAGCAAGTAACAGGCATGTGTTTTCGCCCTTTTCCGCAAAACTTATAACCAACAATGCAGTTGATGAAAAATACTTGTCTAACACAATTTCTGCAGAAGTTAAAAAATCTTATGAACATAGTTTCTATTTTTATCGATAAATTTCAAAAGAAGTTGACGTATGTTCTGATTTAGGGTTGGTAACCTTAAATCAATATATAGGTCTATCACCAGCATACGAATAAAACAGAGGCTGGAAATTAAACATTATTTTTCTAAACTAGAGGATGCCTCGCGGTTTCACCCGCGTAGTTCTCGTTCCGTGGGAATACAGGGATAAAAAGTAACCTATGTCACCCGGGGATAGAGTAGCTTCCCAACGGTGAAAGAATTTTGGAAATCGGTCCAGTAGTTTTGGAGCCTATTCGGTACAAACAAACAAACAAACAAAAAAATCTTTCCTCTTTATAATATTGGTATAGATTACCAAAACATTGTTTAGAAAGCAAAGCACTCCATCGATTTTTCCCTGTTTACTAAAAGTTTGATCATTAAAGTAACTAATTGAGTCGAATAAGAAATGTTTTGTGATTGTATAATGTATTCATTGGTAGCATAGAAGTATTTCGATTCTGTTTTAATTAAATTTATTGTTGGATTAATAACATATTTTTTGTATTCTTTGCTTAACATGGTGCAACGTATAATGCTGCAGCATAAGGTGTAAGATGTCCTACTGTATTTGTTAATGTATGTTTTGTGTATAATAAAGAATATGAATATAAACAAAGCAATTTTAGAAAACATTTAATTATTCTCATCATTATAATAGAAAAAGCAGTTTGAACGAGGACTGCTAAAGACAAAAAAAGACCATACAGTTGAACATAGCAAGTTCTCCTTTTTTGAAGTCAGTCTATCATTATCGCCCATAAATAAAATAAAGTGCGCAAATGAAAATCTCTAAACAACCGAAAAATATTGTTCAGAACGTTCCCCGCCATTTTGTTTGAATGTTTGGTCATTAAAGCAACTAGTTGAGACGAGTAAGAAATGTTTTATGAATGTATAATTTATTCATTGCCGGTTATTTCGCACAAATTCACACAAATGGTTCGAATTTATTCGTCAGACAACATCGAGCCCCGTCTGCTTCGAGTGATTGCAATTATTTTTCATGTCTTTTATGATTGTTAGTGTTTATCATTGTATCACTGATGTTTAATTTTGCATGAAAAAATGTTTTAGTGCTGTTTATTATTAAATTAGAAAATATTTTTTTCGGTATTTATTTACCTTACACAGGATTGTAAAAAGCTTTTAATGGACTGTATGTGATATAGGCTGATAATTGATACAATTTGCTTGGTTTATTAATATTTTGCTGTAACTCACATGAATCGTGTAGTACATCGACCAGAGGGACCGATGACAGTATTTTACACAGATAAAATATAGTCATAGACTTTTCCGACGTTTCGGCCGTGTTGCAACGACCGTGGTCCCGGGTAGACTGGTGTCTCGGTGTACTGGCTCCGTTAGGGCAGAAAATTCTTCCTCTACCCTCACATTTCTACACACTACACTGACCGAGTTCTTATTCTGTAAGTTCGCCGACTGCACAAAACGAGGTAGGTAATTTTTTTTAAATCACTGGATTCAACGCCGCGGATAATTTGTAACCGTCATCCCGATTGAATGTTTTGTGTTTTTTTTTTAATTTCAATCGCTTCACACATAATTCTAAAAAACGAAACGAAACGTCGAAACGTCGGGTGAAATAGGTAAATAAACAATCGAAATCACCGCGTTAAATTCCCGTGATATATTGTTTCGCGAAAGTTTAAAAGTTAATATAGTCATAGACTAAACAAGAAATACAATAACTTTATGTTGCTGTCAACAAGGATAATGTAAATATCAACAATAGATTTTTTCATACAAATCAGCAATAAACTATGCTTACTGCGCTCTACATCTTGTTTAAACATTTTTATTTTTGTTATTCTTTATTGTACCCAAAACATAAAAACATACAAATATAAAAGGACAGTATATGCACAAAGGCGAGCATAACCCATAGTTTAGTTTTATATTCGTATAATGTCATTTACTAAAACTAAAATTTTCAAGTAGATAATTTTATTTCACACAGTTAATTGGTTTGAAAATAATGCAGCTGGCCCATCTTTTACATATTTAAAATCACTGGCTGGAGAATTTTAAACTGAAATTATTACTAATGTGATCTAATGAGCTGAAATTGGATGACACATTTCGATACTAAATTATCGATATTTTCAGTCAACGGGAACACTTTAACTGAAATGACGATAAAATTACAGAATTGCAAATTGAAAATTCATTAAATATTAATACCTCATCATTGAGTTTCAAACTATTAGTGCCTGACTTTGAAATAAAAATTAAGTACCATCATACATAATACAGCTATCATTATTATCATCAACAGTCTTTTAACATTCCCACGGCTGGGACACAGGCTTCCTTTCTCTGAGAGAGGGAATGGGCCTTACCACCACGTGGGCCCAGTACGGGTTGGTGGATGTCACATGTATTCGAATTTTTGGTTCTGGGACATTCCGGTTCCCTCACAATGTTTTCCTTCACCGTTTTTAGAGCAGTGGTGATGAAATAATTTACACAAAGTAGCCTGAAGCCTGAAGTGTCTGCCTGGGTTCGAACAACGACCTACGACACGTAAGTCGAGGCCGATACCTCTTTGTACGAAAAAAACGTTATTTTATGGGTTCCAAATCCCTAATCTAAACAAAACATATCCTAAATTATATTGCAAGTAAGAAGGCCTACACATTACACAAAGATAAATTTTATTAAACGGTTGTGATTTCTCGAAATGGCTAAATTTAAGGAATTGGTCACGTTTATTTGGCTCATAGAATATCACTGTTTTCAAAGCCTTAAGTTCTCTACTCAAAATTAAAGATTTGAACTTACCATAAATCTTCGACCACTGCGCCGGCGGTCTCCAATCCGGGTAATGCTTGGGAAACTTCTCCCTTGTCCAATACGTGTGCAGCACCATTTTGTACACAGTCATTTTATCCGGGTTACACACATCTGATTCTGCGGCGGCTGCTGCGGCCAACGCCGGCAGCAACATCACTAGTAACAACCGCGCCATATCGATATCGGCTATCAACAACGTCACAACACTAAGGCATAGTGGTTGATGTCACAACATTTCACCTTTGTACCTGTAAAGAAAATATTTTGCATGTTAGTATGACTAAGAAATTGGAGTAGTACAGTACTGCAGCGGCCAGCAAAAGAGTCATTGATGGACGAACGTGTAAATGTGGGCCGAGGCGAAGCCGAGGCACACATACGTAAGTCCATCAATGCCTAGTTGTGGCCAAGGCTTGTATAGTGCTTTTCTCAAATAATGCGCGGAAATTAAAACTAAGTAGTACCTAGAACTCATTTTGTCAAAATCAATGACGAACAACAATAATTGTTCCCGCGTTAAAGTGTTCTTATGTTTTTTTTTTCAATAAACAGCGTTCTATTTGCAAGCCAGTTCGAAATTAAAGAAAACCTTTGATAAGTTACCTCTTTGGTTGCAATGTTTCGGAGTAAAAGATCGTTCCATTTTTAAATAACACGACAAATATGAGTTTACTATGTAATTTATTTGGCCGCTAGACACGACAGATATGAATTTTCATACAACTTTTGCCGGCCGCTGCTCGATCATAATCAAAATTGCTGTACTGGCCAAATACATTTTGGCCAGTACAGCAATTTCGATTTATGTCGAAGAACGTTGTCAAAATAATGCTCAAATTTCCAAGCATGTTTGAGAAAAAAAGTTTTAATCAGAGTGACTTTCAATAAATTCATTGGCAATATTTCAAGATGTAAAATAACTCGTGATCAAAAATTTTTACTATGGAACAAATCTTGAAAACAGGAAAAGAAATCAGATATTCCCTATATAACACACATATCATATATTGAACGTATATGTAATAGTATAAGTACCTACTATGACATATGAAAAAAAGTCAAATAGTTTATCTCAAGTTAAATAAAAGATACACGTAACGTAGTTAAGTCGTTAAGTTGTCATGAATAAAAAATTCTTTCACCTCCTGAAATATTTCTAACTAAGGAGAAATTGTTGAAGACATAATATAATATTTAATAATAAATAATGCATTCTTAGATCGACATTTTAGGCACATTTGAATTCACGCGACTACTGTATAAAAAGAAAAACTTAACAAACATTTCAATTTTTAACAAAAAATCACCCCAAAAACATCTAAGTACAATCAATTTCAACACTCAATTTCAGCCCCTCATATCATGTACAATCAACACCTACATTTAATGCCACCATGTAGCCAATGAATGAATGTGTATAGTAAAATAGTCCCCTGTCTGTCTGAGACTGGGTGAATGACCGGTCTATTTCAGTCCCTTTGAGGTGAGATATTGGTTGAATCTCTCGGAACTTTTGAAGCGTGTCCAAGCATTAGACTCATGACTTAAAGATGTCTTATTTTTCTTAAGGAATTTTGTGATCAAATGGTATTTGACTTGAGAATTTAAGATATATGTTTTTTCTAGAGAACACGAAAGGTTTTTTTTTTGTAAGAAGCTTCATGGCTTTTTCACTTATTGATCAAAATGGTTTTGGAATGTGATAATTACAGAACAATCAGGTTAATTCATCATTAACAACATTACAACCGAAAGACGTCCACAACTGTAGATATGACGTCGAGGGTTATGACCAGCACATATGCTTTGGCGTCTCATCAACAATTTGTTAGAGTCTAATTTAAATAAAAAAAGTTATTAAAAAACTATAACTTTTTCCACCAACCCGCATTGGGCCCGCGTGGTGGATTACGGCCCATTCCCTCTCACAGAGAGGAGGCCTGTTTCCCAGCAGTGGGAACATTAAAAAGGCTGATGATGATGATGATTATAACTTTTAGGTATTTTTTTTTTAATTTGGTATATTTAAACACATAAGTTCATGTACATGTTATATATTTTTGAAATCAGCTCTTGGAAGAAAAAAAATTTGGTGCCTCACAATATGGCGCCCAAAATCCGCCATTTTTTTATTTTCCAATTTTAATGTAGCCAGTAACACTCGAAGGGTTATGAAGAATCGATTGACGAAATCATCAAAATCGGCCAACGCGTTTGGTTTCTAGAACGAAATATAGGAACACACATAGATATATACCTACATACATAGATTGATAAACACATCACCCTCCTTCGGCACTCGGGTAAAAAATGTGCAGACATGGGAACTGCCGACAGAAATGAAAAATTAAAACGTCACATCAGGCTCTTGATGACGCGAACTCATAAGTTTTGCCCTAACCAAAATTTGCTTAACGCGGCTACAGAAGTTGTCACTTCAAAAAACAACAAAAATTTAATAAGTCAACGAATGTAATGTTGGTACCATATGTAAAGAGTATAAAGCAAGCAATATTGAACATCACAGATTACAAGTAGGTAGGTACGTTCTCTATCTTTTCAACTCAATGTGTTTTTACACTGTTCTAACTATAACAAACGCACGACCTCACTTATACAACTATTTGCCCCTCATTACATAAAACCTCTACAACTAACCCTAATAAATAAACCTCCATATTCGATATTTTCACACACTTCTCTCGTTAAAACCACAAACTAAAAGCTCCATCAAAAACCGTATTTATTTAAAGCAAACTGACACAAAATAATTGTAATAAAAACGATACACCGACGTTGCGCCGGCTTTGAAAAAATACGGGAATATTCGTGACCATAGTACTCTGTAGCTTTTGTAAACTGTGCAAACTATAGTGTAGTTAATTTTTATTGTATGCGGCTATTTTTATGGCCTGCTTTATTTATTAACGTTTTTTAAATGGAACATGTTTCGAGCAATAAACGTGTTTCATGTAATATGGACTTCGGTAATTTGAAAACATTGTATTATACAATATTTTTTTAAAACAGTTACCTACCACGTTTTCGTGGAGGAAAAAACTCCATAATATCATTTCCTTCAAGAAAATGTGCACCTAGCTTGTTAAGTCTCTGAAGGTTTATGCCACAGATATAAATCTAACTAGTACGCGATTGTATGAACTTCGCTTGTCAAAAAACGGAGTAAAATTACGATCAATGATCGTACTTTATACTTTTCATTTAGTATTATCGGCACCGGTAACCCATCGATATCTAAAAAAATGCCTAATTATGCCATATTGAGCTGTAAAGTCTGTATGGAAAAAGTTGGCCGAGGCATTTGCAATGTTTTCTTTCATTGGTCAGTAAATTTGTTTTTAAATTGTGTGTGAAAAAATGGCACGTTTGGTTTTCTTAGAGATGGAGGGGTTTGCGTTATCTAGTTAGATTTATGTCTGTGTTTTATGCGTTATAAAATAATTTCCAATAGAATACAAGAAAAATAGTAGTTTCGTAGCATTCTAAGAGCTGGTTACTATAATTGAGTATTTGGAGTTATAAACGTGTCAAATTCTACTTCAATGCCAAATTTTGACAGGTTTGCTCGCTTAAATAGAATTTGAAAACTATTCGACTTCGAATACTTAATTTAGAAATCGAAGCTTCTACTTTCAAGAAATACGAGATACCAAGATTCTGTTTTTGTTATCCTCTACAGAAAATCTGTATAAATTTCCTCGATAAAGGCGAAATTGTCTAGTTATTACCAGTCCAACAAAACAACTCGCCGGTCTAATTGACCCCAAAATTCCGGCAGCCTAACAAGCCCTAACAAAAACAATATGCCAACCCTACAATCCTGTCCGTACACGAAATATTCCGAATTGGGCAAAAATTTCAACCTCTCAGTTATCATATTGAGCGATCATAAATATTCGCTAGCCCGTGGGACCGTGGGACGTTGGGACCATGTCTGTGAAGGGTGTCAGCCTCTTTTTACCAATATTTTGCCAATATTTCAAAAGAGTATGTGCTGACGTGACATGACGTCAGCATACGGTCCTTTATTTCGAGCAGGCTATTCGTTATGCGTTCCACGTTTAAAATAAGAGCGGTTAGGTTGATGCTGTATTGTGTTGGCAGTGTAAGGGTTAATGGAAGACTGTTCGAATGGTTTTTTGGGGTTAGCAACTTCATCTAAAACTGTCATTAGAATTTCACCTACTTATATTCGTAAAATAAATGTACCGTGCACCATTACCCGACGATAGTCGCCAACGACCTTGAGGGAACAAAACGCGCACTCGTTTCAGACCCGTGCGACCCAAAATTCAGTAGTTTGTGTACTTTTCTTATTATTTTCTATGAATTTAAAAAAAAATGCTTAAGATCAAAATGTAGATACTTAAATTGTCTTTGAGATGGTGTCATTTTCATTCAAATACGCCTGGCGGTTTTGGTACGATTTTCGTTTTTATGTCCGTGTTAGGCATAACTTTACAAATTAATTACACTATGTTATACGAATAAAACTCTAAATTTTCTTAAATCAAATTATTAAGAAAATGGTTTAATATAACATATATTTTTTCCAAAAAATTACGACAAGCTCTTTAGACGTGATTCTGATTTTAAAATCAGCAACTGGGGGGTATCTGCGCCTTATGACATTTCCTTTGCTCGACTCAACGATTTGACAGTTATAGCTTGTCATTTATTGACATTCATGAGATATTTTTTTCCATCGGCATGGCGACAGTATTGGAGGAAGTTTCCTTCCAAAAGACTTAAGGATATAAGCCCTAATAGTTGTGCATAGGTAAGTTTTTAAAGAAAGTATCGATAAATTCAGGTTCAAACATAAGAAAAATGACGACAAACGACCGTGACTTCAGCTATAATTAAATGTAACAAAATTGTATCCTAATCCGTTTAACAGCACATTAAATTGAATGGATGTTATATCGAATCGAACTGCGTAACTTTCTATTGAGCGCCGCGTACAAACGACTGAGTTTATTGGTTGTAAGAAGTAGGTAGGAACTATTCGTTGTAAATTGGGTTAACATAGTAATTGTAAGCCGATCGAATGTAATATACCTATACTAATATTATAAAAAGAAGTTTGTGAGGTTGTACGGAGTAATCTCTGGATCTACTGAATCGATTTAGATGAAATTTGGCATGGAGATAATTTGAGACCCTGGGAAGGACATGTAATAGATTTGTATTCCCTTGTGATGATAACACACTTTTTACACAGACGAAGCCGTGTACAGAAGCTAGTGTAATAGACTAGCAAACAGGTATATGTCACTAGTGTGAAAATTTTTCAGTGGGGGACTGCTTCTCCCCTATGATGTACTCGTATGTGTGATGTGGGGGTACATACAAGTAACAATTGCTGCGTTTCGTGGATTCGATGCCCGCACGGAACAAATATTTGTATGTGCTACAGATAGTTGTTGTTGTCTGGCTGTTTGTGTATGTGAATTAATATATTTGTGAATTACCACACTAAGAATTTATGCCCCTCCCCCCTCCCTCTACGATACAGGACAAATTCCTAGAGAGACCAAAATTAAAAAAAAATATTACATAAAAATATAAATACAATCTCAGATAGATATACATATTTAGTACTGTATTTACTTAGGTATTAAAACTTCATGCAACGCAAAGTTTCACGCCCTGAACGATTTTCCAATGAATTAAAAGTCACCCCGTATAAGTTTCCAATTAAATCGCGGCCCAAGCACTTCGATATCGATAACACGTAATCACCTCACTATTTTACAGTCCTTTTCAGCGAACGTTAACAGTTCCAAAGGAATTAACTCGCGTGATTCTAATATATTTCAGGGGTCGTAAAATATGGGTGTTTTATTGAATTCAATGAAAGTGCTTACTAGTTCACCGATTGAAACTGGGTTTTGTGAATGGAATGTGGTTCCGTGTTTGTATGTAGGTAAGGGGTTTATAGAGGGCTTTCAGATCCAATAGAGCAATTCTGAAAGCATCGAGATTTTTTACTCTTAGGCAATCACATTTTTATGCCGTAAAAATCTATATTATTTGATTTGTTTAATAGCTCATATCAGTAAGAATGATGATATTAACCTAGTTTTATATCAAGATGTGTATTTAGGTATATTTCTACATGGAAACAGGTTATGTATGAAATAAACATAATTTAAGTCCCGTGCAATAGCAGGCGTAAAAATATACGGTATGGTAACTATGCAGCCCCTTAAATACCGTTTACGTTAACAAGCGTACAGAGTCCAGAGATATCCATACAACTCTGAGGGTTCTGTGTGTCTACGCACGGCCAAGAAACCTTACATACGGTAAAAATACGTGTAGATATTATAACTGACATCTTTTGCAAAAAGCTTTTCGTCTTTACTTTAGTGACTGCAAATTGTCATGTCTGTAAATTTTATTACAAACTCTTATTTATTTATTATGGCACTCCAACGGATTGTTCACAAAAACAATGATAAAATCATGATCTCAATTTCACTAACTACAGCAAACTTTCCACTTATAGGTGTGCACAGCACTTACATTAATTAGATACAAAAACAATCAAAGGAACTAAAATAAAAAATTAAAAGATACAGAATAAAAAAAATTACAATAATCATTAACAATTAATCAAAACAAATAATATACAAATCAAAACACATAATTAATCAATAACAATAATCATAATAACAATAATCGCAACTCTTATAACAGCAATTTCGTCCTTGTTTGACAAAACCACACCCCACACGTTTTTAATTCCCAGGATAAAAAGTGCTATCAGTTTACTGACATATGCCGAATGTTAATTACACCGACGCGAAAAAAATACCATGCATTCAGTACATGATTCTGGACTTAACCGACGTAAATTTCCAATTTTACGTCGATTACAATCTCATTTTTGAAAAAAAATGCATTTTTACTGTAATAATTTCAAAATAATTATTCCTATCTAGTCCAGTCGGTATTTCTTTAAATTATTACAAAAAAAAAAGGCGCGACGCGTGTAGGTTAGTAGTTAATACCTACAAGCGCCGCGCCTTTTTTTGCTAGCCAGCGGCGTTGATCTCTCTCGTGAGCTTGATAGGTAGCGCCCTTGAAATTTATTTTCATTGCTGTGTTTTTTGTGCAAAAACGGATTTAATGATAATTTGAAAAACTGTTTTTTTTTAATATACCACAATCATGTACTGAATCCATGGTATTTTTTAACGCGGTGGTATCAGCCACACCCCGTATTTTTAAATTGAAGCCTGTCAGACAAATAAAAATATTGATTGGCTGGCCTATCGCAAGGGACCTAATGCTGGCATTCACAGACTGGCTTTATTTTTTCATAAAATGAATTATTGCCACGATATTATTATATCAATCCTTTGGGGATCGGTATGTGTAGGTACGTGACGACGATATTGTAACAAATTACATTCTATTTTTAGAAATTCAGGCCCAAATTCTTGAACAAATTGATTTGAGTCGAGAGTGGGTTCATGTCTAGACTCAAATCAATTTGTTGGATATCAAATCTGTCAGTGAATTATTGAGTGCCATTATGGTAAACGAGTTATAGACAAAATTAAACATAAGTAGTGGGTATCATTTTCTGTCTAGTCTTTGCCCAGTCAGTAGAGTTATTTTCCAGTCTAAGTGGATGCAGGAGACTACTACTATTTAAGAGGAGAAAAGAGGACTTTCAAAGTGCTTTCAACCCGAATGGTGATTAACTAAATTTTATTATCCATTGCAATTTCTATATGGACATAGCCACTCGTGAGCAAATAGTTCACTTAACAATATTTGATTGATATAATGGCTCATATCAATAAAAATGATGATATACACCTAGTTTTGTATCAAGATGTGTATTTAGATACTTTTTTACATAGAATCATGTTGTGTATGAAAAAAAAAGTGTTTTTTTTTATGAAATTATATTTATAATTAATTAATTAATTCTTAAAAATAATAATTAATAATAAAATTAATTAAAAAAAAAAAAATATTCAGGTTGATAAGTTATTAGTTAATAATTAAGAAACTGGGCATGTGGATTATGTTCTTGACACCTTGCCCAACATCAACACAAAATAATAGTCATTTTTCTACGTCGCACCACAGTCGTACAGTTGCAGCAATTTTGTTTTATTGTTAGTAAAGGTTTTTTCTACAGTCTTAGTTCACACAAAGTCAAATTCATAGAACTTAAAACATTTGTAATTTTTTTAATAGCATCTTGTTCACATGTGGCCAAAACTAGACAATGCCCTGAATTGGGCAGAAATGCATTATTGCTGCGCAGTTGGAGGATTCATCTGGTTATCGTCAGCCAGCTCGCGAATTTATGTATCTGTCCTCCGACTGCACAGCATTAATTTCATCTTGTTAACTTCTTTTTAGTTCGCTTCTTAAGGTTACACTAGTCGAAAATTCTTCCGTACAAACGTAGTCTGGCGATTACTCCACTGTTTGACGGTGTACGTTCAAAATAAAAAAATATATCAATTTATCTCATCATTATCTAGTCCTTTATGGAAACAGAAAAGTAAAAAAATATAATATATAATAATTATATAATTTTAACGCATCTTTGGGCGGAAATAAATACCATAATAAAAAGGAAAATTGCAAAACGGCCTCCATACAGGGATAGATTAGTAATTCAACAATGCAAATAATTTTATTTTGAAAATATACATTTAGTAGTTTTTTCATGATATCTAGACTCCCAAAGGTCTGTTTATAAAATTTCGCGCGCTCGTTTTCGTCCTAAATCATCATCCATTTCGCAAAAAAATTGCAAAAGTGCTAATTCGTACGAGAAGTAGCTTCTTATTGCTCATCAGAGCATCAATCTCTTTCGCACGTGTTGTCGGATGAGACAGCATGAATATTAACCCCGCGCACAAAATAGTTCGTGCCGTTGACTAGGGGCACCTTAAGCAATCGGGTTTTTAATTTTTTAATTAACTTTTTTTTTCCTTCAAAATATGAGCACACAATATCATCATCCAAATTCATTATAAAGTTTCAAAGAGAAGATACTACGTAACTAAAGATCCAACCTTCAGTCGAGTAGAGTATTACTTTGTTTCCCAAAAATAATCCTCTTTGATCCCTCCACCATACAAATACTCGAAACTTAAATATCCCGTTTAAAATACTTAATTGTACTTCTATGTTGTTGACACTATTATCATAAATTGGAGTAAGTTTCAAAGAAGCATTAACTTGAAGATCGCTTTAAGATGATTGTAACTCGACTTTGCTCTGTCGAGACCACAAAAGGTCTTTTGAGATATTTTCTCTCGATTATATTTTCTTTGGCTTGAGGCTTTTTAAACGAGAAATGTTGAAGGATTTTCCTGAATCACTCACGACATTTTTTGGAGCTTCATTAACTCTGTTCTGGTTGACATTTTAACGGATGCTTTTCATAATCTTTTCAGGATGTTGATATTTTTTACTGAATGGTGAGGTATAGCTTATGACTTTTTAATGTTTTGTTCCTTAGGCCCAGTTTCTTGTTAGTCTAACAATCTATCAATTGTTGGCATCACAAATGGTCACATCACAATTGATAAATAAACGTTTTACTGGTATTTTAAACCATTGGTTAGCATAAAAGCATAAAAAATCAAAAAAATCAATATTTTTATTTCACATAGGCCTACATGGGCACTTATAAAACGTCGACAAAAGGTGCACGGTTCGGGTTGGTCGTTTCCTATGGAGAAGAACCGGCAAGAAACTCCATGTTTACTCTTTTAAAAATGGTTTGGTTTTACAATATTTCCATGTTACAGCATTAGTACTTAGACATGGGGGGACAACGTAGGCCCGACTTATGACAATAAGTCGTAAGAAACTAAAAAAATAAAATAAAAGGATTATATATTTTATAAAAAAGTTAACAAATGTTAACTAGCATCTAGAAGGCCTACAATGTTCACACATTCACAAAACAATCGGTAAAAGAATCTATACAAAGGTAAATAAAAATAGTATTACATGACTAAATTTAACATGTGGCACAAATTTTGTTATCAGTGCTGTAACTATTCTTAGCAAAGGGCTATAAAGATGTTTGAAAACCATTGTAAAAGTCTAATTAAAAGAAGGAAAGAAAAATGAGATTGAGAATAGTTAGAGACATCCACATATTTGTGCCGTTTACAAGTTACCAGGGAAGCTGCATGCGCAGAAGGAGCTAAGGCCAAATGTTTTTATCTTCAACGTAGTCCTTGATTTTATAATATGCTTTTTTAATAAGGATACGTTTGATGTAGTTTTTGAACCTTCCATCGGTCAGTTCTATAACTGACTTTGGCAACTTGTTATAAAAGCGTATACTGTTTATAAGAAAAGACTTGCTAGTTTTCGTTAATCTGAATTTGGGTATTACAATTTCGTGCTTACTGCGTATATTTAAATTATGGAAGTCGCTTCTAGTTTTGAAAAGCCCCCGATTTTTACGGACATACAAAATACATTCCAAAATATAAAGTGAAGGTAGAGTCAGTATATCGATCTCTTTAAATTTAGCTCTGAGGGACTCGCGAGGACCCATTTTATAGATTGCGCGGATTGCCCTCTTTTGTAGGATGAAAATTGAGTCAACGTCTGCTGCTGATCCCCACAGCAGAATGCCATAAGACATAATACTGTGGAAATAAGCATAGTATACTAACCTAGCTGTAGCTACATCGGTTAGCTGCCTTATTTTCCTTACTGCATATGCAGCCGAACTTAACCTACCCGAAAGAGTTCTAATGTGCGCGCCCCACTGCAATTTTGAATCGATAGTAATCCCCAAGAATACAGTTTCCGTTATAACTTCAAGATTTGTGAAAAAAGTGGGCTTTAGTATGATTTAAATTGCTTAGATTCTGTATACGTGAGTCGCTGTTGTGTCATCTTTCATGGGTTGTCGCAACCGTAATTTACTGTTATTGGTTGCACTATTTGATTGATATGTTTACAAGATTTAGTGTCAGTGCTTACTAAAAATGTGTTATACAGTCGAATGATATGTGAACAATTTTTATGTCAGAAATCCTCGAATAAAGAGCTTTTCTACAAACATCAAAATATATCACATTATGAATACTTGGAACAATAATAACAGAATCGGTTCCGTTCTTCTTCTTTTCGAGTAGATGGAAATTTCTTTATAAATTTTGCCCATTTTGTAGGCAAAATTTATAAAGATAGCCGATTGCAGCGTTAGTTGTGAGCATAAGGTCTGCCAATGTGCAGATGTATGGGCACTTGGGACACTCTAGCATGTGTGTCATATTTTGCAAAGGGGCACCGCAATCACACTGGGTATCAGATGGGTCTTTTAAACCCCATTTTTCCAAATTGTGTTTGCAGCGGCCTACTTGGGTGCGCAAACTTGAGTGCTTTCCATATAGGCCACTGCAGTTCACGTCCAGGTGGCAGGTTCCCTGAGATCGATAATAACATAACGCTCAAACTTACAAAGGTGGTTTAATGCATAATTATCGCAAATTACCATCCCTAATTCTAATAATAACCACCCCTAATCCACCGATACTACCCACTTCACAGTAACACGAACCAATAACATAATTCTAGTAATGCCTCAGTTTATTATTAATCCCATTCCTGCCGCGCCTCCCCTGAACTCTTGTCCAACTTGTTTCAACTCCCCCTTCTGTTGTTTTTCATCGCACTGCTCCCGGGAGGGTTGTAATTCGATTAAGTTATTGTTTTATGTCCTATCGTCTGGAACTCGATGGTGTGTGTTTTGGTTCGTGCAGGTCTGGTGAGATAGGTGATAGCGGTGGGTAGAAAAACAAACATTGCTTCTGCTGTTTGTAAAAGTACCATAGTTAGATATAGTACGTTAAGCCGTTGGTCCTGGCTGTCATTTAAAGATCTTTGACAGTCGTTACGTCGTCAGAACCAAGAAAATCTGTCACCAGTCTTGCCGTGTTGTCCCAATTACTGGGTTGTGGAGGTCAGATAGCCAGACTTCTTTCTTTCTTACGCGGGGTCTGCTTTCCCAATCATGCAGCGCCATTTATTTCGGTCGTGTGCGTCATCTTCCGTAAGTCCCATCTACCTCTTGTCCTTTTGGACCTCCGACATCCATGTGATTAGAGGTCTTCATCTTCTCCTCTTCTTTATAGCCATGGGAAGGCACTTTTTCAAGACATGGTTATCTATTCGTCTAAGAACATGACCGTACCAAGTTTCGCCCCATACATTAGTGCTGGTTTGACCAGCTGTTTTGTAGACTTTGCCTTTAATTTTTATGGGCATTTTACATCACACAAGACTCCAATCAACATACGCCTCTGACACGTCAGCAGACGCTCCATGTTAATCACTCCGTGGTATCCGGTCAGGGAGGCGAGTCACTAATAGTTAGGCAAAGGCTGGGCAGATTAATATTTTGTTAGATATGGCACCTGAAGTTATTATATGACTTGAGTTTTTCGTTTTTGTGCACACACATAAGTCAGTACTTATGTTTTATAATTATAGCACTATGAGATTGAATAGGTAAAAAAACATAATTTTTACTTAGACCACAGAAATCCATTGTGACCTGGAAGGGGTTGCCTCAAAAGCTTATCCTAAAGTTCATTTTAGAGTGTCGTGATAGCGCCCATTTGTAAAAAGTACAGCTGATGCTGCTATAACAACAATTCTTCAACAGAAAAAAAATCTTGCTCTTTCCTCTTTAGACTTTTACCCAAAACTATCCCCCTTTCATCCGCCATGCAATATTTTCTCTTCCAAGCACTCCAACTGCAACGCATTATCCAAAGTTGAACATAAATTCAGAATATTAAAACTGAACAACTTCAAACTAACAAGAACCAACATTGTCACTCGATGTAAGACTGTGCACCGACCAAACCGAATTGGAGCATAGAATATGTCATTGAATAATAAACTTTATTTTCAGTTAAATAGAGCACAACGCACCGCACTTTCAGAAGCACGAGGCATCTTTTGATGTCCACGTCGATGTTCATACAACTTTATACTTTATGGTGCAAATATTTTAGTTCATTTTACAATGTCATCGGAAATGTTCAGTGTTTCGGGCCTCTCGGTGTGTGCGAAGCTTAAAGGGGCGAGCTCATCGAGATATAACAGCGACTGCCCAAACTTATACTACAGAATTATGTTGCCACCCAACTCCTAATGAAGTTTTAATAATTCACAGTCTTCCGAAACTGTTGGCTTGTTAACTTGCTGAAGTCAACTCGTGGTCTCTTTAAAATGATAATTGTGAGTCGATAAGGCAAATTTCGTAGACGAGGTGTTGAGATTTTGGGTAGGAATTATTTTCTGCAGCAACTGGAGCTATTAAGATGATGGATGTGCTTTGGTTAAAAGCAATTAAAAACTGATCTTAATTAAAATTATAAAGGCATAAAATCTTAGTTTGTAGGAGATTAGAATTCCCTGCCAGAGTTTGCGTTTTCCGATAGCTTCAATCTCGGGGTTTTTAAGTCAAGAGTGAATAGTTTATATCTAGGCAAGCCTGCTACACCTTCAAACACAGCATCACTTACCATCAGGTGAAATAGTGGTCAAGCGCAAGCCTATCTACAATAAAAAAGGAGGTTATCTTCTAGGACCAAATCAGATTTTGAAAATTATTTCAATGATAGACTACGCTATCACTAAGTGCCATAGATTCGTATTTAACCCTCGACGGAGCAACAGTGTGTCTGTTTGTGTATCTATCTGTGGCATCATATCTACTAAACGGATGAACCGATTTTGGTTTTTTTGTTTGAAAGGCGACTTTATCGAGAGTGTTCTTAGCTGTGCTTGATGAAAATCGTTTTAGCCGTTCTAAGTTATGGGCGTCTTGCTATTTGAATCGGGGTGTCTACTACAGATTAAATTATGTAGTTTATAGATTTTTTCTTTTTGTTTTAGTTTGTTTTTTGTTGAGTTGTTGTTTAATTTAAAGATTTAATTTAGTTTATGTCTTTTAATTGGTTATTTTATTATTAATTTATTATTTGGTGTGATTAAATTTAAGTATTTTTAATTTGTATTCCAAATTTACAACATAATAATATGATCTAGTTGGATTAATATAAATGAAATTTAAGTTTTTAATTTTATAGAACAAGAAATAAAAATGTATCGGGGGTACCTATTTTAAATTTTACTTGTTGTAAAAATATACATAATTTGATTATGGTTAATCTCAAAGATGAATTAAAATAAAATAATAATCGACCTCACATTTATCTTCATACCAATAACTAAAGGCAGGCTCTACAAAATCATCAATACTTTATATACACAGATATTATTAACTATCCACTAATACCCGATCTAAATGTTTAATCAGTCTCTGTACATAATCTGTCAATGATAAAAGCTACGTTATGTTCATTTGAGAAAGGTAATTTGATTTCCCAACGGCCCTCAGGTAGCCAGCCTGTGTTGCCAGATGAATAATTTAGTTACACGATAATTGGTTTATCAATATTATTTCAATAACAGTTGACGGAGGAGATGATGAAATAATTGGAGAAGTATTTCTGTTTATTTATTTAAATTTTAAGTGATGGCAATTATTCTGATGTCAATCCATTAGGTATTTCGATAAGTTATCTTGAAAATTGAAGATATTGTTTGCATCAGAGCAATTTTTAGGGTTCCGTACTACAAAAGGTGAATAAAGGAACCTTTATAAGATCACTTTCTTGTCCGTCTGTCCGTGTGTCACTACCGATTTTCTCAGGAACGGGTGGACCTAGCAAATTGAACTACCAGATACTGAGGTCTATAGTTCCTATTAGGTGTATAAAAATCAAGGTCCTGAGTCAACACGATAAAAAGATATAAGCATATTTAAATTTTCACGAAAACTTGTAGATTCCTAAATTTATCTTAATTTTCAATTTTTTTAATTTTTTGGATTTTTTCCTTTATTTGTGCTGAGACCTGAAGACCTTGTTAGGCAAAAAGTAAGGTCTTACAGCATAAAAAAGTAAACACACCAAAAAAAAGTTGACTATTAAGGTAAAGTTTGGCACTTACAAATTCTCGCGAAAATCTAAATTTGCTCATATCTTTTAAACTTAGCCACTAATAAAAATTATACCAATTTTATTATGGCAATATAATGGATAGGTACGGAACAACGGAACCCTCGGCGTATGAGTTCGACTCGCACTTGACCTTTTTAGGGTTCCGTACCCAAAGGGTAAAAACGAGACCCTATTACTAAGACTTCGCGGTCCGTCTGTCTGTCTGTCTGTCTGTATGTCTGTCACCAGGCTGTATCTCAAGAACCGTGATAGCTAGAGAGTTGAAATTTTCACAGATGATGTATTTCTGTTGCCGCTATAACAACAAATACTAAAAACAGAATAAAATAAATATTTAAGCGGTGCTCCCATACAAAAAACGTGATTTTTTTGCCGTTTTTTGCTATAATGGTACGGAACCCTTCGTGCGCGAGTCTGACTCGCACTTGGCCGGTTTTTTTTTGTAAGCAAAATACTAAAATCGTCACAATCTAAGAAGTCTAAACTTGATGCTTACGAATAATACTTGTTATAGTGAATAGATAACATAGTAATTACTTAGGATTACGAATTTGATTTTTCCTAGACGTACTAACAAAGTTATCGGGGCATGTAAAATGAGAAACGTCATCGGACTTCTTAGATTGGCACGATTATGGTTGCTTTTAACCGTATACTAGCTTCGGTCCACGCCTTTACTCGTCTTTTTTTTATCATCCCAAGTGAACATTATACAAGTACATATATGACAAGTCTCTAACCCTATGTGTTAAACCAGGTAATGAACTATCTGTATGCAAAATTTCATCCAAATCCGTTCACCCGTTTTGACTTTTGACATGATTGAAACACTAACAAAAGCGTGACGGGAAAACCCTCTCTGCTAATTTGATAGGTCGGAAAATTTTACTCTTTGCCAGACCCAGAACCATACGTTCTATTTTCAAAATTAAAATTAAACAACTCTCACATATTCAAAAATAGAACTCAACAAACATAATGCAATTTAACCCGTAAATATTCATCGTTCGTAATCATAACAGACAGTCCCTAACAAATTGACAGTGGAAACTGACCCGCGCCAAATTGTTGACCCAGTTACTGGTTGGAACTTAATTAGATGAGCATTGAGCACCAATACACTGCATTAATCTTAATTTTGTAGGTATTATGACATGTGACATAAACAACACTGTACTACGTTTAGCCCAAACGAGTAACCTACCTGAGGGCCTAGATAATAAAAAAACTTTTTGCAAAAAAATACTACCTACTTCCAAATACAAAACTACAAAGTGAAAAATAACTTTATTTTTTGAAGTCGGTGACTTTTGTAGGTACCAATTTTTTTGCGTTATGGACACCGACTTCAAAAAATAAAGTTATTTTACACTTTGTAGTTTTGAATTTGGAAGTCGGTAGTATTTTTTTGCAAAAGGTTTTTTTTATTTTTCACTTTTTAGTTGTACCTACGTAATAGGCAAGTTAGTAAGGTAACTATAACACCAGAATAGATTTCATGAAACTTGAACATAACCAGTGCAATGAGAGATCTGCGTACCCCTTAAGAGCGTACCGGCGTGATGTTATGTTATGAAATGGTATAAACAATAAACAGACATGCGATTGCAGCAATCCCGAGAGATTTGCCGTTATTTATTGAAGAGTTCTGTTGTATATCTCCGAAGTTCTTCATCAGATCTTCACCAAATTGAAATGGGACCAATTTCGAAACATATTTTTTCTAACAAAAAAAGGATTTTTAAAATCGGTCCACAATTGACGGAGATATCAATGAACATACACAAAAAAAAAAAACAATCATAATGTCGAACATAGAACCTCCTCCTTCGTCGGTTAAAAATAAACTTTATCGGTGAAAACGATTGTCAAAAGTTCAAAATGTTTATGTTGTGAAATGTGCTACTGTAACCATTTTAAACTTTATTATGACCACTCTATTAACACATCCTATTTACAGGTTACACTAGTTGATCATTCTTCCATACAAACATAGTCTGGCGATTACTCCACTGTTTGACGATGTACGTTCAAAATAAAAAAATATATCAATTTGTCTCTTCATTATCTAGCCCTGTATGGTAACAATAAAGTAAAAAATAAATAAATTTGAAAGTTATGAGCGTCGAAAGTTCCATATTTAAACACAAATTTTAACATATCTTTGGGCGGAAATAAATACTATAAGAATAAGAAAAATTGCTAAACCGCCACCATATAGAGATAGATTAGTAGTTCAACAATACAAATAATTTTATTTTGAAAATATAAATTAAGTAGTTTTTTCATGATATCTAGACTCCCAAAGGTCTGTTTATAAAATTACGCGCGCTCGTTTTCGTCCTAAATCATCATCAATTTCGCTACAAACTTGCAAAAGTGCTAATTTGTACGCGAACTAGCTTCTTACTGCTCATCACAGCATCTATTTTTTACGCACGTGTTGTTGGATGAGATAGCATGCCTTTTAACCCCGCGCACAAAATTGTTCGTGCCGTCGACGTAACCTTAAGCACCTAATTGTGAGAGTGTACTTCAATCTATCTATCTTTGGACAAACATTTAATCAGGTAGAATGTCCTTTCTGGTCACACCAAATATTGCCAATCACGTTTAAGGTCTATTTTACAGGGACGAAAACATTAGACACAGGTCTGTTACTAAGAAATTTTTAGTGGCTAAAAAGTGGCTACTAACAAAAATCTTACGTTGACTTTGGAACATTAAGTCAACACAGATCGAGGTACGCCCACGCATTGGTTGTTTGTTCACGAGGCACCGCACGACACGATTTGCGGTCACGATTTTTAACACACGACACACTGCAGACGGTCTGTCATCCGTTCGTTTGTTCACTAGACAAGATTCTGCAACGACACTGCAGTGCACTTGTATTATTCTTTAAGCGCGTGAGTGACGAACCATGTGCCAGCCGTGCGGTGCGGTGTGTCGTGTCGTCAACCAGGTCATACATGTTTTGTATAGCCGCTAAATCGTCACTGCAAAAATGTCATCACGACATAGCGGCATCGACGCCATAACCTTTGTAAATCGTGTCGCATGCAATGCGGTGTCATGTAACAAACAAACGGTCCGTACAAATATATGGAACTCTGAATCGTGACCACATTTTTTCGTGTCGTGTGTCGCGTCGTGAACAAACGGCCTCCCACTACAAAAGGTCACCTACTGACTCAGTCTCAAAACCCACGCCAAACTATTTTCGCATAGAATCAACCGCAAAAATAATTTTAATAGACAACTATTTTTACCAAAAGTCAAAGACACAAAATATTGAAACAAGCCTTCCGTTCCAGTTATTTTCGTTACTTCCAGAGTATGAATATAATTTTAAGACGTTTATTCAAAGATAAAGGGTAAATAATAAATATCAAAGAGTTGGCTCTGATCGATTTGTGTCGCTTCGAAAATATCGGAGTGAATCAAATATATATGTAGTGATCGGTGACAACCATGATGTGCGAATATATTTCAAGTTGGAGTGGGTATTGATAAAGTGTTGGAGGGTTTATCAAATATTTGAAAGGATTCGTTCTTGTTTGTTAAAGTGAAAGGTTCAGAAACCGGGCTCGTCCAAAAGCGCGTTAGGTTGAAGATATCTTCAACGTCTCGGAATACACACGAAATCAGGATGCATGGCAAAATAATGGAGAGGCCTGTTTCTAGTAGAAGATGATTTGAGTGGATGATGATTCAACTTATTCAGGAGAAGTTTTCATTTTGGAATTTGTTTGCAGATTAACACTAATTTTTTAGTATTGATTCACTCAGAAAAATAAAACTGTTGTTGTTGACTTTTAAAATGATTTTTAAGTTTATGAAAAGTCATCTCTTGCCGACCAAAAAAATGCGTCTCTATGCAAGTTCTCCTTCCAAAAACACTAAAACAAGACAAGCAAACACGTAACTACGGTTCCCTCCTCTATTTACGAACGTAACTCACGGGTCTCGCACACCCACGCTTTAGATCTATTCATTCAGTGGAAAGTGGGCTCATGAATAAATTATTACACCAGTTCAACTGTACCGTACAAAACGTTGCGAAAACCGTATTGATGTGTGCGATCGCGACGAGATTCTTTTTTTGAATGATAAGTTTTTTTTCGGGGATTTTCTTTGTGCGTTTTCTTTTTTTTTCGGTGAGTTATTTTAAGGTGCATGTAGTTTGAGTTTTCATAGACGAATAAATTGGTTTGATAGATTCAGTTCATATTCATATCATAATCATATTCTTTATCATATACAAATGCAGGTGGACAATTTATGTACAAAGGCGAGCTATTTGGTAATTATGCATATTTAGGTAGTCAATTTGAATACAAATTAGATTAACTGGAGGTAACTAACAACAAAATATCCAAAAAATATTACTACCTATAAAGTTTGGTGCATAGGAAGTTGCATAACAACAAAATTAATTTTACACATAACCGTAAAAAAAAACAATAACAAATAAAGTATCCCTAAAATTGGCAACCGACCTTGCAAAACACTTTTAACTCAGTGACACAGAAAGTCCAGAGTTTATTTCAGACGCGAATGTCCCGGCAAGATAATTATTACGTGCCACGTAACCACCGGGCTACTGTTCCATATTTATTTATATTTAAACACGTGCTTTTCCAAATAAAAAGGTTTATTTTGCACGTGCAAATAGAGCTACCTACCTGTAGGTCGTTGCCGCTTTCGAATTTGGAATCCCGCCCGAATGCTGTGTCCGTCATGTTGGAATACTAATTTGACATATGTCTGATTTAAAAATTGTTCTAAATCTATAATTTTATTTTCAAGTCTGTGTCGCTAGTTGCATCACAAATCACCAAATGCATTTAGCGCTTAAAGAATTTAAACCATCGTTCTATTTCTGTCAATCGTTTGAAGTTGGCTGAGACAGAATTAAGTTTTATATACGTTTAGCTTTAAATCTCTTAAATCAATTTAGTGATTTGTAGTGCGACTGGGCTATATTGGTACATAATTAGAATGAAATGTTTTTATCAAAACCTGACAAAATAATCATGTTACGACTTAAATGAAGGCAAAATACGAATTGGCCTATTCTCATTCGCCGCATTGTGACAATGACGGCGATCATTACTAAACCAATTTAACATTGCACGTGCACCGCACAAAATCAACACTAAACCCTTTCAATTCGGAACACCAAACATTATTAACTGGAATTCAATTTGTCGACTGATAAATTTATCTTTGAGGTTTAGAAGCGCCGGTGGTCGCTAGTTGTCAACGTTCGATGACCTGGTTTCAAGTCTATTTTGGTGTGGACACGAATATCGAGCAGGAGATCACTTGGCTGTAAGCGTTGTTTCCTATGCTTCAAAAAAGTTGGGTGACACACGCGATGTTCAGACTTTTTTTTCTGTGATAGATATTTTTTTAAATAACACGTCATTTTGCTGCGAGAAATTGTACTACGATAAGGTACTACGTGTTTTTGTCATGTTTGTTATTTGTATGCTGCAGAATATTTTAATAGTCCTCATGTTCTTTTAACAGTTTGATGTCGTGTAAAATTGCGCCATCATCATCATCAGCCTTTTAATGTTCCCACTGCTGGGCACGGACCTTCTCTCTCTGAGAGAGGGAATGGCCTGCCTGAGTTCGAACCCTCGACCTAAGGCACGTAAGTCGGGACCGTTACCACCTGGGTCACCACTGCCATCAAAATTGCGTAACTTTATGTAATATTTTAAATTTTCTGATGCCTGGTTGTTTTTATGCGAGGATTACTAATTTGTATCTTATCCAGCAACCCGTACTGAGCCCGCGTGGTGAATGGGTTAGTTGACTGAAAATTAGTACTTGTCCTTCAGGTAGATTAATAAAAAATACAGTGCGTTGATCAATATCGTGTGACGTAACGGTGTGCTACAGTTTACACTGACAAAGTGACGTCACAATCACAAGTCCCCACTCCTGAACTTTGATGCGCAAATTCCTATTAAGGCTCATTCCCTCTTAAACCTGTGACTTAGCAGTAACAACATTAAAATACTGATGGTAATGATAATGACACATACAAATGTAGCTAGGTTAATCTGTACTTAACACATTTTTTTTAAGCTCTGTGTATATGTACTAAGATGATGATTTCCACCGCGGTTTCAAGACAACTTGCACTGGCCGCGTCAATACTCCAAAGCCTCGAACATCGACGCTGAGTTGCCAGCTTGTCGGTTTTTTATCGGTTACATTTCGGGGAGTGTGCGACGGAACTGCACAATTTGATTCCGCCTAGCCCTTTCCATCATCGGACTACAAGATATACGGCCATGCGCCATCGGTACATTGTAAGGTCGAAGGTATTTGTGGAGCGAAATGATAGGCACGACTGCTCAAATAATACTCTCCTTTATTTTAGGATACACATGATTATATAAGGTTGGTTACATACACATAGGTACACTGCATACACACTACACCTCCCATGGCGAGGTAAAATAAAATAAAATTATCATTTTGTTTTATTTTTATAATACATTTACATTTACACAAGAACATGATAATTACTGATTAGGATAATACAATTTTGTTCTGTTTTTGTGAATGGTGTCTACATTACCATTCTTTATTATTTTAACATTTGGTGACTCTTCTGATATAACTCTATATGGTCCCGTATAAACACTATCTAATTTATTACACATATTATTTTTAACTAAAACTAAATCATCAGGACGGTAAGTAACTGGATTTATATTTCTGTCATATAGTTCTTTTTGTTTTAATTTACTTTTGAGTAAGTTGTCTCGTGCATCTTTCTGTGACTTTTGTAATCTAAATTTTAATTCTAATGGATAATAATCAATGTTATATAGTGGATCAACAATCCTATTGGTCAAATTGCTTGGTAACGAGCACTGTTTTCCGAAAACTAACTCGTAAGGGGTATATTTTGTTGCTGAATGTACTGAAGTATTGTAGCAAAATGACCAAAATGGGAGCCATGTACTCCATGTCTCTGGATGGTTGTCGGTTTGAATACGGAGAAATGAATTCAAATGCTTGTGCGTGTTTTCCAAAGCACCTATACTTTGGTGGTGATATGCTGTTGAGTTTAGTTGTTTAATATTTAATAGATTACATACCTCCTTGAATGTTGATGACAGGAACTCGGTACCCCGATCCGTCGCTATCTCCTTCGGTACTCCATACCTTAATATAAAATTATCAACTAACGCTTTCGCTACTTCTTCCGTTCTGCGTGTAACTAAGGGATATGCCTCAATGTATTTGGTGAGTTCACACTGCAACGTGAGGATATAACTATAATTATAATTATCTCTTTCCAGAGGACCTACTAAGTCAATATATATTTTTTCAAAGGCACTATGTGCTGTTGTTGTTATTTCCATAGGTTGTTTGGTATTGTGCGGTGAATACTTTTGTTTCTGACATTTGTCGCACCTCTTTATAAACTCTTTTATATCCTCTTCTAATCCCGTCCAATAGTAATATTTTTTTATATTGTTGAACATTCGTCTCGTACCCGCGTGGCCACTGGTAGGTAAGAGATGAAAATCGTTCAAAATTACTCGTTTATCTTCTGTATTCTCTATTCGTTGTACATCTTTTACTATATGTAAGTGTGGTCCGGTCCACTTTTTCATTATATCTATTTCATTTAATAACTTTTTTATAAAAATGTTATTTTTATTACTTTTTATTAAATAGATTTCCGTAATATTTACGCTTCTACAAAAATCTTGTAACTCTCTCACAAATTCGGCTCGCGATATTTGCGATGGAGAAGATACATGTTTAATATAGATAGTTTTTTCCTTAGGAATGTACATAAATGTATTACTTTCTTTACATGTTTCACCACTTTTTCTAATTGTTTCTAACTTGCATGCATCAATAAAACGTAATTCCACTGACTCGTTTAAAGTACTAGTACTAGGAGTGCTTACAACGTTTGGTTGATCAGACCGAACTGTAGTTGTGCCACTCGTTCCTATCTTAGAATTATTGTCAATCTGGTTTCTTTTCTGAGCTCTTGTCATAACTGAAACACACGACTCGTGCATTTGTTTTAAGTCATTACATGTTATGGAAATTCTCGACAATGCGTCTGCTGCCGCATTTTCCGTACCCCTGACATGTTCTATCGTAAAATCATATTCTTCTAGTAATAACCTAAATTTAAATAACCTGCTTGATGGGTCTTTCATGTTAAATAATGAAATTAAAGGTCTGTGGTCTGTGTATATTTTAAAATGTTTTCCGTACAAATAGGGACGAAAATGTTTAATCGCCCACACTATAGCTAGCAATTCCTTATCGATTGTTGGATAATTTATTTCCGCTTTGTTTAGTGATCTACTTGCAAATGATACTGGTCTTCCATTTTTGTTAGACAAAATTGCTCCGATTGCATAATTAGAAGCGTCTGTCTGGAGATTAAACTCATTTTGTTCTGTGAAATCCGAACGTGATGTTAATTTTTCTATGGATATTTGCTCTTCCTTATTAAGATGTTTGAGGTTTAGTACCGAAAACAATTGTTTTACTCTACTTGCATCACGTTCTGATTTGTCAAATTGGCAAACATTGTAGTTGTTTAATTTTTCTATACATGGATTAATGTCCGTTAAGGTACACAACTTATCCGTTGTATTTAATATCTTAATCGGTATTAGACCATTAACTGGTGTTGCTATGCAACTGGCCAATAATATTCCGTCACTAATTTCCTTAGAATGTACTACACACTCTTCTGTGAATTCGGTCTTAAAATAATGTATGGATTCACATCTTGGGTAAACTTCCATTGTGTTTTTATAACTCAGTAAAGGTAAAACTATTTTAATTGAACTTTGTGTCAACAATGTTAAGGTATTATTACTGAAATCTAATATGGACTTATGTTTATTAATAAAATCTTGTCCGATGATGCCATTAGCCCTACATGGTAGAGTATCGAAAACATAAAACTTATTACAAATAAGGTGATGATCACCCGATGACAACGTTAAACAAACATATCCCATTGCATGGACTTTGCCACCAATTCCATGTATGACTATGTCCTCTTTTTGGACTGGAATGTTTTGTTCTAGAACATATTTATATTTTATAGCCGAAATTGTAGCACCGGTATCGACTAACCATGAATAAGTTTTGCTATTAGAACTTAAGTTAATATAATAGTTAGTATCAGTTGCGAGAATAACTCTATTATTCACGAAAAAACTCATTTGCATACTCTTCATTTTCCTGTCCCGTTAGAACATTAACCGCGTGTTTATTTGTATCTTTAGGGGTTTGGCTTATCCCTTGGTTACAGCGATTCCTATAATAGCTCCTACCTCTACCACGCCATGGTGATCCTCGGCCTCGCTGTGGTGCACCGCGGCTCTGCTGATGCGCCTGCTGGCCCCCCCGAGGGTAGCCTCGACGAGCACTGGAATCATTGTTACGACCCCTGTTATAATATGTCCTGTTGTAATTATTATTTTGATAACCACTACGGAAATTCTGTTGTCTTCCTCTAGGAGAATACATACCTAGGATCTCGCCAGAACTCGAACTCGGTCCCGCTATGGATGTTTCTTCATCCTTCGCACCTTGTATTGCGTCTTTTAACGACTCGTAGTTCCTAGCTGCAATGATAGTTGAAAGACGGCGGTTTCGCAACCCATCGGCAAACCTTTTGATAACTTGCTTTTCATTCAAGGGTTTAATTATTTTGTATGTCTCTAAGTTACCGTCGGCTTGCGATACCGTCAAATCCACGAAAAGTTCCGAAAGTTTGGTTCCGTAGTCCTGAATTGACAGTTCTGTTTGCTTTAATTGATTTATATTATTTTGTATCGCAAACGGTGATTTTTTAGGCAGTAACACTCTACGCATTTCCTTTACCAAATCATCAACATTAGAATAATCTAACTGTAACTGCAATTTAGCGTTCTGAGACAACCTACTCTTCACAACAAACTGTACTAGTTTCTTCTTACACTCATCACTAGCCAATAACGAGCTATAGTATTCTACATTATCAATAAATTGTTTAAGCGAACATTCATTGTCAGTTGGTATCATAGGTAATAAACTAAGAGCTACTTTCAAATCAAATGACTCCATTTTTGTATCCTCGCTACTACTCGTACTTGACGTAGAGGATAAATCTAAAATTTGTTTATACAATGACTCAAAATCAATACAAAATGTATTTATTAATATCTGTTCGTTTTGTCCTACTTTACCTTTCTTTACATCGTCTGATATCTTCTCTATTATATCAGTATATTTGTCATAAATTTCCTTTGAATCACACAACTTTTTCTCTAATACATTTCCTTGCCTTCGTTTAGGGCCAATTTTAATTAAATATGTTTTTATACATTTCAAATTTTTATATAATTGTTCTAAGTCATCTGCCATTTCCTACCATCATTAGTTGTTTAATTAATCACTTCGTTTATTATAGTTACAAGTACAATGTAACATATCATTTACTACGTTTATTATTATTACGATTATGTACTTATCTAATAAAGTTCTGAGTCCATTTTACGATGCCCGTTGTTTTTCCTCGAACTTTCACACACTCAGCACTTTTTTTTCACTTTCACTTAAACCCATGATGTGTAAACCGATGTGCGATGGTATCCGCTATCTTTGTTTTCACACTATGTCGCCCTTCGACCGTCCTTTCTCCAGTGATGGTCCAGATTGCCTCGCTCCTGACCTTCTAGATATTGCACTCCTGTACATCTCCTGATGTATCCAGCGTACATGACATCGCCGATACATTTGCAGCAGAAAATACAGCACGCCGAGTCCCAGAACCAGCACCACTATAGTCGTCAGTATGGTGATGGTGGTAATATGTAATTTCACCTCTTCCAGATGCGCGTTATTAGTTCCTCCGGCTGCGTTTTGCACTATCACGGTTTCATCTTTAGTTTGCGTAGTTCCCATTTTTAATGAACCCGTATTTTTCGTAAGCAACGAACCAAATACCACTTGTCACAACCGCGAACGTTATTAACGCTAGTGAATAATTATTATAATTCATCTTAGCTTGACTCTACTTAGTCCAATTGTTTACACTGTACAACCCTTATATGGCACGGCGGTGTCGGTAAGGCGATCGCGCGGCGATGCATCCTGGCAGGGTCGCCATGTAAGGTCGAAGGTATTTGTGGAGCGAAATGATAGGCACGACTGCTCAAATAATACTCTCCTTTATTTTAGGATACACATGATTATATAAGGTTGGTTACATACACATAGGTACACTGCATACACACTACAACATGGTGAACACATCATCGTTTACCATCAGGCGAGATAGTGGTCAAACGCGAGCCTAAAAAAACTTATCCTACTGCAGTATAAGACCATAGTTTTACACATAAAACGAACAAGAAACGATCACTACGTTTGCTCATCAGCGCATTGGCTAAGTGAACGAGCATGGTCTCTTTACACATTGTAAGTAAATATCGCTTACAGCTATTAACTACAAAGCTGCCACACGTGCACTTCCTATATTTTAAAAGAGCACTAACAGCGCTAAATAAAAGCAACAAGTTAGCTTAAATGACTGCAATATAAAACGTAATGGGTTCGCTGACTGTGAGAGACTACACTGAACGGTCTTTGAGTGTGCTAGTAGAGCAGGGGTGTTCAGACTTGTAGTGCCATCAACTGTAGTGGTGGCTCAGTGGCTAAGATCTCGACACTCGTGTTTGAGGTCGTGGGTTCAAATCCGGGCATTTACCTATGTGATTGTTTCAAATTCATAATTATGTACTTTCTAAGTTTATCTTGAACATCATAGGTAACAGTGAAGGAAAACATCGTGAAAAAACCTGCAGCCTAATTGCATAAGTGAATTCGGCAAGGCAAAGGGTTTGACCCCTTGAAAGAGTATGATAGATACTCTTTAAATAATTAGGTATTGCCAAAACTTATTGGACGTCTCATTGGGGAAGATATTCTTTTCAAAAGAGTCCAATAATTTATAGTTAATGTAAGTGACTGTTTCAAGTCAAGTAAGAGGCATGTGGGGTTCCCAGAGGTGACGTAAAAAGAAGAAAAGAAAGTCTTTTAGTGTTTGGTGGAACACTACCAACCTCGGAAAATGGGGCTATCTCGACCAACAAGCAGCTGGATGTGCATTACGAGTCTGCCCTCTGTGTCCCAAAACCTGCAACTAAACTGCAAACAACACATGAAAAAGTGGTTGTGTGGACTTCAACATATTTAGGCATCAAGCAGTCGTTTCAACGATATAATTTGAAAGTAAAACAAATACAAAACTCAAATTTACCTATGGGCTCTTTTTACCTATAGGATCATAAATTATCCAAAGACGAAAGTGAGATTTTATGCCTCTTCAACATCTCTGTAACCAGAAAATCATACACGCTTAAACATTTTCAATCCCAGAAGACAAACCACAGAACCCTTCACTTGCAAATACATAATTAATGTTACGGTAGAGTAGGCCAAGAAAAAAGGTTGGCTCTAACCGTGTGAAAAATGTTATCTGTGGAACAAGGGCTGACCGAAAACAAAAGAAAATTAATTAAGTCCCAAAAAGAAATCTATTTTTGTAGGAAATAGCTGCTTTTAATAATATATTATGGTTCTAATTTTTATAAAAGAATGCAATTCATTGCATTAATGAATTTTATATAAACTGGCCAATCAGCTTAAAATAATATTTAGGGCGCACGGTTGGCGTAGTGGTTGAGCGATTGACTGTTGCGCTGCGTGTCGCGGGTTCGATTTTGAAACAAATATTTGTATGACCTACAGATAGTTGTTCCGGCTCGGGGTTTTGTGTATGTGAGTTTGTAAACGCACCCACGATACAGGAAGAAATTCCTAGTGTGGGGCAACGCTTTTTTAAAAAGAAAAAAAGAAAATATATACTAGGGTTCCGTACCCAAAGGGTAAAAACGGGACCCTATTACTAAGACTCCGCGTTCCGTCTGTCTGTCTGTCTGTCTGTCACCAGGCTGTATCTCAAAAACCATGATAGCTAGAGAGTTGATATTTTCACAGATGATGTATTTCTGTTGCCGCTATAACAACAAATACTAAAAACAGAATAAAATAAATATTTAAGGGGTCTCCCATACAAAAAACGTGAATTTATGCCGTTTTTTGCTATAATGGTACGGAACCCTATGTGCGCGAGTCCGACTCGCACTTGGCCGGTTTTTTATTACTTATCTGGCAACACACTCGAGGAGCGATTCCTGTGTTTAACATTTGCATTCAAATCAGTCTCCATCTGCCAAAAATACTCTTTTTGGCAGATGGAGACATTTTAGCGTCAACTAGGTACTGGCTGGCTGCAGTTTTGTCCGTCTGTTCAAAATCATTTACATCATTTTAAACAACAATTGTTTGAACTTAAAGATTTTTGGTATAAATAGAAAAAGAAACCATTTGATGATATAATATAAAATCTGATTCTGCCCATCCCTAGTTAAAACAGAACCACGCACTATTAACCGCGCCGAGTACCAGAATACCGGAGTACTGCAAAAATATGAAGTGCTACATGAAATAGGTTAACAATTGTACCGCAGTTTTGGCATGACATTTTTTTCGATAAGTGTACCTGACCTATCTGAAATATTCCTAGGTAATTGGATTTTTTTATTTATATCATTGGTCGGGAAAATATTTTGATTGAGGCAAAGGGTGTGACAGTACATTTCTGGTTGTACAAGGTGTTTGGCAGTTTGGAAACCGGTAACCTTAATAAAATAAAAATTGGTCACTTTATTTTGAAAAGAGAACACAAAGAAATATTGGTTTAATTATATGTGAATGATAATATGAAAGTAGATAACATAGGACTTGAGAATAATTTGAGAAATGTGGTTGTAGATAGATATTACGGGTACCCTCGGTACCTTCAAGAATAACAATTTATGTGACAATAGTTTCAAAACTACATTTGAAAGAAAAACTAAAAAGAAGTTTTACAATTCAAGAGTACCCATTTCAATGTTCGATCATAAACTATCACTTAAGGTTGCACTTGTCGATCATTCTCCCTTACAAACATAGACTGGCGATTACTCCACTGTGATGTACATTCAAAATAAAAAATGATATCAATTTGTCTCTTAATCATCTAGCCCCGTATGGAAAAAATAAAAGTAAAAAATAAAATTATGAGCGTCGAAAGTTCAATATTTCAACACTTATTTTAACGCATCTTTGGGCGGAAATAAATACCATAAGAAGAAGGAAAATTGTAAAACAGCCACAACAGGAATAGATTAGTAGTTCAACAATGTAAATAATTTTGTTTTTAAAATATACATTTAGTAGTTTTTTCATGATATACATACTCCCAACGGTCTGTTTATATAATTTCGCGCGCTCGTTTTCGTCCTAAATCATCATCCATTTAGTAAAAAAATGCAAGATTGCTAATTCGTACGCGAACTAGCTTCTTATTGCTCATTACAGCATCTATCTCTTTCGCACGTGTTGTCGGATGAGATAGCATGCATTTTGACCCCGCGGACAGGACTAGGACAACCTTAAGTACCATAAGGATAGCCCAGCCTAAGATTAATATTTGCAATCTTCAACTTCAAACTCAAGAAGTATTTCAAGCAACCCAATATTCCACATAGCCGTACATCAACAAAAGATTATCTTTTCAAATTGCCCGATGGCTTTCGCGAACATATTCAATATTCTGGTCATCCAGTCCATTACGTCACCGATAAGATCGCTTCTCCAATCGCTGGATACTGTAGAGGTAGCCGAAAGGGTTCCGTAATTTATGTGAAAATAAAATCGTTCAACCGTCGTAGAATTCATGGAACGTGAATTTTAGGACATTCGAGGATTAAGAGGAATAATGTTGGACTGTTTAATGTCGCATGAAAGGCTTTTAAGGTCTAAATTTACGTTAAAATCTATTGACGCGGTATTCGTAGAGTTTTCGGTAATTTGCACTCTATTTTTATTGTAACTAGATTTATTTTAAGCTGACTTTTTTCTTTTTATAAGGGTTAATCAAGCGTGTTCCTAAATAACACCCACATTTTATCAGTTATGAATCTACTTGTTTCTGCCAGCGGCTTCGCCCTCGTGAAAAGTGTTTTATCATCCCAAGGGAGCATAATACCGGGATAAAAAGTAGCCTAGTATGTCCTATTCCAGACTATAATCTATATCTGTGCCAATTTTCATCGAGATCTGTTTTGCCGTTCTGGCGTGACACATCCAAACCATCCAAACTTTTACATTTATATTGTTAGTAAGAAGTAAGATTGCCGCGTTATCTTTTTGTAATTCAAGGAATTTTCGGTTATTTGTACTCTATTTTTATCGTAACCAATTATTAAAGCTGACTTTATTCAGCTTCCTCCTGTGCTTCCTTCAGTGTCTCCTGTGCGAGTCACAAATTGATATTTTCTTTCTTTTTTCAGCTTATTAAGTTTACGCATAGGCGTACATAATAAACCCTCACCTGTTATGAATTATATAAGCCGAATAGGTATTTACCAAATTTAAAAGCTCTCGAAACATTATAAATAACAGACTATCAGATACTGAAATATCAATCTAAGGACTGGACTAATAGGAGATTTTTTTAATGCACACTTATAATAATAAGCCCTTTAAAAAAAATTGGTTTGGTCTCTAAATAATGTCCCACAGTTCAGCGTGCCTTTTGGCATAGGCCTCCTCTAACAACTTCCACTGGCTTCTGTCTCGAACCAACCTTCCCCAGTGGCGACTAGCCGTCAGCTTCAGATCATCTTCCCATCTTGCATGCTGCCGTCCTCTGTTACGGTACCCGTCACACTTGCAATATACCCAGGACCAAAAAAATAAATAAGTTTTGGGAATACTTTTATTATGCGTACAGCAAAGGAGTGGAATTCCCTGCCGGATTCTGTATTGCCTGATAGCTACAACCTGGGAGTCTTTACGTTAAGAGTGAATAGGTTTCTTCTAGGCAAGCGTGGTTTATCGTCGACCACATCATCGCTTACCATCAGGTGATAAAGAGGTAGCGGTAAATGGCGAGCCAATAAAAAAAAATACAAAAGGAGCTAAGCTTTTTTTCAGAGAGTTTAAAAAAAGATGTTGGATTGATTCAATAGTAAATTATATGACAGAGAGCTCACAAGTTCAACCTTAAAGCTAATACTTTCTAACAAGCAGCGTGAACTCGGTTAAATCTCAGTTTCCACCAGAAAGTACAAATCACGTTTGTTCCAAACTAGACTTAAATTAGGACCCGAAACGACTAGCAGTGCAAAGCGATTAAACTTCGCTTCAAAACTAAAACTACAGCTTTAGTTTACCTACTACATCGAGGTACCAGGCTTTGTTTAATTCCAAATGTTACAAATTATTCGTGAGTAGGCTCTGAAGTGAACTTCTTTCCATCTGAATCGATTTCCACTTCAAAAACTTTTCATTCGGTTACTTAACTCTTGTAAACATCCGAAGCCTGTTTCTGCTTTACATACCCTCCTTTTCAATTTCGACTCCCAAACTACACACTTACTATCGGAATCCACTTATAACTTCAAACTTCACCACCAAAAAAAACTTGAGGGAATATACATAAAAGCGCTGCGGGCGCTGAAACCGAAAATTGATATTTTCCTCGTGCGCTTCACATTCACCGGTACGTTTTACAGCTAAAGTCACTTTCAATTTTCAACGTAAAGCGCTTTATAGCTGGATGGAAGCGTGACGGGCATAAAACCTCTGGAGAGAAAGCCTCGACTTGTCTCTATCTAGTATCTATGTAGAAGCCGCGAGAGATTTTCCGATTTCCTAATCCTAATGAAACGCGATTTTCAACGTTGCGTCTTTGTGTTAAAGTGTAAAATACACTGAAGGCGCAAATATAAAATTCTTAATCTTGCCAAGTTATTTCATTTTTTTACTTGGACAGATGTTACCTAGATGTAAACGTAGAGTAAAAGTTTCCGTTTAATTTTTTATGACTTTCGCAAATTAGATTGCGTAGGTAACGCCTTTGCGACAGTTGATTCGAGTTCTGACGTCACGGGAGTATTCCATTTTTAAAAGGTTACAACTTTGCGCATTCTGAAGTTACAATAAAACTTTTTTATGGTTGAATGTGAGGTAAAGGTGAAGTGAATAAAATTCTAACAAATTAAAAAAGCGAGGACTGTAAAACTTTTGATACAAAGTAAAAATATAATGGCGAAAGTTTAAATGTTCAAGCCAAGCTTCAAAATAAATTTATTATTTAAGAGAATGTTTACCTGAGTGCATTCACGCGTACAGCGTAGTGGTACGTTAGTAAGTAAACTATTTTCAAAGTGAACTTTCAAAGGCTTTTTGACCCTTTTTCTTTTGATAATTTTAATAGGATTCAACTTCGTGTATAGGGGATGTTATATATGAATTAAAACATATTATTTCTAGATAGTAGTATTATATTGAATGACATATATCCAGTCAACAACGGTAACCAAGCAACACGTATTTAGTCTATGACACGCCTCCGCCGTGATTCCAAGGAATCAGAGGCGCCGGGAGCAGCTGGTCGAGGTGGCGCATTCATGTGCGTCTGCTGTCAATCTCTATCTCATAGTGGAGGATTCCCAGTCGGCGGGTCACTGTACCAAACTCCCACTTCCTTCCTGATACAGAGTAATTGCGAGCTTGCACTCTGCTTCCGACTGCAAACTCTCTCACCCCTTCTCTTCTGCCCCTATGTAGTGCCTTTGGTGGAGCTCTAATCTTGGCTACCAATCTCGTTCTTACCTCTCCCGAACATGAGCATATAGGGCGAGTCGCCTGAGATGACTGGCGTAGCCCGAAGAAGACTTCTAACTGTACGAACCTTGTGTAGTATTCCACCACGAATTAGGTAGAATGATTTTGGAAACGGGGAAGACAAGTAAGTAGATGGGTAGATGATCTCAGATCGACAGCAGGCGCCACGTGGAGGAGAAAAGCACAAGATCGTGTATTGTGGAAGGGTCTGGGGTAGGCCTATGCTCGTGAGCAAGACACACAAACCGAAGTCGGATTTTCTTAAAAAAATATGTAAATATTAGTTTTACGTTTGTTAATAAAGACTATTTGAATTTAATTTGAATTGAGACTGATTTTCACTCTTCAATTACTTTATTTACTGCTAGAATCTGTTCATAATAATAATCATAAACATGATCTGAACATAAAAAGTTGGCTGGGACAGATTGTATCTACCGATGGAGAATTGACCGTTGTGGCGGAGATGAGGAGAGGTCTAAGTTCACATCTAACTGTAAACTGCGATAAACTTATCGAGTTGGGCCCAGTTTTTTATCCGTAGTTAACGGACAACCAATGGTTAAATATGCTAACCAATTTCGTTTAAACAACATTTTAGTTCAGCCTTACAAATTTACAAAAAAATGGAGAGTTGATTCTTTGACCATTTCATTATCATCAGCGTCATTTCACCCGATAGACGTCCACTGCTGGACATAGGCCTCCCCCAGGAGTCGCCACATTGACCAACGTATCGTCTTCCAGTTCGCGGTCGGCATTCCAGTACTTTTAGGCCCCATCGGCCATCCGTTCTGCGAGCAATGTGCCCTACCCACTGCCTCATAAGTTTCACAATTATTAGACTGCAATTGACGAATAAATGCGTTTTACCGATATTTTAAACCATTGGTTTGCATATTTAACCATTGGTTGAGTTAACTACGTATCAAAAAAATGGGCCTTAGTTGATTGACTACTGAGACACAGGCCTCCTGTCTGTAAGATCTAGCATGCATTATTATACTTACATTTAAATAAAAAGCTTTATATTCTACAGGCATTAAAAAAAGGAAAAAGTTTTACAAAAGTGGCCAATAAATCGTGTCCTTTGATACGTCACGATATTAAAGCTAGGGCTGTCCCAACAATAAAATTCCACTCGACTAGCACCATCGTCTCTCATAAAGAAAATTACGCAGATAATAATTCAACGGGTAACAGCCCTAAATCACAGCGTATGCCAGAGGCAAATGGAAAGTGGCTGAATTTAAACATTTTGTTGGCAATTGAAAAAAATCTGCGATCATAAATCCACTGACAAAACAGTAGAAATGAGAAGTATTTTTGTATTGTCATTGCGGATCATGCCTTTTTTTTTGTTGCATGTCAATCTGCCAAGATTTATTAATATTATTTTATAGTGAAAAAGTTTCGTTTCGTTTTTGGAAAGGTCATGTAAACGCACTTCAGTCTACATATTCCGAATCCTGTATTATTCAAGAAATAAATTGCATCAATGCTCCCACTGTGGTAACATCTTCTGGGACGCGTAATGTTTTCTATAAAATGTAGTTTATGCCTTCATATACGTAATAAATTGTTATTAGAAAGGAAAGGAAGAACACAAGTACAATATTTTACAGATTCAAAAAAGGCTTCGTAACGAATCTATGTATAGTTCTCGCCAATCTTCTGGGCCACTCTGAAGTTGGCTTTCCAATGTGCAAGGCACGGATCGGTGCTGTTTTTGTATGAGATTTACAACTGCGCAGCCATTGTAGCCAACTTCAGGGCGGCTAAGAAGTTTGGCGAGAACTATAATTACGATTGGCCTACATATTACACGAAAAGTTTACTAAAATCCAATCATCTCAAAAATATATTTGTCTAACCTCACAAGGGATTCAAACTTACACACTGTATGGAAAGTGACCTAGTTATTAACCTAGAAACCTACATCATACCTAACCTGTAACTAAGCCTAAACTAAGCTAACTGAACACAGAAACTGTAATTGTAAATTCAGTAGGATTAACAAAGGACCCGAGATACCCACAGTTTATCAATTTCGGTATTAGGTGACACCCAAAGGAGTGAGCCTAACGTCAAGTAACGGTCCCAATTCCAGCCACGGGATTCGAATTTCCAGACGAAAATTTACTTACGCGGTCGTTGGTTCAACAAGAAATGGAACTAAGTGCGGAAATAATTAGTACGATTTTATTGTCGTTGTATCGTTTACAGGAAGTCGAGCATACGTTACACCATCACCCTTATTTTTACGTGGAAGTTCGATAGGTTGGCAGAGGAGTATTTTAAAAGCTTCTATTTGCTTGCAATGTATGTATTATGTATGTAAGTGTGTTCGGGTCAAATCTTGCAACCGTATTTTAAAGCAGTTTTCCTCCACCGATTAAGACGGAATTTCGCATACTCGTTTAGTTTGGATGACAATGCATGATTAGCTAAGTGACGTCATTCTAAATCCAATATGGTGGACGGTCCAAGATGGCGGACTAGTTATTTTTTATGCACTGCCATGATATGGGTATAAAATGAAAGGGTTTGCTGAGAAGAATACAAAAAAGCTTATTTACTAAAATATTTTTAATGAATAATTTTTCATACTCTGTACTGTGTTCTGTTCTTAAATTTCGTCAGTTTAAATCCTACGTAATAGAGGACAAGCCTATAGTACTTCTATTAAAAGTCAATTGCCGTTATGCTACATGTTTTAAAATCACACAGTTTCAAGTAATATTGGCAAATCAATTGCAATGATTAATAGGTCATTGCCAACAACTTCAATAATACATATAAAATCTAGCCTGTTTCTCCGAAAGGTTTGGCAGATAAATAATAATCTTCGTCGTCGTGCGTCGTCGTCGAAATCGTGGTTTTTCTTTCTTTATACAATAAAAAAAAAAAACTAAGGCTTGCGTTTGACCACTATCTCGCCTGATGTAAAGCAATGACGTGGTCTACGGTAAAGCACGCTTGCCTAGAAGAAACCTATTCACTCTTGACTTAATGATCCCAAGGTTGTAGCTATTAGGAAACAAAGACTCCGGAAGGGAGTTCCACTCCTTAGCTGTGCGCACAATAAAAGTATTAGCAAAACACTTTATGCGTATGGGAGGGATGTCCACAATGTACCGATGGTGCATGGCCGTACGTCTTGTAGTCCAATGATGAAAAGGGCTAGGCGGAATCAAATTGTGCATTTCCGTCGCACATTCCCCGAAATGTAACCGATAAAAAACCGACATGCTGGCAACTCGGCATCGATGTTCAAGGCTCTGGAGCTTTGAGGCGACCAGTGCATCGTTGCCAATAAGCCTTTTGACCCGTCTGTCAATTGACTCAAGTGCATCAAGCTGCTATTTGGCAAATCCATCCCAGAGGTGAGAGAGTACTTCATGCATGACCGAACTTGCGCTTTATACAAGTTGAGCAGCTGTTCAGGCGTGAAGTACCGTCTCACCTTTGCAAGAATCCCCAACTTTTTTGCAGCTAACTGAGCTTTCGCCTCAATGAATGCACCGAAGTTGAGGGTCAATCTCATCGTAACACCGAGAAGTTCGAGATGGTCCGTTAACGGCACAGTTACACCACGAAAAGACGGAGCCGGGTGGAATTAGCTATTTATAGCGAAAAAAAAGACACGTCTTTGTCTTAGCAGCATTGAAACTGACCAGATTGGCATCACCATATTCGGAGACCGTCTTCAAGGACAGGTTCAAGCGTTCAACCAAGGCCTCACGGAGAGACCGAATCTGAGGCCCAGTAGCCCGTATCCGAGCGCCGGAAACGTATCTCTCAGCATCAGTGATGTCGTCTGCGTACCCAAAGGTTCCGGGTTTTGGCAGATCATTAATATATGCAGCAAGAATAATGTTGCCGAGAGCACTGACCCCTGAGGGACTCCGGCGTTGATATGTAACTGACCGGACGAGCAGCCGTCGATAACCATTCGGATGGATCGATCTCTCAGTAAGTCTGCAATCCAATCACAAAGACTATTAGGCAGACGGAAGGAAGCTTACCAATTATGCTTTCGTGCCAGACCCTGATGAAAGCCTTCGAGATGTCGAGGGAGACGGCTAGCGCTTCCCCGTGTCTCTCGGTGGATCGAGTGTCGTTCGCTTCTAGGTATGCCAGTAGCTTACCGTTCAGCACAGGTTCCATAATCTTACAGAAAATGGACGTTACAGATATGGGTCTGGCCGGGTCAGCTCGACTGCCCTTCTTGGGCACGGGCTGTACGTTGGCTTGCTTCCAAGCCTTCGGCACTTTTCGGCATTTTTGTTTAAGGTCCTTGTAATATAAGGAAAACATATTGGCATAATTCGGGCAAAAAGCCGGGCTGCTTCTGTGAAATTCTTCATGTAAAATATCAAGAACACTACCCGACCTCAAAATCGAACCGTGGACTTCATGTTCAACAGCAGCGCTTGCAATCACTACACCAACGAGACGGCCATGCAAATACAGTCTAACATTATTGCAAACGAACCACCACACGCGCAGATTTTAACCCACGACGGCAAAATAGGGGTGTTATAAGTTTGACGTGTGTACGTGTCTGTGGCATCATAGCTCCTAAACGGATGAACCGATTTTGGTTTAGCTAGCGAAGATGTTTAATACCTGACGGAAACATAGGAATGTTAAAAGTTTGACGTGTGTATCTGGGTTATTTTTTGGATGAACCGATTTTGATTTAGTTTTTTTGTTTCAGAGGCGTGTTTAACGATAGTGTTCTTAGTCAGTTTTAATGAAAATCGGTTCAGCCGTTGAAAAGTTACGGGCGTACGACAGTTTGAATCGAGGTTTTTTTGCAAGATATCGTGTCATAATTACGTGTTCAATAGATTGTTGATAGAAAGGTGTCTCCACATCAGCCTTTTAATGTTCCCACTGCTGGGACACAGGCCTCCTCTCAGTGAGAGGGAATGGACCGTAATCCACCCAATCCCAGTGCGGGTTGGTGGATGTCACATGTCTTCGAATTTTTGATTCTAGGATATGCCGGTTTCCTGAAGCGTGTCTACTACTAGATAAATTATGTAGCATGAAACAAAAATATGTCAGGGGTTTTTTAAATTTTACTTGTTATTACAAGCCACGTATTCAATTGAAACAGAATATCATTAAAATACACAATGTTATGATAATTTTAAAACAACGGCGGCGACGTTCATATCAATGTCATTGAAATAACATCCATTATGCATGAGTGAGTTATCGTGACGTGACACATTCAGTATTGTACGACATGAATTTCTCTGAAAAAATTTAATATTGAAATTCGATTTAAATATTTGATTATTTCTGGGAATAGAATGATGAAAGCGTCTAATTTTTCAAGCTTTTATTTCACTTGCAAAGTAAGTGTGTTCGGGTCAAATGTTGCAACTGGGTTTTAAAACAGTTATCCTCCACCGATTAAAATGAAATTTTGCATACACGCTCAGTTTGGATAACAATGCATGGTTAGCTAAGTGACGTCATTCTAAACCCAATATGGCAGACGGCCCAAGATGGTGGACTAGTTATTTTTTGTGCACTGCCATGATATGGGTATCAAATGAAAGGGTTTGCTGAGAAGAATACGAAAAAAAGCTTGTTTGAAAAAAAATTGTTTTAAAAAAAAGATTGTTTTAAAAATAAAATTGTTTTAAAAAAAAGATTGTTTAATGAATAATATATTTATTTCTAATAAGTGTAATCTTGCCCATAATTAAGAATTGTTCACATTTTTTCTCGTCAAAATCTAGTTACAGTACCGCATAACTATTGATTAAGGTTACATAAGCGTGATAAAGCTGTATATAGGAAAAATATATTCAGAAATCGAATCCCATTGGTTGGACAAAGTGTTACTGATTTTAACTATTTCAAAATTTCAGCAGTAGTCCGTAGTGATTTAATGTGTACATTTATTGGTAACTCGACCCTTTTACATAGAACTAAAACAAAACTAGCAAAATCTGTGTGTGTAATACAAATAAAGCCTATATAGTCCCAATCTAACAAAACATGGGTTTTACAAGCAATTAAAATAACTGGACTACATATTATAAGGTACCTATTGACACAATGATTTAATTCCCTACATGTTATAAAATAAAAGTCCCTTGCCGCGTCTGTTCGCGATAAACTCAAAAACCACTAAACGGATTATCATGCAGTTTTCATCAATAGATAGAGCAAGAAACAAGGAAGTTTTTTATGGATAATTTGTTACGGGCGAAGCTTAATTTATTTGACACTGGTATTAATATTGTTTTGCGATTCCGCAAAGATCTCCCCTATAGCTTGTTACGTTCTCCTGTATTGGGTCATCTTCCCCCAAGCTACACCAGCAATTTGCCGCATATATTGATAAAAAAATGTTTCAAAAGCTGTTTAAAAAGTGTTCGCAACTGTGTTTTCAACTGTATTTCTTGAAACCTGCAATAAATTATACTCCATAAAGTACATACATGAGCCTACAAACAGGTAACATAATTTTGGTGGTCAAGAGTTCTATGGCCTCTTACAACTATTGACCACTGAATAATTAATTTCTTTGACTTGAATCACAATTTATTTAAGCGGCATAGAATTTCTGACTTTGATTGAAACTACACAATTTTTTTTTGGCGGGTTTCAAAACAACCTGCCTGCAGTTATGAAATCTGTTAGATTTATTGACTAATTTAAACTTTGGCTCTTTCACAACACGCTAATGTACTTAACTCCATTTAGAAAAAAATGTGGCTTAGCTCTATTGCCCTCCAAGGCGCTGATATTGTCGTCCCATCTTTTATTTTTGCTTGACCTCTATCTCACCTGATGATAAGCGATGAAGTGGTCGACGGTGAAGTACGCTTGCCTAGAAGTAACCTATTCAGTCTTGACTTACAGACCCCTAGATTTTTAGACTCTGCCTCCCTCTCTTTCTTTAATTTTTCCTCCAGGAAACAATTCGGTTATGTCCTTCGCCCATTTTCAAATCTTACTCCTCATCATAATGTCTACTATTAAATCACACGTCTGACTAACCCTTGGCATAAAGGCGTGATTTTACTACAAAACTATGTTCAATGACACCGTAGTTCCGTATAATAATCAATAAACGCAACCAATAGGGTTAATCGTCAGCTCGCACGGTAGAGTTCTGCAATACCGCATTATTGGAAGAATATCTACGTAAGTGGAAATAGTGATAGGTGCGTCTACCTTATCCATCGATCTTATTAGAAGATTGGCTGTCGTAAAAGTCTATGGGAATTATAGTAAGGTCAATGGAGACTTCTTGTTTTTTGAAGATAACAATCTGCATTATTCCATCAGTATTCAAAAGTCAAAATCATTTATTTGCATTTTTTTTACAGAAGTTTGGTAAAATGTACAAAATTGTTCTCTTATTCTGCCTTTAATTTCTGCCTTTAAAATTATTATTGATCATAATCATGCAGTACTAAACAGATAAGCACATTCAAATTGTATTATTGAATTAAATACATGTCATAATATGAAATGTGATAAAGATAAGAGAGTAATAATTATCATGTCAATAATGGGAGAGATTCACCACACAATAATAATAACCAAAGACAAAATAATAACAATGATAATTTTAAAATTATTATATTAATAATTTTAAACTTATTAAATATATAAAGAAATTTATTCTAAGAAATAAAGATAAGTTCGTTTGTAAAAATTTAGTACGTAGTTATAACGTTGGTTGGTGTGAATAAAATAGCGTCGAATATTAAATACTAAATTTATTCTACCAATAATGTGAAATGTGGTGATTATAGATATTTTTTTAGGATCCTGTACTAACTAGCTCATTTACTCGTAATATACGAAGCTTTTTTTAACATTATCAGAAAATATTTATTATTATATGGGCTACTTTATCTTATTTAAGAATTTTACATAAGTATCTCTTGAATATTGAGCCGATTTCAGAAGTGTTGAAGTAATAGACATTTTCAAAAGTTATAATAGGGAGGAAGGTTATTCACGTCTCCTTAAATATATTATTACGGTAAACTAACAGAAGATAAAACAGCTTATACATCAGAATGACACATAGACTATAATAATTTATAATAAAGGTTTTTATTTCTCTCTTTTTAGTTTTGGTACATCACTAAGAAGTGAGCAAGTTCCATAGTAAGATGTACGGAAACGATTCACAAAATACCCTTAGTAACAAATTACACATTCGTGCTGTTTTTCGGTATGGAGTTCGGTTATACGAGTATGTTCCATAACTTGAAAACTCCTGTACCGATATTGATGAAACTTGTACTATTCCCTATGTTGAAAGATACATAATCCAATAAAAAATAATGATTACGATCCGATTACTAGTTTCAGAGAAATGCGTGGATATACATACATACATACACTTATGAAATTTGCCACACGTGTTTTGAAGCCCACATAGAGTAACATATGTGAATATATTGCAATTCCAACAATATTACATACAAACGTGTCGAATTGAGAATCTCCTTTTTTAGAAGTCGGGAAAATTATAAGTACAAATAACACGTGCGCTCGGAATCGCGGGCTGATGTATATTTTCCCTTACTGTTATTTACAGGTCAACTTATCCATCTGTACGTACACATACAAAACCAGCGAAGCACGAATAACTTAATGCCATTTACAACGTAGATAACCACAAGAAGAAAGCTTACAGCGCTGCGAACAATTTAATGTAATAAAGGAGAATTGCAGCAATTACGAAAATTGTCCGGAAGCGAGCAATTTGCCCGTAATGCTGATACTTGCCGGTACACTACATCCTTTTATCATAAATGATTCTCTTTTTTAAATTTCGAATTATTATCTGTCGCTGATTACTGGGAATTATTTGAAATTCGAATATTTGCTGATATGTATTTTAAATATCTGATTACGAGGCTTTTAGTTAATGTGAAATTAATATTTTAATGTTTATTTTAAAGAAACTGGTAGGTATTGATGCTAATGGATGGTAGCTTAAATTTATATTCCAAGTAATTTATCCATATTGTATTATTAATAGTAGATTATAGTCTGGAATAGAAGAAAGGATACTTTTATCCTGGGAATATGTTGCCTTGGTATAAATTTCGACATTCACGCGGGCGAAGCTGCTGGCAGAAGTTAAATACACTAATATTATACAGGCAAACGTGTGTGTGTGTGCTTGTTACTTCTTCACACTCATACGCATGACGGATCTGGATGAAATTTGGCACAGAGATCGATTATAGTCTGGAATAGCACATAGGATACTTTTTATCCGGGGAATATGTTCCCTTTGGTGCCTTGGGATAATTTTTGACATTCATGCGGGCGATGCCGCTGGCTGAAGCTAGTAATATATTGGAAAAATAACGGCTGAAATATGGGTGTCACTAATAGATACAACTCTGCATAACCCCTTGAAAAATATAAGCGTTTTGGTATGTTAAAATTATACATAAAAATTACATACTAACAAAACCTAGCGGGCGAGCACGGCCTACTCAAGCTTGTCATGAGTCACACATTTTTATCACAGAGGCCGTGCGAGCACGGCTGTAAAATTGCAGATGAAATAAGAGCGGTATACCAAACGAGAACTTATTTTAAACAATACTCTGTGTGTGAGAAACCGCAACCACTCGCAGAGTGTGAATTTTGTTTGTTTACTTCCTCCGTACTAAAACGTGAAGAAACTTATTTATTGTTTTGTAAAATATAGTTAGTTTTTTTTTCTCTTTCTCTCTCTCTCGACTCGGTGTTGTTCCTGGTCCACTGCAACTCCTGAGAGCCAGAATCAACAGTAGCGACAACCAGAAAAGCGTCAACGCTTGCCATCGAGCTTCATTGCCTCAAGGCAATGAAGCTCGACGAAGTCCCGGATGAATTTAACCGTCTTGGATCCCGCAATGAAATAATTCAGAAAAGAATAAAATAGGAGAAAGCAAAAAAAATCCTTGCCCCTAACATGGAAATCAAATACTACTTGTAAAATACGGTTGTTTTATAGGTACCATAGACAACTGCCTACCCCATTCTTTGGATATTCAGACGTGATGATTTGATTAATTACTGCCTTTTTTGAATGATAAACAGACTGCTAAAGAAATAATTATTACAATATAATTTCACTCAATCATTTTCATCACCATTATTTCAGCCGAAAGACGTCCACTGCTGGACATAGGCGTCCCCCAAACGTCGCGACACTGATCGGTCGTGTGCATCTCGCATCATCCACCGGGTTCTCAGCCTTATCCAGGTAATTTTACTCAATATAATATCCATAATAAAATCATCTTATATTATCGATATTGACACTCAAAGAAACTAAAGAAGGAAAAATAAAGTGGACATTACGTATCTCGATATTCCCATAACCCAAGAAACATTCACATAACGAGCTTATATAAACAAAATAAAGCGTAGCAATGTGAGATATGACACAATAAGAAAAGGGTACGGCCCTATAATAATAATAGATTCCGGCGTAGCAACGCGCTACGGCGTAGCATCGTAGAATAAACAAGTGCTACGAAAATTCGTAGGCTTAGGTAAAGAGCCTTTGTAGGTGCGCACCGGTGTTATTTAATAAAACTGTATTTCGTCGGTTCTCTTTGACAATGTAATTTATATGGAAGAAAAATAAAATTGTTACATTGTTAGAGTGCTTTGAAGATTTTTTGGTACAAGGAGTTCCTTAGAGTGGAAAGTAAAATGTAAAGTATCACTTAGACTGAAGGCCGGGATTTAATTTATTTGATATACTTATTTGCTATTTTTGAAAGAAAAGAGGGATTTTTATCTTTTCTTTGCGTTTTCAACAAATCGTCATTCAGTATGAATCTGCTTTTTTATTAATCCTATAAATCCTGTTAACACAGTGACTAAAAGGTATTATAATTCCATTCTTTTTAATAAAAATTATAACATTAAAATTAGGTTAATAAACACTGATTTATAAAATCCGAGAACGTCCGAAAATAATACTACTGAATGCTACGAATTTAAGAGTTGAATATATAATTTTAAACCATTCATTCGGCTACGTGTCGTGTTTTTGTCACAGTCATATTATTCATAGCATAAACTAAAACTGGAATTGCATGTTCGAACGTCTGAATATTTAATATTGTTTAAACTTATTAATAAAACTTTAATATCAAACAAGTGTTTGTTGCATTTAACTTCGGATATTTCCTATCTGGAAAACGGATGAGGATAATCTTACCAACTTCAAATTTTAAAGCTTTTTCGGATTAAAACTCCATGTTTGTTATTTTTATGATTGATATTATAACTTGAACTTATTTGAATGTTAGCTTAATAGCAAATGCAGAGAAAACTTACATAAGCTATCCCAATTAACTCGCAACTTAATGCAATTCTATACAAAATAATTTACCAAATAAACAAACAGTAGAGTTTTACGTCTTATAAATGATACGAAATATTTTATCTTATTCAGTCATCAAATAAGAGCAATAATCATGAAAGAGAGCACGACTGTATTGAATTCATACAACAGGTAGATAATAAAACATGAATAAAAACAGAACAACTCCGAAAAGATATTTACATCATAAAAGAGAACAGAAAAGAACAATACGGAGCAAATGAATCAAAACGAAGGGAACCGAAAAATCGTCTTCGACGGAAACGCGACGAAAGACGATTTTCAGTCACATTATCTACCTGGAATTGGCACTGGAAACATTGCACTCACCGTGTTTGCAACGGTTACATTAAACACTCAGATCCTTGTTCCACACAAAGTTTAATTAGAGACACAGTCTATGCCCGGGTAACGACGCACGGTGCCGTCAAAACGGAGTTTTCATCAAATTTTCATTAATATCCCGGTGAAAACACGCCTGTGTCGTGTCGGCGAGAGACCGGCTGACGGGTGACACGTCCGCACTCCGCGAGCTCGCGGATAAAACTAGGAGCTCAGACCGAGTGTTCCAAGCCCGAATCGAGCTGGACGGAGACGGAATTATGTGCAGGAGGGAGATGGAGTAGCATGCAGAGGTGCGCAGGAAAGAATTAGATGTTTATTTGGGCTACTAGTAATGGGATAACAGAAGCTCGTGCGTGCTTTTTTAGTTTCAAGTGTAGGAGACTCTCGAGATAACGTGCCTCTGATACGCTGATAATGCCATACCAACTGGTTGTAGTAACATGTTATAATAAATTAAAAGCTTCACTAAAAACATAATTTAAACTTTATAACGAAGTATCAATTACTGGCCTATATTAAAAACTTTAATTTAGCTTAAAATTAAATAAAAATTCTAGGTATTGAAAAGCTCTGCCAACTACATTCACATTTTAAATTGTTATTAATTTCAACACTCCACAATTTTAACGTAACAAAATACTAACACCCAGAAACGAAACCACAAAATGATTCAAATTCAAAAACAGATGCGGTTCAATTTATTCCAACAAAAAGGTGCCAATGCTGCCGAATTTAATAAAGACCAGAACTAAGTCAACAAATTCAATAATAAAAAAGAAATTCGTTTTTAATACAAACGGTGACTGAGGTGGCTCGAAGAGTCCAAACAATAATGAAATAGCCAGAAGATCAATTTAGCCAGAAATCAGCCGGCCGGAATGCTTAATATAAATAAATGAAGACACTTATTTTTATTACATTCGATCGCATTGACAGATATATGAGGTCATTAAATAGGACTTTTGTTCATTAGTGTCTTCTGTTAAGTGTGTTTTAATTAAGATAATAAATGTTCGGCTTTATTTAAGTTGATTTTGGTCGAAATTAGTGTTAGGATTTTAAGGTCTTGTTTAATTATACTTCAAACAAAATTGGTAGGTAAAATAAACAAATTCGTTTTAGAATGTTATTTAAGATAGATTCGGTGAAGTTAAAATAAATATGAAACATTCTAAAACATAAATCATGTTTGCAATCGGGCTGAATCTGATAAACTAGTGATAACGGCTACAGCTAAGTATGAGGTACTGGGTTCGGTGCCCCGGTCGGGCAAAATGTTATTAGGTTTGTCCATCTGGAATTTGTCAGTAACAGTCCGGAGTATAGGTAGTCTTGTACTTGGATGACGGCAATGTGCTATTTCTAACTCCCGACGCAAAAACGACGTGTCTCTGTGTGTCTGTCTATGACATCGTAGCTCCTGAACGGATGAACCGATTTTGTTTTTTGTTTGAAAGGTGACTTTGTTAAGAGTGTTCTTAGCTATGATTGATTAAAATCGATAGATTGTTGATTGAAGCGTATCTATTAATAGATATATTATATGTAGGTTCAAAAGCGTGTAATAAAAATTAAATTCAAATAACCCCGAAACAAAAATCTCTGAAAAAGCAAAAAATATTCGCGTCGGGGAATCGCTAAGTAAGTAAAATAAACTGCTGTAAATGTTGGCAGTTCTCCGACGTGAGTACGAGGCTGATTTTTTGTTTTTTTTTAAGTTTTAGATATTTCAACTCATCTTTGCGCGCGGCGTCATGTGTGCGTGCGCTGTGCGTACGATTTTAAATATACAGCTTCAATTTGTGTGGCAGTGACGCGACAGTGCACGCGCATAGATGACTTGAACTGTCTTTCATGGAACTTAAAACATATCTGGCTAAATCTGTATGCTTTATAAGGGCACATCTGCTTAATTCTTCGGAGAATTATGGCGTGACATTAGTTAAATTTCTTAATCATAATTCTAAACATTTTTCTCAAAGCAAGAAAACATTTATTATAAAAATTTAAACCAAAACACATTAATTATAAAAGATTTAAAACTAAAACCTCAGCTGTTTGTAAATATTAAAATTTTCAAGACGTTGCACGCACAAAGGACGTCTGTCACAAATTTGATTCTCTGGCTCTAATACTGATTTGAATAATAAAATATTGTATCAGCGTTTTAAAGTCAGTATGACCTTATGTTTCAGAACTATATTAACCTTTTCTATGTTAATGTTATGTAGAAATTATTCTAGAATTCTAATTTGAAATCTCTGATTGTCTAGGCTTTATGTTTGGTTATGTTATTGGTGAACTCAATAAACTGTAAACTATATTTACATTACTCGTGTGACTGTGATGTTTGTGTTTTTGTCTTAGGGTTCAGGCAGACGTGACTCATGATTTGGTGAACTGTTTGCACCGTAGTCTATTTTTTACACGGTCTATTTTGGTTGTAAAAAGTGTTGTTCAGTGTCATATGTATCGGCTAAAAAAATCTTCTCCCAGCTCACATAAAGGCCATGCTTGTACAGTCCCTAATCTTTCCCATAATTGACTATGGTGATGTGTGCTACTATGACCTGAATGCAGATTTAATCAATAAACTTGACCGCCTTCTAAATAACTGTAGTCTATTTGTCTTCAACCTCCATATCATGTATCCACTCATCGATCACTTATCAAATGGTTACCCATTCGTGAGCGTAGATCGCTGAGGGCCTTGACCACCCTGTTTTCTTTTATAGATAAACCCACTACTCCTTCTTATCTGACTTCTCATGTTCAATTCCTTTGCTCTGCTTACAGTAGAAATCTTCATTCCACCAATAATCGTCTCTCAGCAATAATAATCTCTCACCACTCTGGGTTTATCCACTCATTCTTCTTGATCTCTCTTTGGAATGCTCTCCCTTAGAATTTCAAGATGGCAACCAGTCGGTTCTCTATCAAATTTAAGGCACGTGAGCACATTTGCAAGAAGTTTGCAGACTCATCACATAATTGATTTGTTGGTTTTAGTTTCTCAATAACATTGTTTATGTATGTATGTATCTAAGTATATATTTATATATATTATTTTTATATAGTTAAGTAATAGTATATTTCATTTAGTTGCACCTGCCTTATTTTATCTCTGCACCACCCTAAGGTCGACTGGTAGAAAATGTTTCAGTCATTAAGTCCGCCTTTGTACTTGTGCATAAAGTTTTAATAAAAATATAAATATGTGGTTAAAATGTACTAAAAACCATCCTTCATTTTTCTCGCGTCGATGCCTATAGGTCGCTTACTAGTTTACTCTACATGACAATACATCTAAAAAAAACAAGGACAGACATGATGAACAATGGACAAAGATTAGTTAAATTGTCCTTTATACCGCGTTATTAATTCAAACCATCTTTAACATCCTTTCGTATCATCAATTCAGCCGAAAGTCGTCCACTGCTGGACATAGACCTCCCTCGCCCACTACTATTGAATTTTCAAAATTCTCATACGCAACTTAATTTTCTCAAGCTGTTAATGGCACAACCTCACCACTAAGTTAGTTACTAGAAAACAATTACAGCTTCTATACCAAACTAGTACTTAATTGGCTAAATTCAGGCTCCTTTGATAGAGCCAATCAATTTGTAAGAAAAGATTAATTAATCAAGGAATATAAGTAGACCTTTCGAGATACGGCCCGTCAATTCCAACTTTTTCCTTATCTAAAACTATAGGGCCTTTTACCGG